>OZ025207.1:16813729-17171229 GCA_964019055.1 Anthopleura xanthogrammica | reverse complement strand
TACTATTATTCTTGTTCATCTAAACAAGCTGTGACGTCATAGTGAAATAGCGCAACTGAATGCGAACTTTCGATTTATTAATGAAAACTCAAAGTGAATAATCATCTCAATATTCGAATAATGAAATCATTAATAGAGCTTAAGGAAGTATTCTTGAGCCGTTTAGACTGTAATAATAATAATAATAATAATAATAATAATAATAATAATAATAATAATAATACCAACAACAACAACTAAAGAAGAACAAAATCTGCTTTCGACTGAAACCACACAAGAACAATAGTGTAGTAGTATAGTAGCTCATTAATGATTGAATAATAAAATCATAATTCAAGGTTTGTTGATCAAAATCTCGTCTTATTGGGCATAATTTGGTCATACAAATAGGGAACGAGTTGGGAATATTGTAATCACAAGTTAAGTTAGAATGCTGAATCAAGTGGAATTTTAATTATATTATATTTTAATTATATTATTCTTTGATTGAATTATTTTATAATTATAATTAATTTTAATTCTATTATATCCTAATTAAATTTTAAAAAAATTCAAAAAGCTCAACAAGAGGCATACAAGAAGAAACAAGGTTTCTTAGTGTCTAACTTAAACAAGGTTTAAGTTAGTAGATTAAGTTTTTTAAAAGTTTTATGTTTTTATAAGATTTTAATCACAGTAAACACTGGAAGATGATCACTTATAACTTCTGTATGAATAAGCTTCAGAATGATAACTGTAGTAGTTATCGAATAACATAAGTCAAAGTCAGGATAATCACATGTAGTCATTCTTTCACTAATCCCATAATACTTAACAACACGTGACATGAAGTGACTTGTATTTTTCCAACTAAAGTTCAAATTCATGTCACCCATTTGGTAACCTCTGCACCAACTGTCTTGCTGAATCAATCAATCCTCTCTTTCCCTGTATATCTCGGTTCGTTCAAGAACTCTTTAGAATGATATCTGGTTTTGGAATGTGGTGTAAAGCTGTACTGCTTGTAGCAGTTTGTCTTGTTATGTTTTGTGCTGTACAAACTACTGTTGCCAAGAAAACAACCCCTCGAACACAGGCTGAACTTATCCATGAGATGAAGAATCTTACAAGAAGGTGTGCAATGAATTTTTTTTTTTAAATTCGAAAGCAGTAATATTTCAAAGATCAATATCTCCATCATCAAACATAACAACGGCCATAAGTTGAATTCATTGCCTTTCAGAATCAATGAGGTACTACTACAACTAGGTGAGTCTGGACTCTATGTGTAATGGGTAAAGGAGAAGAAGCAAAAGATTCGATACGTTCACTCTGAGTTCAGTCTGTCAGATATGCTAAACCATTTTAACGTAGTTAATGAAATCCCAGGATTACTCAATTTATGAAGCAGAATCGGGTGATTTATGCTATCAAATGTTTTACAAACTTTCTAAGATTACCAATGTGTCTATAGCTGAGAGGATAGTCTTTGTAACAGAGAGAATAATTTTTTTCCACTTAGATGTAACGTCAGTCGTCCTTTTGATAACAGGAAGGTACTAAATTAGACGTTCAGAATAACTTTCTTGCAAACCTTAGAAGCTGCTCGTAAGGAGAGATAAGGGATGATTATTAGATGGTAGTTCGTGTTCGCCTTCTTTCGGGAGCGGAATTACTTCTGCAACCTTCCATTCCGTGGGAAACGTAAAGGATCGAAGGGTAATAATATCAACCAAGGTATGCAAAATAGAAGACCAGCGGTCTTTAATAACCCTTTAATAAGTATTATGTCCATTTAAGGTGATTTATTGGAAAGAGAGGATAACACAATACGACGAACGTCTTTACAGGAAACAGGCTTAAAGTTGAATATATTGTTAGAAAAGCTAAAATAGCTCCGCGATCTCCTGCAGTATCACTCTTCATTTGGCTTGTCCTTTAGGAGAAATTAGCTAACTTTACAAACACTAGAGGTTTGCTACAAGTCTTAAGTGAAGCTGACTAGAAAGACGTTCCCTTAGCAGGTGTGGTTTTATAAGGATTTCCTTACTAGGTCATTTGTCCATACTTAGGTCCGTACTTTCCAGTTCAACTACAGCTACAGCCTTAGACTTGGCCTCATTCCAAAGTAAATAAAGTGGATTCAGTGTGAGTAAAAGCTGTAGACCTAGGTTCATCTATATAGCAACCTGATTTCATATTTACATTTTGTGGCTAGATAAGGTCACTACGTTGGTCCTAGGTTTTGATTAAAACAGATTAAAAGTTGTGGCTAAGAACGGTAAATATTATTGACAATCAAACAACCATGGTTCATAACCATCTGTAGGGTAATAAACGATCCATCAATTGATGTTAAAAAACAAAGTTATGAATTTGTCTGAAAATGAACCAACATATTGCATTGAACTTGTCGAAATATTACAAAGACTAAATATTCACCTACCTTTCTTGGGCCGCATAAATACTATCGTAATTTGGTTAAATCTACTCTATGGAATTCAGAAACAAAATATTTTTTCAAAAAAAATTTTAATAAGCACAAACATAATTTTAGTTGTCTATGGAAAGTTATCAACCGTTGTTTTCCCTCTAATAAAAAAAAAAGACCAGTGTAATCCAAGAACGATTTAGTTGTCGCTAAATAATTTAATATCTTTATCAATCAAAATCTATCTTCCGTTGGACCTACCGCTTCTGATGCAGCTACCAGTTTGTCCAATTTTTTGTTTTCATGTGACGTCACACATTAAAAAAACCAAAACTTAAAATTAATTATGAATGTTATAAACTTGATTCTTTGACATGTTATAGAAAACTATGCAACTTAGTGTAAAAACCTTTTGATGATTTTGCCGTTACGTTTCCAATTCAAGTTGTGCAAGTTTGATTTTCTTCACGTAATTGTTCTATATTATTAATAACAATTATATACCTGTACATTTAGGTGTAGTTCTTGATCCTTGTAATTGTCTATTGCTTTTGATCTTGTTATCTATAATTTATAATTTGCTTTTCTTATAATGTTACTTCTGATTATGATTACTTGTATTTTTTCCTTTCTCTTTTCTCCATTCATAGTCAATATTATCTATAGCTAATTACCTGGATTAGCCCAAGGTTATTGTAGCTAGCAACCAATTTCTAAGTTTTAATTATTTTTTCTTGAAGATATAGTATTAATTAAGGTTGTAAATAATATTTTGTTGTTGTTGTTGCTTGTTAGTTCTGACTTTACGTGATGATAACGTGTCTGAAAAGTCAGATTTTTTACCACCAAACCAAACAACTTTTAGTTTTGTACGTGTTTTGTGAATTCGATTTATAAATGTCTAAAGTGAGTTTGATTAATTGTTGTCATAAAATATTTTTTTGAAATTTTGGCCGCCATCTTGGTTGACATCAGATGTCAACCAGCAAGTTTTCGTCATACATTCATCCTGAAAAAATCTGAAAATTCGTTCGCCCCTAGCTCGTTTCAGAAAGGTTCAAATGCTTTTTTGCTCAGAATGTACTATTGGTAGCTCTACATGGTCATAGGGATTGTTTTTTGATTGGCACCGAAAAATATTTTGGCACCAACAAAACGAAAGATAGTAATTAAATCTAATCTAACAGGAAGTTAACTTTGACACTAATTGTCAAAAGCACGCGTGAAATGGTACGTAGTAAAAAATGATGCAGTAAATCGCTGTTTTTCACAAGTTGTTTGATCTCAGAAGTACCGAATTGGTAGGGACGGCTTTAATGAAAGATCTAACCGTAGCATACATATATCGAGGATCGAGATTAAAACATATTCATTAAAATGAAATAACTTTTCATTATTCATGTTATCTGTAGACAAGAGAATACTCTCTTGCTGTAGATGAATACCTTTAGCGAAAACGAAAGGATCGTAGCTTGAAACTTAGTGTCGTTGAAAAATAAGGTTTAAGCTGGAGATTTTAAGTTTTTAAAACGTTTTAAGTTTAAAGATTTTAATCACAGTAAACACTGGAAGATGGTCACTTATTGACTTCTGTATGAATAAGCTTCAGAATGATAACTGTAGTAGTTATCACGAATAACATAAGACACAGTCAGGATAATCACATGTAGTCATTCTTTCACTAATCCCATAATACTTAACAACACGTGACGTGAAGTGACTTGGTTGTCACGCAAGACATTAAAATAGCTTTGTGTATTTTTTCTTCAGAACCACCAAACCTCTCCGCTAAAATGATGACGGATGGAAGAATAGAGGTAAGCTACTATGGTGTTAACAGATCCATTTGTTACGATGGCTTCGATACGAAAGATGCACGAGTAATATGTAAAATGAATGGATATGACGATGTCGCATATATTACCCAAATCACTAGTCGAGCAGGAAACTCAAGGATAGAAGAAGTCTGGCTTTTGCACTTGGCTTGCAAAGGATACGAGAATTCCATCAAAGACTGCAGTAAATCCTGGAACTGGGAAAACAGGAATTGTCCAAAAAATAGCAACCTTCGTGCTGGAATCGTTTGCAAGAATGGTATGAACAAAGAAAATGATTTCTAAAATAAGAAAATCCCTTTTCTTTTTTAAAAATTGCCCTATTCAACTATGACGTCACGGCTTGTTTACATGAAGAACAATAATAGTAATTCAGGCTAAATGTTCTTCCGTTTAGAATATTTAGTGTAATATTTAGCTGCTCTCACTTTCTACTATATCATAAACCAAATGTTATTGTGATTCAATTGGTTTTGCTGCTATTTTGTCCCCTCTGGCGACCATGTTCCTGAGCGTTAAAACAATGCATTGTTTTGATGTGACGTCATAAAGAAATAGTTCAAGTCTTTAAATATTTTTTTAGATGACGATCCACTAGAGGTAAAATTCCGTCTTGAGGATGTAACCACTCCAGCTCCATATTCAGGACGCCTAACTGTGAAATATTATATGAGATGGGGAAATATATGTGCGAAGGATTTAAAGCTAGAAGACGCACATGTGATCTGCAGAATGTTAAACTTTACCGAAGCCTTGACTATTTCTCATTGGGGTAAACATACTGGTAACGTAAGTTTTGAGCTTGTCAATCACTGTCAAGGAACAGAAAAGTTAATAAAAAAGTGCAAAGGTGTGAATCTTGAACAGGTTAACGCATGTGAAGAAGGCAATTATGCAGGAGTTGTTTGCACCCCGAAAATTATAGGTAAGTTCTGTTATTTGTTTAATGGATTTATAATCACACAATTAAATAGATTCTTGATGCAAACGATTTTATTTTCACCAACAGTTACACCAACACCGTTACCTCGAAACGTACGTCTTAGCGGTGGTTCAGACAATGCAAGAGGCCGAGTTGAAGTGCAAAGACACAAAATTTGGGGAACGATTTGCAATTCAGGATGGGATATGCGTGAAGCTAATGTAGTATGCCGCATGAAAGGTTTTGATGGCGCAATTGCAGCATATAAGTCATTTGGAGAAGGAACTGGTCCAATATGGATGTCTGGGCTTCGATGCAAAGGAAATGAAAATAATATTGAGGGGTGCACTAGTGATGGGCAAGAAAAAACAACTTCATGTAACCATAGCATGGATGCTGGAGTGGTCTGCCGTCGTTATAAAGGTCAGAGACTAAAGAAATTGTTTTTTTTTAAGCCTTGAATAAGCTTCAAAGTAATAACTTTTAATCATAATTAAATTAAACAGATGCCGTAACAGTCGAGTTGAATGATCCAAAAAGAACATATGATGGCAGACTGATGCTAAAAGTAAACAGCACTGGTGCGGGATCAATTTGCGGTAATGGTTGGGACAAAGAGGATGCAGACGTCGCTTGCCAAATGATGGGATTTAAACAAGCCTTAGTACCAATTAGCCATTTTGGAGGAGGACCAAGGAAAATCTGGATGTCCAACGTTCGCTGCAGCAATAGGGACATGTCACTGAAAACGTGTAATCATGATGGATGGGTAAACAACTTATGTCCTAAAGACCACCATGCAGGAGTGATATGTGAACGGCCTGGAGGTTACGCAAAATCTTTTGCTTAATCATATTCTAAATGCCATTACTCATTTTAAATGTCTTAAATTATTGATTGATTTTTGTTTTTTCGCTACAGTCAATGACATAAACTTTGGTATGAGATTGGTTAACGTTCCTGGAACAAATCTAAGCAAAGTAGAAGTCCAATACTATGGTGTTTGGGGAGCGGTGTCCTCTAACAACTGGAATTTGGCAGACGCTCATGTTGCCTGCTGGAAAAATAGCTCAGGGAAAGCATCAACGGCAGGAGATGTTGTAAATGATGAAAAACTTCCCATTTTGATAGATAATCTTAATTGCCTAGGAAGTGAAAATTCAATAGATGAATGTGATTCTAAATGGGGTATTGCTGGTCCTGACCAATCCAGAGTAGCTGCAGTTGAATGCTCCAAAGTTACAAATGGTATATACATATATTGACATTTTCGTGCTTGCATAGCAATAAATGCATATTCAGATCTAATATTCCTTATATTTGTTTTTTAAACAGTTGATAAAACATCAATGAAAACGACAATAGCACCAGGATCTGGACCGAATAAAAGTTTTGGACAAGTGGAAATAAGTTACAAAAGTAAAGACTATGTTGTTTGTGGTGATAAATGGGACATAAAAGATGCCGATGTGATCTGCAAGATGAACAATTATGTAAACGGAGCAATGGCGGCGATTAGGAAATACGCAATTAATACAAACAACAAACAATTCCTTACTGGATTCGAATGCCGTGGCACGGAAAAGACATTAGGCGAGTGTTTCCGAGACGAATCTCTGACTACTTGTCCAGGAAACTTCATTGCAGGTGTAATTTGCAAACCTGATACAGGTAATGAAAATAGAGACAGGCAAGGTAGGCATCTGACATATTTGATTAAAATATTTCCTTTGTGTATTAAGGTCCACCACCAAAAATGGAATTGCGCTTAGCAAATGATGGAAGTGCAACGAATTCTGGACGTGTAGAGGTATCATATGCTGACGAATGGGGAACATTATGCAATGATGGTAACAGCCAGCAAAATGCTCGGGTCATATGTCGCATGCTCGGGTATGTTGATGTGGGTTCCTACCATTCAACGTCCAAACCAAGCGGTCAATTCTCCTGGCTGGGAAACATGCAATGCAAAGGAACTGAAAAATCCATTGAGGAATGCAAACCTAAATGGGGAGAAGCAACATGTAATGATGACAGCATGCTTAGTGTCACTTGCAAGAAAGGTAATTTTAATATTAGATCCACCACTTCATTGTGCCAGTTGTTTTTGATACCTTATCGAGTGATTTAATTTTGCAGCTGGTGCTCCTCTATTCCAAATTGACGGGAATGATGCTATTACTGATTCAACTGCCAAAATCAGCTTCCGAAATGTCGCTTCAGACTTACAAGCGTATGTATCAAAACAACAAATATTTTATATACTAAACAATATATTTGACAGAAATAGGTATATGTATAAGTATTACTAATCTGACGTCTTTTGTTTATAGCATTTATCAAATCGCTGTTGAAAGGAGACCATATGAGGAGCGTTTGCAATCCTTTAATACTCAAGAAACCCCCTTTGAATTTAAGATAGTAAATTACACCACAAGTGCTAAGTACAAGGGCGATTCTTACATTACTGCTGAAGTAACCAATTCCTTTCTACACAAGAACAACATTACCATTGGTGTGCTCACTTTAAATCAAGGAGCAAACGGGTTTATTAATGAGCCGCTTCAACCACAAACACCATACAGAGTGTACGTAAGGATTGCAACCATGTCATATGACAAGGTGTGTACTTTATACTTCCTTGTCGTATGTATGAGGAAGCAATATTATAACATTATAATTCCTTTTTTCTTATAGAAGACAAGGATTTACGGTGATTATTCTTACGTTGCCTTCAGAACAAAAAAAGTATTTGCTAAAGGTAAAAGATAACTTACGTTTTCGTAACGTAACATAATTCTAAAAGCCTCACACACATCATTTGTTCATTTTATAGGTCACAACTACAGCGGTTCAAGTGATGGAGCAGTAATAGGCATGTCGATCGTGATAGTAATGTTGATTGTTGTTATCATCTGTGAAACTATTTGGTTCATCAAAAAACAAAGGAATCAGGAAATGAATGCTTCCGATAAAAGTCAAGGTAGCCAGGCTTTTAATTCATATTTTTATCAAAAATAAAAAAATAATCAAACGCTCAATTCTATTTTCAATTAATTGTTATCATATTTTTAATCTACAGATTTCTCGTTATAAGCAAGCAAAATAGTTTCCTTTTTACGTTGAAATCAGGAGTTGAACAATTATTCCGCAATTTGTCACAATCAAACTAAAGAGCATAGCTTCTCGTAAATAAATGCAGAAAAGTGCTTGCTTTGTTTAATGTTTTTTTAATCCGATTACGAAAAGTAAAATTTAATAGGGATTTAAACAAGCTTGGGAAATGGTGCTCATTCTTATACCCAGACCCTTCTCAGCTTTCTAATGAAAATCGAAGGCTCTGGTAAGAGATGAATGGGTCTCCAATTTGATTGGTTTAAAAACTATTGCATAAATTCTTTCCGCTTTGCTGATTTTACAGACGATAACCGAAACCCGGACTGAAATGGCAAATCCACTAAAACATAAACAGCTTAAAAGCAAAAATTTACCAACGCTGATTTTGAAATACATTTCTGTTTGTGAATTTAGGGATTCAGGCTATTCAAATTTACAATTGACTTTATTAGTTTACGTGAAATAATAAGGGTATAAAATAAAGGTGTTCATTTAAAAAAAAACATAATTGTTGTTGTTTTTGTCGTTCTTATTAGTCTAATTAGAAAAATCAACATAACAAAACCCTTAACAGGAACTGATGAAACAAATGTTGATGCAAAATTAATTAAGTCACACAAAATGAAGCTGATATTTACGTGTTGAAAAAAAAACCCAAACATATTGGAAGCCTATTTTGGCAACAGTTAATTAAATAAGCACAATTCAACATTTCTGACACCTTCAACAATTAACTAATTATCTAATAATTAGTTTTTCTTCTTCAGCATTTTGATATTTAATAAGAATCAAAAACAAAATTAATAGTTTTAACGTGAAATATTAATTTAACTCTGATGACACTTCACATACGAATAAGAATTTACATCACTACTCTTACCTATTCCTAGTTCTCCAAGTGCTTTTCATTAATGCTTGGTTGCACAGTTGATTTCTAAAAAAGAGAGGATTATTTAAAATTCTAATTCGGTGACCTACCCTGATTTTTTTTTACTGTAAGTCCTGGTCAACTAAAACCACAACATATCGAAAAATGAAGGTAGGTCTTCGAGCTAAATGTCAAGGAAATCACCAAAATGTACGGGAAAAATAGAGGATTGCAAAAGAAAAGGCAAAAATGTACTGTTCTTGAAATTTTAGCTATGAAAACTTATACTTCTTCAACGCAGTGTTAACACATGCATCATTTCAAAATTATTGCTTTATTATTAGCGACCGATATGTACTGAAGGTCAATGAAAGAGCTTGTTATTCCGTTATCCTATTTTGCATCTTTGAAAAATTATACCACGTCAACGAATTCATTGATCCTCATTTTTTATTTCATATTTTTACTCTAGCACTCAAAATAAATATTTTTGCCAAGTTAAAAAAAATGTTCGCCAAAAAATTGCACGATCACTTCACCTTAGTGTAACTTTCGCCTTACCCTACTGATGTGCGTTCAAAACTGTATACCTTCACCCACGCACCAAAAATTGACACAATATTAAGAAGTTTCCCTCTCTTATTTATTCTTTCTTGTACCATTACAACAAAAACAGAACCGAAGGGCACTAGGATAGAGCCGTTGTGTTAATTTGTAATAAATTTTACATTATTTAACTTATGTGTTGTTCTTTATGTGGAATGAAGTGGTTTTCATTTAAATGGGAAAAACTTAAAAGTACAGTTTTGAGATAATAGGAGGAGGTCATAAATTAGCCGAAAGTTTTCTAATTTCCATTACAGCGAAGTAAACATTTTACAAAATACTAAGCTATTAATGGATGGGATTTGATGGATGGATTGTTGGATGGAAGGGATTTGTGGATGAAATGGAAAAACAGAGGAATTCAAAGAATCAGATGAAAAGATCAAGAAATAAAATACTAAAATGAATTCAAAGACCTCAATTCAAAAGTTTTATACTTAGAAGCCTATTCTGGGCGTGAAAATATAAAATTCTTAAATCTCTAAGAAAGGGAATACGAAGATGTTGCAGAAATCTTACGCTGATTCCTAAGAAATGATCTCTACTTTGACGAATACGAGTACGTCGAAATCCAGAGAGTACATAGGAATGGAAAAAAGATCGACTCTAAACCAAGACCAATCCTGGCAGGATTCCTGAGGTTCAAAGACTGAAAAAAAAATCCTTTCATTAGGACGCAACCTAAAAGGAACAGATTTGAAACTGTTTTCAGACCTACCCTACAAGTTGGTGAAAAGACGATGCCCACATTCAAGAAAGCACTGAGAGGAAATAAGATTTCCACTTTATTTAGTAAAGCAGAGCCGGATGAACTGTATGTAATAATAAGAGGAAAGTTGTGGAAAGCTGGCGAAGAACTCATAGTTTAATATCTGAAATGAACTCTAAAGAGTGAGTACTGATTTATTTTATTACTTAGCTTATTTACAGATGTAATGCAGATAAAATTCGTTGAAATGAAAATCTCATTTTTTTACTTCTTTCTGCATTGTTTTTCTGTCTTAGAGTATTTTTTTTTCGTGCCTTAGTTAGTGCATGGAATGTGAAGCATAAAGTTATAATGCCTAATGAGTAATTTTTATTTCAATTTACTTTTACTAAACGTCAGAGGCTTACGGTGGCCAAAGTTAAAATAAGATAGAACAATATTTAAAAAAGTGGAACAATAAAATCATGCATACTATACTAAATAATATAATATACTAAATAGGTATCCAAATAACAAGGCACGGTAATTTTTGTTTCTTTGTGTTGATGCCTTTCTTTAAGTGGCGAGATTTGGGCGCGATATCAATGCGAATATTCTATATCTGCGGTGAGGGCTTCATAGAGGAATAGATGATGGATGGATGGATACAGATTGGTAAAAATAGGGAAGAATGGATGGCCTTGATGACCAGATCGATGGACTGATTCGATATTAGATGGATGGAATGAATGGACAGATTGGTAAAGTGTGATAAAAAAAAAACTGAGATAAAAAGAGCAACATTTGGGCACCCTATTAATGCGACCATTTTGACTGCGGTAAGGGTTTCAGCTGTCTTCAAATAAAAACTTTTTAGTCTAAATTAATGTTATTGTGGCCATTGGTAATGTACTTATTTTGATGTTATGGCGGGCTGATATCTACTATTTCAAGGCAATATTGTATAACCTCATAACAAAAGCAGATGTTAAGCATCGATCACATGGTAGATCGCACTATGTACTCACTTCCGTTTTTTGTAAACTGTAGATAGAGATGTCAGATCAAGAAACGTCACGTTTTACGCACCGAATCAATATACTTTTAAAAGAAAATGCACTCTGTTATTTGATTCATGCAATAAATAAGCATACAAAGTAGTGCGCACTCAGTTTGTTTGAAGGAGGAGCTTCTACAAAATCTTAATACGATATACTGATGATCGATCCTCCTTGTGTTTTTTTTCTAATAATTCTAACGAATATTACAAAAATTTAATTTGCTTAGTCTATTAAATATTTAAAATTGATCTTGTTGTAAACAAGATTAAAACTATTGTTGTATACTGTATCACATCATTAATCTGCGTGGTTTATATTGAATTCCAAGTGGTTAAAGCCGTAGCATTTTAAAAAAGTAATTAGAATTACATACTATTCTTTGGCTTAACGCAGCAAACCACCTTGCTACTTTAGGTCTGTATTAGATTTTGGATTAAGATCTTAAACTTTGCAGAATATACAATATATATATATATAATTACAGGGCTAAACAAAATCAGGGCTAGTAATGCTATTTCATTGCATTTCAGAATAGTTCAGATTGAATCAAAACGTTCTTTGCTGCTTCGAGGTAAGTTGAAAAGATAGATTGGAATTTCTTTTTCATATTGCTATGGCCCTGTTTGTTTGAAGGAAGGCCTGTCAAACTTAAAATTGCTTTTTCTACTTTAGGTAGAAATGGTCGCGATGGCCCTCCGGGAAAGCCAGGTGGGAATATAACGTGACGTTGGGAATACTTTGTATTTTTTTGTTTTACATTTTTGTTACCACAGTGAATTATCTCAAGATATTTATTTTTCTTTAGGCAAAGATGGTCGCGATGGACGAGATGGTTTACCAGGTCAGTGTATAGGCAATAGGATAAAATGTTGTCAAATGGTTTGATACATTTCCCGAGGACTTGGAGCAAAATTGGTTGATCGAAACTGTAAATTTTCTTAAGAATAGTCCGTAGTAATTGAGCTCCAAATTAATCATTTATTTGGAATTTGTGAGGCTTTCATAGGATTATAGACTGATAATATGATTGGTGTATCAATTATAATTAGTGTGAGAATTGACCAAGCCAGAAAGTAATGCTAGAGTGTTGTCTTCAAAAGATATCACGTACAGTATAAAGAATGCTTCAATAGCATGCAACATATCTAAATTCCAGAATAATCTCTCAATTGGTTTGAGTAGGTCCACCAGGTTTGAAAGCAGAGCCAGGAAATCGAGGTGTGAGAGGTCCACCAGGACCCAAGAGTGGTGGAGTACAGTACGTACGATGGGGAAGAACGACCTGCCCTTACAATGCTACTCTTGTTTACAAAGGTAAAGTGAAGACTGAACAATCCTGGCTAAATTAGCATGTTTTAAACAATATATGGTCAAACGATTTATAACAATCGGCGTGATTTCTAGGCCGTATTGGAGGAGAACACTATAATAACATTGGCGGAGGTGCTAATTACGTGTGCCTTCCTGAGACCCCCAAATATGGAAGGTACCAAGATGGTGTCAACAGCGCTGGATACATGTACGGTACAGAATACGAGGTTAGCGATTATAACCCGTTAACCTCAAGTAATCTTCATGAATACGAGGCTCCGTGTGCTGTGTGTTATGGTAATACAAGAAGTACCAAGATGATGATCCCTGCGACTTACGAGTGTCCCGCGGGATGGACAAGAGAGTACCAGGGATATCTCATGACTGCCCATCACGGTCATCAACACCCGTCTGAATTCATTTGTGTTGATGAGGATGCAGAGGCTGTACCAGGAACACATGCTGACCTCAATGGTGCCCTGTTGTATCCTGTGGAAGGAAGGTGTGGTTCTCTGCCTTGTCTTCCATATGTTGAGGGACGTGAATTGACATGCGCAGTGTGCACCAAATAAGGCTGTATTATTCTTGGGTCGGTAAAAGCATTTATTAGTTTTAAAAAATTAATAATCACATCAATTTATGTCAATAGACATTTCATAATCATATCCATTAACAATAAAAACAAATAATCTAAGCTAGTCTTATAGGCTGGGTTTACATGGTACCGAACGAATTTTTATCCATACAGGAATTGACCTGTACATATATTTTACACAAAAGCAGGTCCTAAATTTGCACGGCAAGAGGTTTGAACTTTTGTCCGAATAGCACATGCAGTTCCGTGTAAACAGATCGCCTAAACGTACAACTTTTTGAACGATTAAAAAATTCGTCAGGTACCGTTTAAACCAAGCCATAGAATCGGAAATATTGATTAACATATAAAGTAATAAATCAGGAATGAAAATGATCTCTCTTGTTTTATTGTTTATTCCCCGTTTTTCATGATGAATATAAGTTTGACATAAAAATGTCTTACGATTTTAGCCTGAGATATGCGAAACTAACGTCGGTCTTCCATTTGGACCTCTAGATGCTATGAGTTGTCATAACTGGTGTCATTTGATTTAATATAGTTAATGTCACAAGTTTTTTTTTATTAGATCAGAATACCTGTGTTTCGGTTGATTCGTACAGAAGGTTTCTCTAAGCCTCGTAAGACAAACAAATCATTTCCCACAATGGTACAAGTGAGTTTCATCATGTGGCAACTTCAAAACCACCTCAATAAAGTAACATTAAAACAACAGATAGTATGATGATATTGGCCAAATCACCGATTGTGTCGCCGAACTAGTTCCAGTAAAGTGATCAGATATCATTTAGGGAGATTCAATCTCAATATCAAGCGGCATACTTATTTGCTTTGTAAGAAAGAAATTTGCTTGAACTGACGGAACTAAACAAGAACACCAGTTTTAGTGGTAAGAAACTAAAGCGTAATCTTTCTCCTAAATTGGTTTTTCGCCTTGAAGTTAAAAAAAAAAACAGAATGGAATATCATTTTAAAAAGTCGTCTTTTTTACAGCTCTTGATCAGGATGTCTGCATCGTGTGTTAGTGGAATATGGTGTAAAGCTGTACTGTTTGTAGTAGTAAGTCTTATTATGTTTTGTCTTGTACAAACTACGGATGTCCAGCAACAAAATGCGAAGAGAAAGATTGAGAATCCGACGAAAACACCAACCACACTGTCTGATGAATCTCGAGAAAAGGTGCGTCCTCCAGAATGTAGAAAAATCTAACAATAACCAAACTAGCCCTATCAATCAAATTTAGAAGAAGAAAAAAATTTATGATGGTAAATGCGATAATTTCGAATAAAATGTTTTTATTGAAAAAATACAATTGATTTTTAGTGGCAATGGAAATCAGTCTCGTCAGGGATGGCTAAAAAGCAGTAAACTTGAGACTGAGATTTTTGAAGTTAATTAATATTTTTCATACCATCTGAATTGCTGATAACAGAAAAAAAGAATAACATCAATGACATCATTATTGGAAACATTTTTGCCATTTCATAAAGGACCAAAGCCGTTGGATTTAAAAAAGGTTCTGTGTGTAAATATACCTAGTGTTACTCAGTTCAGTTCTACTCTTCATGAAAAGCTTTGAAGTTTCCTACAACTATTTACCACTAAACAAAAATCAATTTCTAAATTCTTTGATCATGGAGCAAGAGAAACAGATTTATTTGTCATTGGTTGTAAAGTTCTAACTGCAAAAACAAAAACAAAAACAAAGGTGATTGATAGATGGGTGAATAGATTGAAATCATTTTTCACATTAACCAAAACTCTGTGTTTTTTTATGTAGAAACCAAAGTATTGCAGTATATCGCTAACGATCGACTTCCCCGATCAAATGTAATGACAGCAATAAGTTCTATTCATTGCCTTTCAGAATTAGTCATCTTGAATCAAAGAGAGCACTAATGCTTCAAGGTGAGTCTACAGTCAGACAAGTTAGACAGTCAGATACGTTCAAAATTGCCATACTTACTAACTAATATTGAATGCTTTATCAGATGACGGAACGTTTTTGCTATTCAGATTAAAATTCAAAACTCGCCCCGGTTTCTTGCTCGTTTTGAAAGTGGCCAATTATTTTGCCAGCTTTAACAAGACTCATTAATTGTGGTTTATGATGATGATGTTGATAACGATGAAAAATAAGTAAACGTGGGGCAGCAAATAATACCTAAATATAGATAAGATTAAGTATAATAGGATCTCAGAGGAGAGCAGTCAATGGAAAGCGTTTCCTTTATTGACAGGTCGAGATGGTCGTGATGGGAGAGATGGCGCTCCTGGACCAATGGGTAAGCCAGTTATTCATCCTACAATCAAGTTGTGTTACTAATACTGACTTGGAAATGTTTATGAGCGGTCCTCCGTAAATATCGACCGGAGGTGTGCAAAATAAAATAATAGAAATCTTTCAAACTTGGCCAGAATGTAGGTGTAGGTGCACTATTACTCGGAAGTTTTTTGAAAGTTTCGTCCGATTTTTATTTTAGGAGAACCACCGCATTTTCTATTTGGTGGTCAAAATTTGAGAGATCTCACAAAAAAAATCGCCTAAAAAATCGAATTAATTTTGTTTTAAATGCCAAGAACTGAAATTAAAAGAACGGTAATGAAACCACATTACTGAAGAAGAATCATCGAGTTAGACGACAAACTTAATGTTTTGTCGATTTTACAATTTCGGCTTTTTGGACCCGTTTTTTAAACCTCGGAAAAAAAGGGAAATTTATTGGTAAATTTCGTACCAAGTTACTTAACCTGGGGCTAGGAAAGTATGCCTCGATAAAAGATCGGTGTCTCAGCGTCCAGGAACTGTAAAAAATCTCTTTGGCTACTAAAATTATGAAATTCTAGAGCCCAAAACGATAGCGTGACAGAGGTCAAAATTGGCCATTTTGAAACGTTGTCATGACACTAATAATTATCAATGCACAACGATTCAGTCGCACGAATTGTCTCTAAATCTTAAAGTTCTCCTACCTTTACTTGAGAAACGATGTAGTGTCTTTATTTCCTGCCAGAATAGAGATTCATTCAGCTACTTTCGACGGTTATTTTCGTGCGGTAAGATTTCAAACCAAAATAAACATGGCTGAAGGTTGCATGATTCACGTTTTGTTGAGCTCCCATTTCTAGACCAACGCATAAACAAACGAATCGTACTGAACAAATATCCGTAACATTCAAAGTACTATCTTGTCGTTAATATGTTCTAAAAGTTGATTTAACGAACCAGAAAACCCATGCGATTGAAGAAGAATCTTCAATATTGTTTGTAACTGTCACTGTTGTATGTTATTGCGTTACACACAGGAAGCCCAATAACGATGTTTTCGGTACGACAGTTTAAAGTTTTTTTAAGAATCGTTTTCAGTGCGCATGCAATTTTATCCCGAATTTTTCACCTTCTTTTCTTTAAACCTTTTTTTTTTTTGATTAAAAGAAATTAGGGATAAGATCACTTGCGCACTGAAAGCGATAGCAATTTTTTATAAACATGTCATTCTACTGGAATACAAACTAAAGTATACCAAGGCTTAAAATATATGCTACCAGTACAGTTGTATTATAGGTTCAAGGTTCAAGGTTTATTTTTTCCACATATTTACAGTTATAGATATTAATAAATACAGACAAAGAATCGTGGTAGAGCGCAGAAATACAACCCGAGGGGGTTAATGAAATTTTCTGCACCCTATTCATAGGTAGATGTAATTCAATTTAAAGTGGGACGAAAGAGGTGAAATTACAATGCATAAATAAGTTAAGAACAGTTCTTAGATACAATATGTTTGAAGGGAATTGCTTATAAATAATATGCTATACAAAAATAATGATGACGAAAATACTATCGAGATAATAAGAAGTTTTTATAGTTTGTTTTAAACATCCGATGAGATGAGCTCGTTTTAATACCGATGGGTACATCGTTCCAGCTTACTGCACTTGCATATTTCACGCTAAATTTACCGTAATTTAGGTTTACACGGGGCAGAGAAAGATGTCTATTCGATGCAGAACGGGTATTATAATTGTGAGACAACTGTACTTCCTTAAAATAATACTGGAAAATTTCAGGCAATTGTTGATTGACATGTTTATATGCAATTTCACAAAGCTGAAACTTGACTATCTCAAAGATGTTTAGAATCTCTAATTTTTGAAAGAGTGGTCTACTAGGAGTTCTTGGCATAGGCTTATAAGAGCCTATAAAATAAATCCTTCTTTTGTATATTTGGCGAGATTATGCATTACAATATTATTGATTTATAGTATTGCAATACAAGGGAAATGAACATATTATGTAACAAAAACATACAACGCATTAATAGTTGAAATGCTGTATACAATAAAAAATATAAAATTGCTTGTACAAGATCATAATATTAAATAATGCGCAGAGTGATGATGGCAACTAGGGAATTATCTATTGTTATTAGAGGATAGATTAAGATAAAGTTTTTCCTTAAATTGAATTAGAGTAGCTCTACGAGTTATGTCACTGGAGGAGGGAGTTTCGTATCTTTTTATTTTATCATTGTCGTTTAGGCTCACCAGGTTTTAAAGGAGAGCCAGGAAACCATGGTTTGAGAGGTCCACCAGGACCCAAGAGTGGTGGAGTACAGTACGTAAGATGGGGAAGAACCACCTGCCCTTACAATGCTACTCTAGTTTACAAAGGTAAAGTGAAGACTGAACAATCCTGGCTAAATTAGTATGTTTTAAACAATATATGGTCAAACGATTTATAACAATCGGCGTGATTTCTAGGCCGTATTGGAGGAGAAAGCTATAACAACGTTGGGGGAGGTGCTAATTACGTGTGTCTTCCCGAGACCCCTAAATATGGAAGGTACAAAGATGGTGTCAACAGCGCTGGATACATGTACGGTACAGAATACGAGGTTACCAGTTACAACCCGTTTACCACGAGTAATCTTCATGACCACGAGGTTCCTTGCTCTGTGTGTTATATTAGAACAAGAAGTACCAAGATGATGATCCCTGCGACTTACAAGTGTCTCGCGGGATGGAAAAGGGAATACCATGGTTACCTAATGACTGCACACAAAGGTCACAATCACCCGTCTCAATTTATTTGTGTTGATGAGGACGCAGAGGCTGTACCAGGAACCCACGCTGATCTTGATGGCGCCCTGTTGTATCCCGTGGAAGGAAAGTGTGGTGCTTTGCCTTGTCATCCATATGTTGAGGGTCGTCAACTGACATGCGCAGTGTGTTCCAAATAAACTGTATTATCCTTTGGTCACTTTACTTACTTATTTCTTAGTTGCAAAAAAAAAAAGTTTACATATATATTGGTATATGTGAATCGTGAAATGCTCATGATCGTACCGATAAATTATATAAATAAATATAAATAATTTAAGTTAGTCTGGAATTGTATATACCTTAGTATACCTTAAACTATCAATTTGAAAGGTGATTTTAAAAGATATCAGTTGTTTTGATTTATGAGAAAATATACCAAACAGAAGACTTACTGTTATTTTGGTTGATCTTAAAGTACTTTGGATCAGAATGCCTGATTTCTTCTTGAGTGGAAGACGGTGTACAGCGTAATTGCCAGCAGAAGTGAGTCTTCAGGCTGTTAATTATAGTTTGAAAGAAAAATTCACTTATACTGTTGCAGTCTTTCTGTACCAGGAACCCACCCTCAGTTGGATCTATCCATTTACTAGGGTGGTGTACTTTGTCATAATCCATCCAAGGATTGACTTTGGTTGGAGGCCGTAAATCACATCTCGCCAATACCCTTAGTTATCTTCTAATTCATTAATCAATGTATCTAATATATGTATATTTGTCTAATTAAAAAACTGGTGACCCTTTTGAATTATTATCATCATCGTCATTATCATTGTCATCGTCATCATCATCGCCATCATCATCGTCATCATCATCGTCATCATCAACATAATCATCATCGCAATTGACTGTATTTGGAGACATTTTACACATTTTACGTGGTCATCCGAGCCACAGCGAAGGTCTAACCATTTCCAGATATTTTTAGAGCAAGACCTTCTACTCATACATTTTAAGACCCTGAGTGTTGGTCCGGCATAATAGTTCGGAGCCCAACCAACTCAGCCTATCAAAAGTCTGCCTTAATACGGATAAACATCGTGTATGGACTGATGCTCAATAAACGTCGTTATTCCAACGTCGGTATGCTACTAAACGAGAAAAGGCATGAGCAGCATATACCAAGTAAACATGAAATAGGATTCAATAATTAGTCCCAAACACCTAAGCAAAACTGTTTTGTTTAACAGACAAGGAACTAAATAAAATACATCATGACCCAAGCAGCACTCCCAATTTTTATCATTATTTTTGTTTTTAAGCTCTGGAATTTAAAGAATGTTACATCAAGTGACACCGTGATCCGCTGTGACTGCTAGAATAATAAAGCGAACTTTTTTTGATTTCCCCCGACATGAGACATCCTTTCACATCTTTTATATAACAACATGGCTTATTTTCGTTCCACAAAAGCTTCTGTTGGTTCTTCCTGTATCGTCTTTATCTCAATAAAATACTTATGATAGCAGATAGCAGAAACATCTTTATCATTGAATAAGAAAGATATTTTGATAAGGCCCAGGGAGGGGGCAAAAATCATGAAAGGAATTCCTATGCCAAGAACCAGTTGTAAATTTAGAATTCCAAAATATTCCAAGGCATTGTGTGACATACAACTTGGGCTCTATTTATATGTTAGCTCGCTCGTTGAAATATAGGCTTGTCTATTGGATCAAGATTTGTAGTAGAATGGGGTGTAAAGCTGTGCTGCTTGTAGCTGTAAGTCTTGTTATATTTTGTGCTGTACAAACTACTGATCGGCAGCAACAAAATATGAAGGGAAAGGTTGTTGATCCAACAACATCGGCTTCTGCAACAAAGGCTGAGATGTACCAGTTGCTGATGAATCTCGAAAAAAGGTGCGTCCTCAAGAATGTAGAAAACATTTATTCATAACCCTATTAGTAATATTATTATTAATATGAATACAATAACTTGGACGAACTCGGATTTGTGCGCATCTGTTGGTTATTGCTCGAAATAAAATTTGTCAGGAACTCTTTTCGACGTTTGAGAAATGAGGTTTTTGAAAACATTTTTTTTCCGCAATTGTATTATTATTTCATTGAAAAAATTCCCTGATCTACAGATGCTTACATTTTTGGTATAAGCTCTTCCAGCTATTTTAAGTAACTTCTATAACTTACTAATATTTCTATTTCTTGTAAAATACATATGCATTTGAGAGTGCACATAAATAAAGTTTAGAATGAGCTTTGCTTAGTTAATTAATGCATTTAATTAAAAAAATAATAATAAATCATCTCATTGAATAATTCCTACCAGTTAATTTATATGATGGAACAAAGCCTTTAGTTTTATTTACGAAAATGTTCTGTTTGGAAACATACCTAGTGTTAATCAGTTTAAAATTTAAAAACAGCATTACAGTATTGTTAACAATCGAGATATCTCTAAAGAAATGTGATAACCGTGAAAAGCTCTATTTATTGCCTTTCAGAATCATTCATCTTGAATCAAAGAGAGCAGTACTACGAGGTGAGTCTGCAGTCAAGCTCAATCGTACCTACTGGCGTAAAGTCCATTATTGACCTGATTTATGGAAAGTTACCCTATATCTTGTTTCGATTTTTCCTCAATTGATATTCAATTATTTTTCTAAAACTTAATAAATATCATTGAAATTTAAATAGCAATTTTAGTAATAAAATTATAAAAGTAATAATAATAATATTTCATTGTACATGTTAACTCGAACATCTTTAATATCATTTTGAGCTTGATAATGGTGTTAGATGAACACCGAAACGAATGCCGTATTTAGTGGCTAGTTTTACTATAAAATCTACATCCAAAAAAATATTATTGAAAATAATAATAATAATAATAATAATAATAATAATAATAATAATAATAATAATAATGATAATAAAAACTATTTTTTTTGTGTCCATATCATATTAATAATTATACTAATGACGATATTAACGATCATATTCTGGATTACAGAAGGTCGTGATAGGCCTCAGAGTGTTCAATTATATGTATGGCCGTGGGCTAAATAAAGCTTCCTAGAAGGGCATTTTATTAATGGCCACCGTTTTCTTTTAAATGAAAGGTAGAGATGGTCGTGACGGTAAAGATGGTCGTGATGGGAGGGATGGTGCTGCTGGACCATTGGGTAAGGCATTAACTATCACAGCACTATGTTCTCTGCAGACTAACTTGGGAAATGTTTAAATAAAGCTCCCAATATAAGACCAAGAAACTGAATGGAAATGAGAACGATTCTCCAATTTACAGACCTCTCCTGGATGGAAGATTTCTATTGTGTCAATTTTTGCTTTTCAATTATGCATAACTTGACAAGAAAGTATATTACTTGCCATTGCAGGTCCACCAGGCTTGACAGGAGCACCAGGAAAACCGGGTGTGAGAGGTCCCCCAGGACCCAAGAGCGGTGGAGTACAGTACATACGATGGGGAAGAACCACCTGCCCTTACAATGCTACTCTTGTTTACAAAGGTAAAGTGAAGACAACACTATCATGATTGCATTAGCAAGTGTGATTTTTTTCAAACGAAATATAACAATTGGTGTGATTTCTAGGACGTATTGGAGGAGAGTACTATAATCATAAAGGTGGAGGTGTTAATTACGTGTGTCTTCCTGAGACCCCCAAATATGGGAGGTATAAGGGCGCAGGCAGTGCATTCATGTACGGTACAGAATACCAGGTTAGCAACGACAGTCCCTTTACCACAAAAAATCTTGAAGATCACGATTCACCCTGTGTTGCATGTTATATTAGAAAACGAAGTGTCAATATGATGATCCCTGCAACTTACGAGTGCCCCACGGGATGGACAAGGGAGTACCATGGATACCTGATGGCTGAGCATGACGCTTACGGAAAATCCGACTTCATTTGTGTTGACATTGACACAGAGACTGTACCAGGAAGCAGTGCCAATCACAATGGTGCCCTGTTGTATCACGTCGTAGGAAAGTGTGGTTCTCTACCTTGTAATCCATATATTGAGGGTCGAGAACTGACATGCGCAGTGTGTACTAAATAAACTGCATTATCCTTGGTTTGGTTTAAGTATTTCTCAGTTGCATGAAAGTTGATAATCTTATCGATTAAATAAATGTGAATCTATAAGAGCTAAGGATCATATGGATTAAAAGCAAGGTAGTAGTAAATGGAAATGAATTGCCTTGCTTTTTTTTTTATTCCCGGTGTTCTTTCCTGTTGCTTGCATTGTAAACGCAGTTGTTTCTTAGACATTATAAACGCTTTTGACACCGTTTATCATGTCATCCTTGTCTCTTCTCTACATGCTTACGGAATCAAAGGTGTTGCACAAAAGTGCCTGGTGAATAGTTCTCTCAGACAATCGTACTTTGTCATGTGGCCTTCCGGTCGATGTTAGGCCCACTTCTTTTTATTGTTTATATCAATGACTTTCCAAATTAACTAGATAACTGTCAGCCACGTATGTATGCTGACGACACGCACCTAATCTTTGCAAGTAATAATATTGGCTCAATCAATAATGCATTGATTGTAGGCCTCTGTAGGCATGTTGCTTATTATTGTCTTTAGGTTTTTGAACGCTACACTTAAACTACTTACAAACACACACGCCGTACGTGGTAGACCCACACTAAAATATGTTATTGAGCGATTTTGGAACGGGTTGGTCCACGTACTCAAAGAGAGAAGTGTTAGTATCTATGAGATATCTTTGAGAATCTATGAGCAAATATTTTAGTAGCCACGCAACCAAAGCGAACTGTTCAGCTGGGAATAATTTTAGGAAAAAATGTGCAAGTTGTAGTTGGTCCATGACATAGTCTGTCCTATGAAGTTGTGCTATGTATTTGTGTACAAATATGATCGACAATTTTATAGAATTTGCCACATGATATCGAGCACGAGGTATTTATTGCTTTCGGTGTTTGGTTGCCATTAATTCATTCGTTCAAGGTTCGTGGCCTACCATTGTTTTTAGCTTTTTTAATGGTATGCTTAAACTACTTACAAACGCACGTGCCGCACGTCGTATGACACACACTAAAAGATGTTATTGAGCGATTTTGGAACGGGTTGGTCCACGTACTCAAAGAGAGAAGTCTGAGTATCTATGAGCTATCTTTGAGAATCTATGAGCAAAGTACGGTATGAGAATCGTAGAACTAGACAAACTAGTCAAAATAGACTAAGAGAATCTATAAACTATCTAGCTATGATCAAACTAGATCTTACCAGATCTCAGATACAAAAAAATATACTGAGATAAACTACAGAACGAGAGACAAACTACAAAACGAGTGACAAACAAAGCTTTGATGAAAGCTGACTCCAAGAACTTGTAGAAGTTAGACGAGCTGATAGTGATCTACAAGAAAGCGAATATTTCCATTGATGAAAATACAAAAAACAAAAAATGAGGGGAAAACAAATGACCAGTTAAACACATTTTGGCTAAGAGTATTTACATTGATAAAACGTTTGTTTTGCAGTGAACAGTTTCGATACTGAAATAGATATGTTTATTTCATCAGCTAGGCTTGAATATACCAATATTCTTCTGTTTCGGATTTCTTGACAAGAATGGCGCTAATTTAAAAGCAAAGGAATAAAAAGATGGAAAATGAGGTCACATAATCTTTTGTGTTCTAGAAGTCTAAATGATTAAATGTCATAATGTAGTAATACAAAGATAAACAGAGAATGAGTGATCATTATTGACAGAAAGAACCAGAAATAGCTTATAAGGATGGAACAACTGGACTTGAAAAACATAACACACATTATTAGAACAGGTTTCTTTTGTATATCTTCACAACTGGCGCCGGACAAAATGATTTAATAAGTGATCATTGATAGAAAGCTCTTAGAAAATGAAGGCGTAAGAGGTCCACCAGGACCCAAGAGTGGGGAGTACAGTACGTACTATGGGGAAGAACCACTTGCCCTTACAATGCTACTCTTGTTTACAAAGGTAAAGTGAAGACTAAACCTTTTGCGACCTTTAAAATTGTTGATCATTTTATTCAAAAGAATGGTAAAAATGTGATTTTTAGGACGCATCGGAGGAGAGCACGATGGCCATGAAGGTGGAGGCGCTAATTACGTGTGCCTCCCTGAGACCCCCAAATATGGAAGGTACAATGATGGTGACCATTCCGCTGGATACATATACGGTACAGAATACCAAGTTGGCCATTACAACCCGTTAACCACAAGTAATCTTGATAATCACGAGGCTCCATGTGCTGTGTTATGTTAGAACAAGAAGTAGGAAGATGATGATCCCTGCGACTTACGACTGTACCAAAGGATGGGCAAGGGAGTACCATGGCTACCTGATGTCTACGCATTACACTCACAAGCACCCCTCTAAATTTATTTGTGTTGATGAGGATGCAGAGGCGTACCAGGAACACAGACAGACCTCAATGGTGCCCTGTTGTACCCCGTGGAAGGAAGCTGTGGTTTATTTACCTTCCCTTCCATATGTTAACGGACGAGAACTGCCGTGCGCAGTGTGTAATACATAAACTATATCATCCTTGGGTTGGTTAACTGTTTTCCATTACAATAAAAGTCAATAATCACATCAATAAGTGTAACGATAGATCAGAGCCTTTGTCCTCACTGAAGTTGTTAGAAAATCTTACAAATTCAGAAAGAGAAGATAAAAGAAAAGAGAAGCAAACTAAAGAATTCAAAGTGTTTTTCCTTTAATTAAGAATTCGACCGAAGCAAGCATCTTGTTGTTCATTTGAATAGTGGAATTTTTTTTACGAAATACTGTCATCCTAGCTGAGAAATTATTCCATGTCACTTCTCACTCAATTGAATTAAATTTTATAGAGTTTATGTACTTATGAAAGATGAGACAGTTCGACCAAAGAACTCGTTTACCAGATTGTTCTATACAAGGAATCTTCTGTTCACAATTTCTTGACATGGAATTTAAAAGCAAGATGATTTCCTGAGATTTTTTGGTACAGATGAAAAGCAAAGTTCAAAGCGTGGACAAACGTTTTTTATCACACGAGGGTCATTTACCGTTTTTGTTTCAACAGTCTAGACTTTCATGGTACTTTGATTTCATAGTTTCATAACTGGGATCAAATACACTTAATGTCACAGACTGTTAATCCATAGATAAACAGAGTATGAGTGATAAGTTTTTATAAAGCCCTTGCTTAGAACCTGAAATAGCTTATCAGCATGGAACAAATGGAATGGAGGGTGAACGTAGAAAGACAACATTTTGACACAGGTCTTCATATCACTCACCATATATATGATCAATATCGCATCCTAAAGGGTGTTGAGGCAAGCAAATTTTAGCTGGGTCCGCCTAACAGCAAGATAGGTTTTTTAAAATATCATGCAACATACTTTTCAGTAAAATACTTAGTCATCTGCAAGTTCTACAATCAAACGAGGTGAAAACAGGCTTGAGCTCTTAACGGTTGACTCCCCTACTGGTTAAGAAAACGAAACAGAGAATTGTGTTCCAAGTCTTCCATTTAAAACGCCTTAGATCAGAATGTCCGTGTCGAACGGTAGTGGTATGTGGTGTAAAGCCGTACTGCTTGTAGCAGTAAGTTTTTTCATGATTTTTGCTGTACAAACAACTGATGTGCAGCAACAAAATGCGAAGAAAAAGGCTTTCAATCCAACGAAAACACCAGCAACACTGTCCGATGTGGTTAACATGTTGATGAATCTCGAGAAAAGGTGCGTCCTTAAACGATTAATTTAAAAAAATATAGTATACTATCGATCCATTTTGTTTTGGACATTTGGTCAAAAGTTTTTGCCCACGGTTAATATGCGGTTAATTGTGTATATTTTAAGTTTTGAAGGAAGGGAACCAATAACACTTATCTGAAAAAGTTATTCAATAATAACCACCGAACAATGCCTTTTCAGAATCATCCATCTTGAATCAAAACGAGCATCAATGATACGAGGTAACTCATAAGTGTATGGAATATAATACTTCAGTGGTTTTATAGAGAAGAGAGTCAGTGTCTATCTAAAGTTTGCGGCAAATACTTGCAAAAGTGTTAACTTTTGTGAAATGTATTGTTGCTTTGTCACCACATTATTATTGCTCAGAAGGTGGACAAGAAACTCTCCTCACTGAGGACACTCTGCCACTGCTAATAACTAATTTTTCTAATTGTTCAGTGTAATTAATTAGCGAACAAATGTAGTACTTCAGATAACGCCTCGACTAATAATGAAGTTCAGTATAGTAAAGCTTCTAAGGATTTTACGTAGTTATGATTGCATCAAGAATTTTAAGGGTCCTGGCAGCCACGTTGTTGGGCAAAGCAATCGAAATGTTCGTCTTTTGGAAAACTCTTTTGTCGTAACAGCATTGTGTCGCCAACCCACACAGCATCGATGCAGCAAAACCTCTATGTTAATAGAGCATCCTTTTAAACAGGAAGAGATGGTCGTGACGGTCGTGATGGCAGAGATGGCGCAGCAGGACAAATAGGTACGATATACAAATGGCTGCGGTTTTACTAAATTGGTATTTTACTAATAATACCTGGAAATGATACTCCAATACTATTATTTCTAATCCCGAGGAAAAAACGTCTATCGGTCAAAATTTCATTTAAATTAATATTCAGTAGCAATTTGGGAAATACAGATTTACTTTTTTTGCTTTAAAGGTCCACCAGGTTTGAAAGGAAGGCCAGGAAATCGAGGTGTGAGAGGTCCATCAGGTCCCAAGAGCGGTGGAGTACAGTACGTACGATGGGGAACAACCATCTGTCCTTACAATGCTACTCTTGTTTACAAAGGTAAAAAAATCCCTCATAGAAAAATGGAAAAAATACCTTTGCATTCCTCTTATGTTCATAAAAATTAAACAGTAAAATAATTTCCAGGTCGTACTGGAGGCTCGCATTATACTCACAAAGGTGGAGGAGCTAATTTCGTGTGTCTCCCTGCGACCCCTAAGTATGGAAGGTATAAAGATGGTCATCAGAGCGCTGGATACATGTACGGTACAGAATACGAGTTAGGCGACTTTAACCCATTAACTACGAAAGGCCTTAACGAGAACGATGCTCCATGTGCTGTGTGTTACATTGCAAGACGAAGTGCCAAGATGATGATTCCTGCGACTTACGAGTGTCCCGCGGGATGGACAAGAGAATACCACGGGTACCTGATGTCTGATTATTATGGATACGCAAAATCAGAATTCATATGTGTTGATGAGGATGCAGAGGCTGTTCCAGGGTCAAAAGCTGATACTGACCCGGCCCTGTTGTATCCGGTGGAAGGAAGGTGTGGTTCTCTACCTTGTCTTCCATATGTTGACGGACGAGAACTGACATGTGCAGTATGTACTAAGTAACTCTTGACTCTCGACAAATTCATTAAAACAGCAAATAAAAAAGATAGCTAAAAATTGAAAGAAATAATGCTCATCACTTTTTAAAAGGTAGAGGAAAATATTGAACTTAAAAAAATCAACATTTTTGTCAACGCTTTTGTTTTAGATGCACCGTCAGTGTCATGGGATGTCGCGTCTGCAATGTAATTTTTTCCTAAGAAATCGCTCATTTTATCTGCATTATATGCGATGTAGTAAGAACTATAATAAAAGACTCCAAACTAACAAAGTACCAATAATATGATTGCATGGATATTAAATTGAATTATTATTAAGTTATTGGTTCATTTTTTGTTGTTGTTGTTGTTGTTTTTTTTTTTTCAACTCCGACCGAAAATGATTTATTTTGTTTTGTATGTCAAAAATTGAAAATGGTTCTACGTAAGACGTGATTTCTAATCTACAGTTTGGTATGGTGTTGTAATTTTCCTTTCCAGGTATCAAATACTTTGAAATTGTTCTTATTTATCCATCGTAAGAACCTACTGAACAACAAAATTATGAACTGCAAAGAACCTATTGAAAGTTTTCGCACGCTACTCGATTGACATCCTAGGCTTAAGTGATTATTATACACAAATAAGTATACAAATAGTTAATTGTATTTTCAAAATGGGCAAGAGTAACTTCTACACAAACAGCTTATTTGAAGTATTATTGAAGTATTCGGAATATCTTAACATCAAATATATTTTCCAATGTAAGGATGTTCATTGACTGTCTTTGTGTAAGAGAGCACGCTCGCTCTAATTTCATATTTTTACACTAGGGATATT
The DNA here is from genome assembly GCA_964019055.1 of Anthopleura xanthogrammica. Taxonomy (NCBI): domain Eukaryota; kingdom Metazoa; phylum Cnidaria; class Anthozoa; order Actiniaria; family Actiniidae; genus Anthopleura; species Anthopleura xanthogrammica. The sequence continues at coordinate 17,142,523 of OZ025207.1, read as the reverse complement.
TGGACTTCATGTCAATCATGTCCAAGCTGGTTAAAGAGATAATCGGATATCATTAATTAACACTTTAGCTTATAAGCATAGAACAGCTTGATTTGAGAAGCAAAATACTTTAGATAACAGATTTTAGATATCATATCGGCAAAGCACCTTGATAATTATAGTAAATAAATACCAAATCGGGAAAGGTACTTTGAGCCCATTTGATCTCGGTCAGTCTAACCCGTACATGTACAGTAGGAGATATATTGTAGTCCGTACTTACTGCACAGTGAAATTCCTTCTGTAACTGGTGAACTGTGATTTTTGAAACCCAGCAAGGTGGAATGAAGCTTAAGATCGTGGTCACTTTACGATCGACTCGCATGCAGATTGAAAAAAAAGAAAGAGAGTTTTCAAATCTATTGTCTCCCTTTCTTCAACTGAATGTCTGTGCCATCGGGTAGTGGAATGTGTTGCAAAGCTGTAATTCTTGTAGCAGTTAGTCTTGTTCTGATTTGTTTTGTACAAACAACTGATGTGCAGCAACAAAATACGGCAAAAAAAAAAACTCCTCCAACGTTAGCTGACATGTTCACTCTGCTGACAAATCTTGAAAAAAGTAAATAATACCATATAAACAGACGTGCTGGTGTTTGTTTTTGAAAAACCCAATTTTTCTTTGAGAAAATTGAGATAATCTGTTTCGGCCGTTAGCGGCCTCAAATCACCCGACTTTGAGGAGGAAAATAGTAGGTCAACAAAACAAGCTCGCGTATAAAAACGACGTATCCTAAAGAAAATCTGCATTCAAATCTTGATTAAGCAATAGTTTAACATTATTTTATGATAAATTATAGATAGTAACAGCGATTGAAAAATCGAGTAGTAGCTTTTTAAAAACTGTATTTTTCGCCATAGAAAATTTTTCGATTTCAGCCATAGTTTGTAATGGACATTTTCACAGTGTGCACGTACTCAGATTTCTCTGAAATTCCGTCTATAATATCGCGAAACATTGTACTACAACATTCGTAAAATCTTGTTTGGGTTTTTAACTTAGCGCTCTACACGAATCTTTGGTAAAGGTAAAAATGAAGCCTTAAGTAACCTTTGTAATCTACTTTCTCCTGCTTCCGTCATCCAACCATGACTTTCATTAATAAAGTTTATTCGTCAGGTTGTGTCTTTCGTCATTTAAACTAATTAATATGACGAATATCTATATACATATATAAAACATAAAAATTCCACAATGATATAATTAACAATTGTTTCGTCTTCAAAGGACGAGATTATGCACGTGTAATGAATATATATTCTCATAAAGAGTGCTGATGTTTTCAGGAAGTGTTGGAGGTTCGCTTTATAATCATATATCAATCTTGAGTATGATGATGTTCCATGCTTGTGTGTTACGTTAAGACACCAAATGCCAAGCTGATGATCCCTGCGACTTACGAGTGTCCCACGGGTTGGACTCGGGAATATCATGGGTATTTGATGTCTGAGCATTACGATCATTCACATCCAACCGAATACATTTGTGTTGACATTAATACCGAAGCTATACCAGGAACAAAAGTTGACGTAGATGGCGCCCTGTTGTATCACGTGGAAGGAAGGTGTGGCTCTATACCTTGTCGTCCATATGTTGAGGGTCCACAACTGACATGTGCAATGTGTGCCAAATAAATATGAAAATCAGACTCGACAATTTTCTTTCATTTACATAAAAAGCAATTATGCACAGAAAAAAAGATCATTAAACGAGATTATTAAGATTATAAAGATTATTAACACGAAAAGATTAGTAGCAGTAGATAATAACATCTTATAATTCAATCTTGTTTTCCAGATTTTTAAATATATAAACATAAACATATTAAAATATGTTAATCAAGTAGTATCAATAACATTTCCGGTAAATCCCATATATTCCAGGCTGTCCATTTTTTCTGGAGTATAAACATACTTGTCCCAATCAGGCACGTTGTTCGACAGATTCCTTTCGCTTACACACACAAAAAAGACTTTGCTCAATCATAACAACACTCATTACTTGGGAGGAACCAGCTATACCTTATACCTAGAATCATAGTTTCGTTTATCTCTTGCGGGTTAAAAAACCGGTGCTGGCATTTATCTCTCATCCCTAAATTCAGAACTGTATTGAACGCATGAATTTGGAATCATCTGGACTGTGATCACTGTGATGTGGTTTGACTTAGATCTCAGATGAATGGTTCGACTGACATTTTAAAATAAAACATTTGAGGGCGCGTGGGGGCTCGAAAGGAATTTTTGAAAATACGTGTACTTTATTTAAAAAAAGACTTCCTCAGTTTACTAAGCATTTGAACTGATGGCAAAAGATCAATTGAAAGTATTGGCACGCTATACGGCGACTGTAATGCTATCAGCTTACGTGATGATTATATTTCAGTACAGAAATAATGAATTGCATTTTTAGTGATGTTATTAGCAAAAAACGACCTGTTTGAAGTATGCTGCTCACTTTCCGCATCGTCAATATCCGGAATATCTTACCATCAAAGACAAGCAAATGCCTTAACATAGACACAACGCGTCACAGAGAATGCCCTTGCTTTGATTTCATATTTTGTACACTAGGGAAGTTTGGACTTGATGTCCAGGCTGGGTAAGGAGATAATAGATGAGATCTCAATAATGAGTGCATTTGGTTAGAAACAAAATAGCTTATCAGGAGAGAACAACTGGATTTGATACGTTAAACACTTTGGAACAAGAGATTCTAAATATCATCTCGACAAAGCAGCTTGTCACTTACAGCATAATCAATAGCATATCATAAAAGTAGCTTTGAGCCCATTTTATCTTGGTCAGTCTAACAGCAAGAAGTCACACTCTTGTTCTGTCTGGTAAACTATAAATTTTTAAACCGAGCAAGGCGAAAACCATTTTAAGCTTAAGAAAAGATGGCAGCAAAAATCGAACAAAATCAAAATTTGCCGGCAACAGTCAAAAATTCGATTTCGCTCATATTTTGGTATTAGGTAGGCCTATATGCGAGATATATCATGGTATGTTTCATTTGTCGAAATATGGTTTCATTTCCGAGAAAAACGAGAAAAACGAATTTGTCAATAATTGACCCTTTGAGAGAGCCAAAATATATTCCAACTTCGGGGGGCTCGCGTGCCTTTGCAAAAATATCTACATGTTTAATTCTTAAATAACTGTTTTATATGATGTTTTAACTTTAAAAAGCTGAAATTTCATTGCCTTCCAATAAATTTATGACGGTGAAAAAAATTTATTTACCAGGGTACTTTGACGCCTTGTGAAAAGTAACGAATTTTCAAAAAATGTTTTCACCGTGTGCTAAATAAAATAAAAGACCGATATTAAGAAAATGAAAAGTCGAAATAATATTCTAACCGTGACTAAAAGTTTTTTTGGGGGTTTTTATTCTGCGACGAGAAATTTAAATTTAAAGTTGGAGAAATTTCAAAGAACGGCGGCCGGTGCGCTCAATCAAATGAATTTAAAAATTACCTAAAAGAGCAAAATATCGTAAGATAGCAAAGTACCACCTCAAGCTACTGCAGTAGCACTACATGGTGTGGATTAATACAATTGAAATTAGCTCTAAGAAAGATGCAATTTTTCTAGATAAGAGTTGAAGCGGGTTCTTTTACAAATAGCCGTTGCGTGACCATAAGTGTGACCAAGGAGTCGGGAGACGCGGCATTCTACAAAGAATTAGGTGTGGCCTTTGATAACGCCGAGTCACGAATGTACATGTCACGTTCGCATTTATAAAAGGGAAAATCTACTGGAAATATCCTTCTACGTTTCATCTTTTATAGAAGTGGGCTTTACTGGACCAACAAGGATTTTTACGGACAGTAATTATGAACCTATGCGCTTTAAGAAGAAAGAAATAAAAAGAAAAAATGTGTTTACCACGGGCTGTTAGATAATTTTTAAAACAGTCAAAAAAGTCTCGCCAAGTATAACAAATTTCTCCAACTTTAAATTTTTATTTCTCGTCGCAGAATAAAAACCCCCAAAAAAACTTTTAGTCACGGTTAGAATATTATTTCGACTTTTCATTTTCTTAATATCGGTCTTTTATTTTATTTAGCACACGGTGAAAACATTTTTTGAAAATTCGTTACTTTTCACAAGGCGTCAAAGTACCCTGGTAAATAAATTTTTTTCACCGTCATAAATTTATTGGAAGGCAATGAAATTTCAGCTTTTTAAAGTTAAAACATCACATAAAACAGTTATTTAAGAATTAAACATGTAGATATTTTTGCAAAGGCACGCGAGCCCCCCAAAGTTGGAGTATATTTTGGCTCTCTCAAAGGGTCAATTATTGACAAATTCGTTTTTCTCGTTTTTCTCGGAAATGAAACCATATTTCGACAAATGAAACATACCATGATATATCTCGCATATAGGTCTACCTAATACCAAAATATGAGCGAAATCGAATTTTTGACTGTTGCCGGCGTATGTTCGATTTTTGCTGACATCCCCTCTTAAGTCTGCAGATTGAAAAGCAAAACAGAGAGAAAACTATTCAGAATGTCTATATCATCTGGTAATGGATTGTGGTGTAAAGCTGTGCTACTTGTAGAATTAGGTTTTGTTCTGTTTTGTGATGTACGAACAACTGATGTGCAGCAACAAAATGCGAAACAAACGACTGTAGACTCAACGAAAACTCCTCCAACGTTAGCTAACATGTTTAGACTGCTGAAAAATCTTGACAAAAGGTGCGTAAACTACACAGGAAGACTTTAAATTCAACAAATATTATATATACCAGTTATCAAATATAGGAGGCTTTGTGAGGCAAATAGTTTTGCCATTGATTGCATACAGACATATATCTTTTAAATGATTGTAACAAGTTAGATAAAGTAGCATTTTTGTTTCAGAATAAGTCAGATTGAATCAAAGCAAGCGACATTGCTGAGAGGTGAGTCAGTTTTAAAACCATTTTTGACGAGAAGGGGGACCAGCGATTAATTAATATGTTATACTGATGCCTGAATCCTTTTTCTATTAGGTCGAGATGGTCGTGATGGTCAACCAGGAAAACCAGGTAAAATCTACAAAGAACACACAAATTTCAATTGGGAGTCACACGGTAAAACTTTTAGCTGAAACTTGCGTGCAAGAGATGGAAACTTTACCTTGTAACACATTAGCTTTGTAAGGAATTATGATTATTTTTAATCGTGTTCTAAGGCAAGTATTTGCCTTGAAACAACACTAACCTGCTTCGTAACGTTGCATACAAATTTTTGCCGAAAGATTCAATATATTAAAAAGGAATAACTCAGATTAACGGTTAACGGATTGCCGAATTAATTTGTTTTTACTAGTGTTATTTATAGGTTTTATGTCTGACACACTCATGTTTATCGTTTGTTTTTGTCAATGTAGGTAAAGATGGTCTTAATGGCAAAGAGGGTCGCGATGGTAGGGATGGTAAAGATGGCCGAGATGGCAAAGACGGATCACCGGGGAAAACTGGTCAGTGTTTTAAACAATATTTTGTTTTTCTTTTTATCATTCATATAAAGTAAAAGAAAGAAAAACAACAATAAATTATGGATAACAACTTTGTATAACAGGTTTAAAAGGAGAGCCAGGAAAGCAAGGTGTTAGGGGTCCTCCTGGACCCAAGAGTGGTGGAGTACAGTACGTACGATGGGGAAGAACCAACTGCCCTTACAATGCTACTCTTGTCTATCAAGGTAAAGATGAAGCCATAACTGCTGATCTTCCTGCTCTGTCATCCAGACACTTTTTATATCAAACTTTAGTCGTTTGATAACGGTGTTTCTTTTTTTGGAGGTGTTGGAGGCTCTTTTTATACTCATAACGGTGGAGGCGCTAATTACGTATGTCTCCCTGAAACCCCCAAATACGGGAAGTACAAAGATGGTGTCCAAGGCGGTGGATACATGTACGGCACCGAATATCAAGACGCCCAATCTAAACTTTTTACCAATACAAATCTCGAGCATCACGATGTCCCATGCGCTGTGTGTTACGTTAAAGCACAGAGTGTCAAGATGATGATCCCTGCGACTTACGAGTGTCCCTCGGGATGGAAACGAGAGTACCATGGATATCTGATGTCTCAGTATTATAGTCTTCCACATCCAAGCGAATACATTTGTGTTGACATTGATGCTGAAGTTTTACCAGGAACAAAAGTGGACGTAAATGGTGCCACGTTGTATCACGTAGAAGGAAGGTGTGGTGCTCTGCCTTGTCTTCCATATGTTGACGGACGAGAATTGACATGCGCAGTGTGCACCAAGTAATTAATGTGAGAAGGACAAAAATCGTCCATTTCCTATCTTGTTGGAAATCTGACTTAGTTTAGATTTCTATGACAACTACTTAATAGAAGAACAAAAGACCATTTAGCAGAACAAAAGAACATTTATGTTGACCTTGTAAAACACTTCTCTGTCAATAGATCTTAATTGGATTTCTCAGTTCTTGTAAACAAGAAAGTTCTTCTCTAATTATGAACAGTTCCGAAATACATACTTTATGATTTCAGCTGCTTTAGAACAACCTTGAAGTACAGCTGCTTCAAAGAACCAGTTTATATGGACTTGCGCAGAAGAACTTATTCAACATATACTTAGGTTTTAGCATCCTTTGTTATAAGTTGTTTACTCTAGATTTTCCAGTCAAGAATCCATCCTTTACTTTAAGATAAGTTATCGTTTTCTACAACACAGTTTGTTTTAACTTAAAAGTACAAGCGACAGTCATCGACGCTATGTACAGAAATTACCTTTCTAAAGAGTTCATTAAGTTTTTAGTCTTTGAGTAAATATTGCTCATATTCTTACATCACAGAACTTTTACTGGAAACTTGTCATAAACCGGTTTCCATAATTTATGCTAAGAATTCATATAAATATAGGTCAGTTCAGATAGTTTAGTTAGAAGAAGAAGAAGATAGTCAGATATACAGTCGTGAGTTAGACGTAGAACAGTCTTGTAACTAGGACTTGAAGCGTCAATAAACGATCCAGTACCAGCTCTAACCAGCGTCTCCCCTAGCTTCACGACATTTGGTGCAGAACCCGGGTACAGAAGGTAAACCAATATGTATCATTGTTGTTAGAAACACTATGTAAGCGCATCAGATTCTTTTATCCTTAATCCTTATGTGTCTCCCCTTTTGTTCTTCCAAATTCCTTTCTTTCCTCTTTTTATGTTCTATACATGTCCTTGTGTTTGTGGTGGGATTATTTTAATTTGTGTCTTAACAAAAACTAAGTGTCGTAAAACATCTTTTCACCGTGTATCTAAAATCGGGGCATAGCGTTGCTCCTACTGAGAAATCTTGTTCAAACCCAATTCATACTAAGAAACAAAAAGCAATTAAGATGGCAGAAGCAGAAAAGCTTACCGAAGATCTTATAGAAACACTAAAGTAGTCTTTCGAAAAACTACAAACGACTTTCAAAGAACAAACTACTAAAACCCATGAAGAACTTTTGTCGGTAAATTCTACATTGAAAGAAAATGCCAAAACAGGTTCAAACCCCAAGGGAGCATCGGGACTCGGTAGATGTCCAGTTTTTTCGGGTGACGAGACAGAAGCACTAGAATTCCTAGAACAGTTCAATGCTTATGCTGACTTTTACATGTGGGATGAAAAACATAGGCTTGCAGCTTTTCCAATCAGTTTAACTGATAGTGCGAGAACTTGTTTTTTTACGCTTGATAAGAAATATTCTACCTATAAGGAGTTGTGTGATCTCTTTAGGGAGCGTTATCTTTCTAGAAGTGATGACCGGGTTTTAAGGCAACAACTTAGTTTTAGGAAGCAAACACCTAGCGAGAATGTAGCTGACTTTAGTGCTGATATTCTTAAGAGATGTCAGAGACTTGGCATTCCGAAGAAGGAACAATTACATTTCTTTATTCAGGGATTAACTCCCGAGATTAGAAATTATGTGATTCTCTCTCAACCCAAAACTATGGAAGAAGCAGTCGCATCTGCTAAGATAAGATCTACTATTAAGACTGACACCGTTGCTAGCATAACTTTACAAGAAATACAGAGTCTAAAACAAGATATGATAGGAGCGGTCGCAAAATTAACGGAACAAAAAGTGGCGCAAGTTGCGGTTTTTGATCAACAAAAACCCGCGCCTAAGAATAACGAAACAATGACGGCTGATCAAGTAAGGGATATTATAAGGAGTGAGGCAAGACGGATTAATAGTTATCCTAGGCCAAACAGTAATAATAATCTGCGTTTCAACACTCGAGGAGATTTCGGTAGGGCTACCAGAACCACAGATGGAACAGTTATCTGTTTCAAATGTAACAAAGTAGGCCATTATGCTAGAGTTTGCCCACAGCAAAACAATGGGCGTAACCCTAATTTCTCTTCATTCAGGCAGAACCGAAATTTTCAGGCCCCAAGGCCTCAAAATCATTTTTCAGGGGGTTTCCAACAGGGAAACGGCCAAGGGATTCGACAAGGGGGACTCGGATCCCAGAGGTTTTGAATACGATATCTCCAACAAATTTTCCAGTTAAGTGTCATAATAGTAAAGAACTTTCGGTAACTTCGGTTGTTAACGGCTCTAAAGCCCATTCTTTTATTAAGAAACAAAGGAGTAAATTTAACCTCCCAGGTTTACAAATTTTAAAAGGAGCTGTAATAAAGAGCTCAAAGCCAAAGAAGGCAGTAATTGATAGAAGCAAACAGCATTTCCAAGGTCGGAAAAACGACAATGAAAGATTTAATGAAAAGTTCACACCCATAGTTACTGTTTGTCGATCCACAAACACCTCAGTTAGTCATTGATTAGGAAATGAATACAACGTGCCCTCAACGTTTATGAATAGACCTGATAATGACAATGATGGAACACATTTTGATTTAACAAGCCCAAAGCGTCCGTCAAAGTCAACAATTTATAATTATGACACAAAGCCACATAGACCGTATATAAAACCCCAGAAGCATTGCTTTGATATACCCACTTGTTCACTACTACCTGAAACAGCTAAAGCCCTATTGGACCAAGAACAGGTATGCCCTTTTATTTCGTTTGCAAAGATAATAATGTTAGTACTAGCTATTTACAGTCTTTTACGGATTTGTCTTACGCGTTTCCATGATTTCATTAGAATAGTCCTAAGAGTAATTAAGGCTATTAGATCCTTTAGCCACACACTTAATCGAACAATTCATCACGCTATTTTAGGCTTAGAACAGGCTCTACAGTCGTCAAGTCCAGGGTTATACGAAGCACTTGAACTCAATGAATCGATTTCACGTAACAGTTATGATTTAGATGATATATGTCCGGTTAGATTTCTTGATGGGTCTCCAAGTTTAGAAATTTTGGGAATGATTTATGGACACCAATATTCGTTTTTGGTAGATACAGGTGCTACTTTATCCTTGATACATTCGAGACTACTAAAACAATTGCCCAAACTTAAAAAGGCACTGGACACGGAAAGCCGTAGTCCGTCCCTTCGGACCGCAAATGGTCAAAGTATTGGAATTATAGGTCAAGTTAATGCCCCACTTTCTATTAAGGATCGGGAATATCCAATCAAAGTACTTGTATCAACCGATATTACTTATGACGTGATTCTTGGAAGGGATTTCTTAACACAATATGAAGCACAAATTGACTTGAAAAATCACGTTTTCCACTTAAAAGAAGAAAGTGAGACAAACATTGACCAAAAGCCAGAATCAGAGTATACAGTACACATTACAGATAAGGTAGAGTTGCCGCCTAGGTCCGAGACAGTATTGCCCGCTAGTTTGCGATTTACATTCGATCCAGGGATAGTAGGATTAATAGAGCCTAATCGGAAACTTTGTCAGCGATATCATGTTTGTGCAGCCGCAACCCTAGTAAAACTCCATGAGGATTTGAGTGTTCCCGTGAGATTGTTAAATCCAACTTCAATGCCTATTACGCTTTATGCACATACAATAGTAGGTCGATTTACTCCCTTAGACAAAGCGGAGATTGCAACAATAGATAATCAGGATTTAATTCCACGAGTTAAAACTGAAACAAATGTTGATCAAGATCCAGGTGATCATGTAGATCTTTCTACGACAGACCTTACAGAGTCGCAAAAGGAACAGCTAAAATCTCTCCTTTCCGAATTTCGAGATGTTTTTGCCTTTTCTATGAATTAGGTAGGACAGATCTCATTAAGCATCATATAGAAACCGAAGGTCCAGCAATCAAGCAAAGGCCATATCGGGTTTCGGACAAACAAAGGGAACTCATTGAAAGGCATGTCAATGACATGCTTGACCGTAATGTAATAAGTGAATCACTTAGCCCTTGGAGTAGCCCTGTTGTTTTAGTTCCGAAAGGAAATTCGGGTGAGACTAGGTTTTGCGTAGATTATAGAAGACTAAACGCTGTAACTAAGAAAGATTCTTTTCCTTTGCCACGAATAGACGACTCTATTGATTGTCTTGGAGGGTCCCAATGCTTCACTACCTTAGATCTTATTAGTGGATTTTGGCAAATTGAATTAGATGAGCAATCCAAAGAGAAAACTGCCTTCACAACGTTTGGAGGATTATATCAGTGGAATGTACTTCCTTTTGGACTTACGAATGCTCCGTCTAGCTTTCAGAGACTCATGGAAAGTGTATTGAGGGGTCTAAATTACAAAATTTCCCTTTGCTATATCGATGATATCATAATATTCTCTCAGAATTTCACAGAACACTTAGCAAATTTGCGCGAAGTCTTTTTACGCCTAAGAACGGCTAATTTACGACTTAAACCATCCAAGTGTGACTTTGCCGCCAAAAGCGTCAAATTCCTTGGACACATAATTTCTGGTGAAGGGATCTCACCAAACCCCGAGAAAATTTCGGCAGTAAAAGAGTTCCCTATTCCCAAATCGCCTAAAGAAATTCGAGGTTTTCTAGGATTAGCAAATTAATATCGCCGTTTTGTTAAAGATTTCGCTAAGATAGCAGCACCCTTGAATGCACTTTTGAGCAAAGACAAAAGATTTTCCTGGACCGAACAATGCCAAACTGCCTTTGACACACTTAAGAAAACCCTTTGCGAAAGTCCAATATTAGCATATCCAGATTTCACTAAGCCATTTTTGCTTTATACTGATGCTAGTGATTTCGCAGTTGGTTATGTGTTATCCCAAAAACAGAACGGACTCGAAAGAGTAATAGCCTATGCAGGAAGAAATTTGACTCCTGCAGAAAAAAATTATTCTGTTACTGAAAAGGAAGGACTCGGACTAATTTCTGGAATAAAGAAATTTCAGCCTTATCTACACGGACGTAAGTTTACAGTATTTACTGATCACAGCGCTTTGAAATACTTGTTTACGGTTAAAAACCCTTCCGGTAGATTAGCCCGATGGACCTAACTCCTTCAACAGTATGATTTTGACATAGTTTATAGACAAGGCAGTAAAAACGGTAACGCCGATGCCTTGTCTCGAAGAATTTATGCAGATTTAGATGTGATTGACTTTCCAACAGTAACACGCAACCGTGTTATTGATTGCCAACGAAAAGATGCTGATTTACAAGACCTGATCACGTTTTTACATGACGGAACATTACCAGAGAATGATACGAGAGCTAGAACTATACTTTTAGATGAACAAAACTATTTTATTAGTGAGGAAGGATTGTTGTTTTACCTTCCGTATAAAAATGAACGAATGAAAAAAGAGAACTTGCCAAGATTAGTGGTACCACAAAGTTTAAAACATGAAATCCTAGTACATTGTCATGACATCCCGCTGGCGGGACACCTAGGATTACAGAAAACATATGATAAGATAAAGGCAAGATATTTTTGGAGGAATATGTATAGAGATTGCGAAGCTTGGGTTAAAACATGCACGGAGTGCTCAATGAAGTTAAATCCCCGTCCATGGCCCACAGCCCCACTCATACCAATTCCTGTGGAATCCGCATTTAGTCGAGTAGCGATTGATTGTCTAGGTCCATTTCCCGTGTGCCATTCAGGAAATAGGTATATATTAGTCATAACAGACTACCTCACACGCTGGCCAGAAGCTTTCGCACTACAGACTATTGATGCACCAACCATTGCACGAGTTTTCCTTGATGAAATCGTAGCGAGACATGGTTGTCCACGTACATTGCTAAGTGATAGAGGTAGTAATTTTCTATCGCACTTAGTGAAAGAAGTTTGTAGACTCTTAGATTGTAAGAAAATCCAAACTTCAAGTTATCACCCCGCATGTAACGGGTTAGTTGAGCGTTTCAACTCAGTTCTAGCTAAGTCACTCTCTATGTATGTCAGTAAAAATCAGAAAGACTGGGATGTTTTCATACCCAGTGTACTTTTCGGTTATCGCACTTCACCTGCGGTAGCTACAGGCGAATCACCCTTCTATTTATTATATGGAAGAGAACCTCGCTTACCAGTAGATGTCGCTTTATTACCGGCACGAAAACTATCCAAATCTGTAGATGAGCATCGCGCTCGAATAGTTCGCAATATCGAAATTGCACACGAAGTGGCACGATCAAATATACAATTAGCACAACAATCGATGAAAGACACTTATGACAAAAAGGCAACCCATATCAATTACAACGAAGGTCAAAAGGTTTGGGTTTATACCCCAGTTACCCCAGTAGGACTTTCTAAAAAGCTAAAATTTATGTGGCACGGTCCGTTTAGAATTACATCGGTTCTCGGACCTTCACATTATTTACTTCGCACTTGTAATGATAACAGACGAGTTGCTGCTGTGATTCATGCTAATCGGCTTAAGCCATTTCATGATCCTAATAATAGACCTGTAGATATACCAGCCGATCTAGAGGATCTTGATGATCCTTGTTTGTGTGAAGATGAATTTCCCGAAGAAAGTTTTGAAGCGCTTCCAAATCCGACTTCGAATGATACTCATACAAACCAGCCGGTTATCACAGATCAAACAAACAATGACTCAGATCCCATGTTGAGGGATACAGCTGAGCAAACAACCAATACAAACAATGAACCTATTCAATTACATGAAACAGAGCCTATTTTTCAAGCTGAAAAATTGTTAGCGAAACGAGGAACGAAATCTCGTTCGCAATATCTAGTCAAATGGGCTAACTGCCCTGAAAGCGAAGCTACTTGGGAACCAGCTAGTAATATCCTAGATGATTCTTTATTCGCACAATTCAATCTTTCTCAGCAACAATAAGAACAATAGGCCTAGTGTCAAACACCAATTATGCGTATACATTTACTCCCATTTTATTTACCTTGTTCACTTAGGATAAAATGACATCCACAAGTAACATTACACAACGACAGGTACATTTCCCTCCACACTCTCGTAACCTTACCACGTATCACCACTAAAACTGCTTTCTGTACTATCGAGTACTTAGTTCCCCTTTCTTACCAAATTTACAAGCATTGTTTTTCTGGTCCACTAACCCGTAACAATCTAATCCTTGTTTCATGCCCTAATTCAAAAATTGTAATCAAATCTGACGCGCGCTTAACAAGTGTTTTAACCAGCACGGTACTTTGGTTTGTCCCGATTCTGTAACAAGACGCTCTCAAGATGTTCCTTGGCTTGGATTACCTTGGACTCCAGGATCTGCTGTGACATTCCCACGTTCACATTCACTGACTACTTGTCCACCCACTGATCATCTATACCACCTTGGAGGACGATACTTCCTGTCCACTCAGAAACAAACCATTTCAGTCAACAACCAACCGTTCCACATGTCACCATTAGCTGTTTACCACATTCCGTGTAATCACACTTCTGATCAATTATCCACTGGCTTTGGCACCTGTCCACAACACGTAACTATCAGCCTTCCCATATTCCGTCGAAAAACTGTAAAGTATGTTCCTTGGATATCGACTGATACCAACAACAACACCATCAACCTCCATTACGAATCCTTAAAGATTCCACCTCCACTAAAGTTCAATCAGACAGTTCTCAACGCTTTAGACCAAACCTTCCACAGAATTGATGGCGATTTAGCTGATAAACTGAAAACCATCAAGAAAGATATCAAAAGCCTACATGAAGTCAACGACAGTCCCTTAGCACTTATATTGGCATCTATAGCATTTGCTGTTTCCTCTATCAACACGATCATATTCATTGTACTTTGCTGTTACCATCACCGCCGCAGACAACATCAACCAAACCTGAATTTAGTTCACTATGTCCAAACAAAACCACAAGCCAAACCAAAGACAGAAACTCTCAGACCACTACCAGAAATACCTGAAGAAGAAATTCCCATGAATGAAATTTGTCCTGATTGTGGAGATCATACTCATGATCTCACCCTGATGAAACATGATTCCCATACTCAAACACTCTGAATTCAACGATTCATGAAGACTACCTACCACATGTACTTCAACGATTTACGCATAGATCTCAACTATTTATGAAGATTTACGGACGGATCTCAACGATTCACGAAGATCCAAGACACGGACAGAAATAGGAAAAATAGAATGAACTTTGACAGTTTACTGTCAACATCTTGATCAAATATTTAATCATATATTCCGTATTTATAGAACGGCACTAACGTCTTTTGTTTATAGAGATTTACTTCCAATTGACGTTACAAACTTCTAGAGGTATTCCATATATTTTATTCTTATCTTATCTAGGTTAATTTAGGGTTCACTTAAGGTTTTATTCGGTGTAGGGTTTATTCAAATATTTACGACTTTCAAGTTTAACCAAAACAAACAAACAAAAATATTCTATTGGCAATCTATTTAATCTCAATTATCAACAACTCTAGCTTAGATCTCTAATGCTATGATTTTCCACGTATTTACTCGCATTTATTCAACTTCAGCATTACAAAAAAAAGAGCTATCTAGAATCATTAAGACATTTCACTTTACTTCTCGCGGAGCTCGAATCTTGATCGGGGGGTATTGTGAGAAGGACAAAAATCGTCCATTTCCTATCTTGTTGGAAATCTGACTTAGTTTAGATTTCTATGACAACTACTTAATAGAAGAACAAAAGACCATTTAGCAGAACAAAAGAACATTTATGTTGACCTTGTAAAACACTTCTCTGTCAATAGATCTTAATTGGATTTCTCAGTTCTTGTAAACAAGAAAGTTCTTCTCTAATTATGAACAGTTCCGAAATACATACTTTATGATTTCAGCTGCTTTAGAACAACCTTGAAGTACAGCTGCTTCAAAGAACCAGTTTATATGGACTTGCGCAGAAGAACTTATTCAACATATACTTAGGTTTTAGCATCCTTTGTTATAAGTTGTTTACTCTAGATTTTCCAGTCAAGAATCCATCCTTTACTTTAAGATAAGTTATCGTTTTCTACAACACAGTTTGTTTTAACTTAAAAGTACAAGCGACAGTCATCGACGCTATGTACAGAAATTACCTTTCTAAAGAGTTCATTAAGTTTTTAGTCTTTGAGTAAATATTGCTCATATTCTTACATCACAGAACTTTTACTGGAAACTTGTCATAAACCGGTTTCCATAATTTATGCTAAGAATTCATATAAATATAGGTCAGTTCAGATAGTTTAGTTAGAAGAAGAAGAAGATAGTCAGATATACAGTCGTGAGTTAGACGTAGAACAGTCTTGTAACTAGGACTTGAAGCGTCAATAAACGATCCAGTACCAGCTCTAACCAGCGTCTCCCCTAGCTTCACGACATTAATAAGACAATGGACTCAATTAAATTGAATTTAGGTTGAAAGAAATAACCCAAATTTTTGAAATATCAGTAGCAATATATCAAGAATGATAACACCATTTTAAATAGCAGCCGATGGAATGTAGTCCTAACAAAGCAGTAGACAGAAAATATTCATAGCATTTCACCTACAATTGGAATATAGTCTTTCTTTGCTGCAGACCGAACATGATAAAACTATTTAAACTAAAATTAGAATGTAGTCCTATCTTAGCAGCAGAACAAACATTATAACACCATTTTATATATACAGTTGAACATCCACTAACGGCCACCTCTTCACAACGGCCACCTCTCTACAACTGCCAAAAAATTAACGGTGGCCGATGTGTACAGGTTCGACTGTTATTGGAATGTACTGCAGTCCTATACTAGCTTGTTCACCAGTTTGAATATCTTGTAGAATCAATAAAATTTCTTTTAAATTTCATAAATCCCAGGTTTTTCATTATTTCTGGAGTCTAAAGCCATGTGGAGCATCATTTGACATTGCTCAATTAAGCATAATAACTGTTATTTACTTGGGGGAGCCAGTTACCCCTTATACAAAAAATCCTATTTTAAATTATCTTTACTTAGTAAAGAATTCATTTACCCCTTTTCCCTTAAAACGTTTTAATTTAAATAGCAATGTATTACGCCATGAATGCGATGAATTGAATTACTTATGTCCTAGATGAATGCTCGACTGACCTTTTTAAGAAAAACATTGGAGCTTTGGGGTGTAAAACACTAGCTCTACTGTCCCTTTCTACCACCAACAGCTCTGTCGCCGTGTCCATTAACTGGTACTCGTGGCAATGCATTGAATTTGGACTCCGACAAGGGGTAGACTGAAATTATTAAGTTCCAACAATTATATAAAAAAAATAACTATTTACTATAAATAACTATAAACTATTTTAATTTTGAATTGACTACAGGTAAAGATGTCGAATGTTCAGTTCAGAAATTGGCTCAGGACGGACAGAGGTGGTCATCGTTTTTTGCTGCCCTACGTGCCAGTTAGGCATAATGGGCAGTAAGTAAGTAAAGATGTCGAATGCTTGTTTAACATGGGAAAAAACTGCTTATTATTTGCATTTATTATAAGAAGAGAATAAGAGAAAGGGAAAAAACAAAAAGGGAATAATTTGCATGATGTTGTGGGCTAACAAACATGCCCTACTTTCGAATTTTGTTTGGATATTTAATGGAGGTAAAATAAAACATCATGCTTGACAGGCTGTATGTCCAAGAGATTGATTTATACAAACGTTTATTTACTTTACAAGAAATTTCTTGTTTTGTTTGAACACTATTAAGAAGCACTTTGCGCTCATCAGTTTTCATTCTTTATCTTCGGCTGTTGAACAAAAAGCATCTAAGTATCTTTGCTATTGTTCTTGGTTCTTTAAAACGTTACGTTTTTAAAATAACGGCAAGTGAAATGTGGTCTACAGTTGCACTGCTTGTATCCATAAGTCTTGCTATGTTTTGCAGTGCAAAGACGAGCGATGGACAAGACGCAGTCGTAAAGAAAAGAACACTTAATCGAGCCAAACCACCAACAACACTGGATGGCATGTTCAAGCTGTTGGTCGAAATGGAACAAAGGTAACTCGAAAAGAGAAATGAAGGAATTATAAACAATTTCAAAATGTCCAGGGATCGAATACCTAACAATATTGATCAACATATTGCAAAATAACCCTGATTGAAATAAAATCAACTATGCATTCAAAACGTTTTTATATTGGGGAAAATACATCCGATGCGACAAAAATCCTGCAAAATGCATGAATTCTAAATTTTATATCTTCCAGCATTAAACTTAAGCTATTTTATTCCAAACTTTACTGATGAAAAGAAGTTGTTCTAATAGCGCTCTTTGGCAAGTCTTTCTGTTAAACATTAACATTCTAGGAACTCTGCAGTATTGACTTAGCAGAAAGCCTGAGACGAATAAAATTCCTCATCTAGTGCTTCTATGGGAGTTTTTACATGTTTCAATTGTTAAAGACTCTAACACTTTAATGATTGCAAGGACATGTATTAGTTGAGATTCATAATTAAACAATTATAAAACATTTTCCCGTTTTCTAATAATCCATTTGCAGGAAATCAAAGATAAATGTTTGGTTGCTTGATCTTCACACAATAATCAATGGCGATCATTATCAATGACTTTTGTATATCCATCGATTATTTTCAGAAATTAACCATCAGTATATTCATCGTTCAGTATTGTTTATTAACAGAGTTATGGCAGTTGAATCAAGAAGAGAAAATCTGATTCGAGGTATATTTTTTACTTTTCTTAAAAGAAAAGTGAGTAAGCTATTTTATTATCAACCGTTGTATTCAAAGTTGGTTTGTTTCGTTTTCCAGGTAGAGATGGTCGTGATGGAATGCCAGGAAAAGCAGGTTGGGGTGTCTTATATGCAATACGCATTGTTCACTTCATCTACATTTTCAAAGTATTCATTCATTTTTTTCGATCATTCGAATTTTAAGGTAGGGATGGTCATGATGGCAAAGACGGTCGTGATGGTAAAGATGGATCACCAGGCCGACGTGGTAAGATCGATTTGCAATGTATCATGCTGGTTTAAAAGCTAAACATCAACAATGATAATCCAACAATCTCCATCTTAGGTCTACCAGGTTTAAAAGGAGAGCACGGAATGCATGGTGTAAGAGGTCCACCAGGATCCAAGAGTGGTGGAGTACAGTACGTAATATGGGGAAGAACCACCTGCCCTCAAAATGCTACTCTCATTTACAAAGGTAAACTATTTTCTAGTGCACTTTGTTTTAAACGCCGAAACTGAATAGTTTTGATTTCCAGGTCGTGTCGGAGGGGAATATTATGGCCACAAAGGTGGAGGATCAAACTATGTGTGCCTACCTGAGACCCCAAAATATGGAAGGTACAAAGATGGCCACCAGGAAGCTGGGTATATGTACGGTACAGAATATCAGGTCAGCACTTACAACCCATTTATTAAAAGCAATCTTCACGATCACGAAGTACCATGTGCCGCATGTTACATAAGAACGAGAAATGCGAAGATGATGGTGCCTGCAACTTTCGAGTGTCCCGCGGGATGGACACGGGAGTACCATGGATACCTGATGTCTGAGTATCATAATCATCCTCATCCAACGCAATATATTTGTGTCGATGAAAATGCGGAAGCTGTCCCTGGGACAAGTACCAATCTCAATGGTGCCCTGATCTATCCCGTGGAAGGGAAGTGTGGTGCTTTGCCTTGTCATCCATATGTAGACGGACGAGAACTGACATGCGCAGTGTGTACCAAGTAATTAATAAAATTAGTTACTTCGCCTCTTTCCTGGGTACTGCATCTCAGGAATGCATCAATACCGACGATTACAACAAAAGTAGTTTTAACAATACATAGATAATGAAAGATTAATTGCCGTTAAATAAACATAAGTATTAAGTACTACTATTAATTTGTTTTCAATAATACTTTGTCCATCGAAGAAGCTATTCGAGGAAATTATTTGCATGCAGCTCTTCGTAATGTAACGACATGTTACAACATACTACTGCCTTTGATCAATATCCAATACCCTACATTTTTGGTAATATCAAGGTATCCACAAGCCATCACATCTCAGTTGTAATGGCACACTGCTCCCCATAGACCACTGCCGAAAATGTTTTAGACGACAATGCACAACACGACTCCAACATCATATGTGTGGCTATTGCAGTAAGATGCAACGCTTCCCCACCCATTGTGAGAACAGCTCCCAAGTGAGGACTCTGATCCTGAACATCCCATAGCGTACAGCCATACTTTACCCGTTCCTCGTCCATAATCCCAATATCCTACAGTTTTGGTAAAACCAAGTTGTCGACATGCAACCTTGGCATCAGAAATATCCCAGCCACCATAACACACTGTTCCCCAATTCCCATTCTTTTCGTTATTTATAAGATAATTCACAACAAAAAAACACCAGCATCAACAGTGTGTCCGTTGCAGATTGAGTGAATGATTCCCCATCCATTGTGTGTACACCTCTCAACTGAGGCCTCTGAGCCATACTTTACCCGTCTCACGTCCATTGATTGATTGATACTTCAATCATATGAATTTTCCTTTATGTAGTATACAATAGTGTAGAATACTTATCTCAAGGGAATGACCAAGATGAAATGAAACTTCAGTGGTGATGACAAGCAATTGACTATATTGCCATATCTTACCCGTCCCCTGTCCAAGGTACGAAGCTCCTAAAGTTTTGGAAAAACCTAGTTGTCGACAAGCAACCTTAGCATCATTCATATCCCAGTGACCATACGCGTGACACACAGTTCCCACGAGTGTATTCACGAATGTCATTCGATTGACCATAATGCTAAACGCTCTAAAGATGCATGTACAAGAAAAAATATAATTATGAATTCTTTGATAAATTGATAAATAATACTCCAAAAGTCCAATATTCCAAAAGATTCGCAATAAATAAGATAAAAATAGCTCCTTTTTCGCCACACTTTATCTATGTCATAAGAAAAATAATACTTTTTCCTCGCACATGCACAACTTTGATACCGCTGCAAACAGAGTGAACATTTCCCCAACCATTGTGAGAACAGCTTCCAAGTGTAATCTCCGATCATGTACACTGCATGTCCTGCAGCCATACTTTACCCGTCCCTCGTCCATCTTACAAAGCAAAAAGGAGTCTGACTAGAGTACAATCACATATTAGTGGTAGATTCTATGAAACATGTGGACGCCAACATCATATGTGTGACCGTTGCAGTTAGAATGAACGTTTCCCCATCCACGATGAGAACAGCTTCCAAGTGAGGACTCTGAGCCTGTACACTGCATGTTCTGCAGCCATACTTTACCTGTTCCTCGTCCAAAGTACCAATATCCAACAGTTTTGGTAAAACCAAGTTGACAACAAGCAACTTTGGCATCATTCATATCCCAGTAGGAACCATAATTATAGTTAGCACATATTGTTCCCCATTGACCACTATGGAATATTTGTATAATGCCGCTGACACATTAATCTCTGAACTTTGAATCTATGCATTAAAAGTATTTTTAGCAGTAAAATATTCTTACTGAGGAAATGATAAGAAGTCT
Source organism: Anthopleura xanthogrammica (assembly GCA_964019055.1). Lineage (NCBI taxonomy): Eukaryota > Metazoa > Cnidaria > Anthozoa > Actiniaria > Actiniidae > Anthopleura > Anthopleura xanthogrammica. Next base: position 17,121,633 of record OZ025207.1, on the reverse strand, counting down.
TTGGTTAGTTGGCAGCCTTGGAGAATGATTGGATAGACCGCGGAAGCTAATGTTAAAAACAGTTCAAATAGCTTTAATTTGATATTTCTCTTCCTGAAAGCATATCTAAGAAGAACTTTATGTTTGACGCTTTTTTAAGATAGTATATAGACGCCATTCCTTCAGATATTGCTAAATGTTAAACTATTCTGTCACATTTCTTTACTTATGAATAGTGTTTATGATGAATATCATGCTCAGCCTCATCCAATAATTTTTCAATATGGTAATTTCTTTATCATAATTACTTTGTAATATTGTGCTCTTTATGTTCGTTCATTTTGTTAAGCGTTTACCCTTAAAATAGAAAAAGGTTCCAGCAAATTGAACGCAATAATTGTAACTCAGACGTGTGTTTGTCTTAGGAGTAGCAAATCTACAGTATTTTAAACTTAGCTGATTCTATTTCTGTCGACCTCTGCTTGGCAAAAAAAGAAAAAGGAAAAACGATGATTCTCAAGCAAGTTTTGGAAAGACCTTTTTGGCGACATGTGACCTTTGCATCATTCATATGATCATATTCATTATTCAAATCATTCATTCATCATTCATCATTCAGCGTAAGGTGCTGCGCATTATTTTCATTAACACCAGCTTTAGTGATGCTCTGGAGTTATCAGGCCTTAAACCCCTAGAAACGCGGCGGGTTGATATTCGCGAAGCATTTATTAGGAATTTTAAGAAATCTGGCACAGAGCCATTGCTTTCACTGATAATAGAACCAGCTGCTAATAGGCATGGCTACAATCTAGGGTCAGATGATAGTATGACTATTATATCCCCGCCCAATAATTATAGCTTCAGGAACTTTGTAACAATGAGATACAATGAGATCATAAACTGCTCGAATTCATATGTGTAACATATATTACTATAATGTATGCCTATGTTCATAATTTATGTTCAAATTCATAAAGCTGAGTCAGTTTATTCCTCCTGACCACCCACTGTAATACAGGTTATCTGCAAACGTGGTTGAATAAACTATTATTACTATTATTATTATTATCATTATTATTATTAATAATAATAATATCCCAGTGATTTAATTATTACCCATTAATCTTCTATTTTTTAAGCTGCATCTAATACCGACATTAACAGTTCATTTCCTAACATGAATATCTTGCGTGGAACATTTATAAGCCGTTTAATCCTAACGAAATACTAAAAGCTATGAAAACAGCATTCATTTGAGTCCAACTGCTTTTCATGGTAACCTTTAAATGTACCAAAAAGAATGTTAATAATTTTGCGTCTTTATTAAAATTAATAGTTGATTCATTGAATGAAAATTAATACACAATAAAACCTCGCTCAACTCAAGCCTATTCATCGCATGTTTTTCGTGTTTACCGCGCTTTATTTTATCCTGCACCACACATTACTCCGACAGATGCGCTGGAACTAAGTGCACTCGCTGAAATTAAAGTTCCGTATTTTTTACAATTCGATCACACTTGAATCAAGAATAATTTTATAAGAAAAAAATCTTAATACTTTTTCGCAGATGGAGATGCTCTTCGCCCCAGTTAGATTACAGATGACACCAACATCCAATGTGTGACCGTTGCAAGCAGAGTTAACGTTTCCCCATGCACTGTGAGTACAGCTTCCAAGTGAGGACTCTGAGCCTGTACACTGCATGCTCTGCAGCCATACTTTACCCGTCCCTCGTCCATAGATCCAATATCCTACTGTTTTGGTAAAGCCAAGTTGTCGACATGCAACCTTGGCATCAGGCATATTCCAGTACCAACCACTAGGTCTATTGGTAGCACAGACTGTTCCCCATTGCCTATCATATTTTTTTTACCTCTGCTATGCCCATCTTATGCTAGGTTCCGAATGGATTTAGCAAAACCAAGTTGATCACATCATACTTTATGATTTCTGGTACTCAATTAACTATTATCATAATCACAAACTGTTCCCAAATGACCATTTTGAAAAAAAAGTGTTAATATAAACATCGATCCTCTTCTGTAACTACTATATTGTATTGGTTAACGCACTAATGAGCCAGTGGACAAAAAAAAACAATACCAACATCATAAGAGTGACCGTTGCAGCTGGAGTCAACTTTTCCCCATCCACGGTGAGAACAGCTTCTTTACTCTAGATTATTATTTATCATAAATAGTAATTGTGTGATTATGCAACAAATGGAGAACAGTGATTGAAATTGTTAATTATCTCTTGCAGCTGCATGTGTACTAAGTTTATCTGAAGACGTATGATAAAATGAAACTTTATCAACTATTTCCTGCAACACAAGCTTCCCATTTGTGGCGGTTACACCTAGAGTCACCCGTGTTTCCCTATCCACCGTGAGTACAGCTTCTAAGTGAGGCCTCGGAACGACATCAAAATAATAGTTGTGACCGTTGCAACTGGATTCAACATTTTCCCATCCACGGTGAGAACAGCTTTCAAGTGAGAACTGGGAGCCTATACACCTCATACCGTTTATCCATAGTTTTCCTGTCCCTTGTCCACGATACAAAAGTCCTATGGCTTCGGTGAACCATAGCTGACGACACCTTCATTGATATCCCATATGTATAACCATAATGACATACGTTTCTCGGTCAGTACACTATTGTGGTGAAATTCAACTTCCGAAATGTATCAATAATAAAATAGAGAGAAAAAGGAGGCATATCCGAGTGTTTGTTTGACTTATTGAGTTCTCTTATATAAACATAGTTTTTCAAGTTATTTTTATACTCAAATATTTCATAAATGACAATACAGAACAGGACACCAACATCATAAGTGTGACGGTTGCAGCTAGAGCGCACATTTCCCCATCCATTGTGAGTACAGCTTCCAAAAGAGGACTCTGAGCCTGTACACTGCATGTACTGCAACAATACTTTACCTGTCCCTCGTCCAAGGTACCAATATCCAACAGTTTTGGAAAAAAACAAGTTGACGACAAGCAACCTTGGCATCATTCAAATCCCAGTAGGAAGAATGAAATATACCATAATAATCACATATTGTTCCCCATTGACCATATAATGTCGTCGACACAACATATAATTTCTTAATATTGAATATATGCATTGAAAACAATTCTTTGTCTGAAAATGCTCTTTCTGATTTTGAAGCTTTGATTAGTTGGCTGGTTAACTTCTAATGAATGGGATAGACCGGCCACAAGCTCGAAAAGCTTTGATAATACTATTTGTTGAAATTCAGACTAAAATATGCCTGAAAACTGATTGATAATTTATGCTGAGGATTTATTACCGGTATTGCTTTAAATATGGAGAAATGAGATATTACATAACAGATTCTATAACATTCAATTTGATTCCATGCACATCAGTTTTATTTATAGCATCTACTCATGCATTTATATAAACAAACCCTAGATATAGCAGCTTTCTCTCCCACCGACCCTCCCTCAACTACTACATACAGTAAAATTGATATGACATTATTAATGTGCAAGCTTCTAGTAAAGCATAGTATTGTGAGGCTTGAAGAGGAAAAAAGTTTTATTTTCATGACGACCCCGAAACGTCGCTCAATCAAAAGTTTCCTATCTTTGGGTCTCGTAATATTATTAATATGTTATGTTAATTAAAAACTGTTGTATAAAAAAAGGCGTGTTAAAGACAAATTTGTAACAAGAATTATGTATATCGGAATTCAAAAACACGACACCAACATCCCATGTGTGACCGTTGCAGCTAGATGAAACACTGCCCCATCCGTTGTGAGTACAGCTTCCAAGTGAGGACTCTGAGCCTGTACATTGCATATTGTACAGCCATACTTTGCCCGTGCCTCGTCCGTAGTACCAATATCCAACAGTTTTGGTAAAACCAAGTTGACGACAAGCAACTTTCGCATCATTCATATCCCAGTATCCATTACCATACCAATCACATACTGTTCCCCATTGACCACTGTGGTAGACTTGTATAATGCCGCCGACACATTTAAAATAGTGTTGTAAAATATTTTTTTCTGAGAAAAAGAATATGAGGCTAGTTGGCTACCTATGAAAAAGGATGTGATAGAAAACTTATTAAAGGTTAAAGACAGTTCCAAGTGCTTCGATACCCCTCTTTTTGGAACATTTAAATCTCTTTATGACTGAAAAAAATGTTTAAAAGAAGAGTTTGAGAGAATTCCTTACCGCAATTGTTTTAGAAGAGGGTGAATAGCATATTCCAAAGAATCGATAACTTTTTTTTAGCTTCGCCTCAAGCCACTGATGTATTACCATCCTGCTCTGCCAACTTTTCGTTCCTATGCATCCAGAACTTGATGTGCGCATTTTAAGCCCCGACTTTTCCCTCTTATTAATACTAAGCTTTATTTCTTTTGATTTTTATACACTTAGTATCATAGGCTTTTGCCATGTTTAAAATGTGTATGGTTTGTCAATTAATTTTTGAAGATAATTCAGTAGTTTTTGTGCGCGCGCATATTGTGGCGTCAAATTGCCTTATTTTGTGTCATTGCGATTGCGTAGTTGCATGCGCAGTAGCCTACTTTTTTAATAGTTGGCAGTTACCTTAAAAAAAATACAAGAAACCAACATCCCACGTGTGACCGTTGCACTCCGAGTAAATATTTCCCCATCCATTGTGAGGCCTCTGTGCCTGTACAGTACATATGATACAACCATACTTTACCAGTGCCCCGTCCATGGTGCCAATATCCTACAGCTCTGGTAAAACCAAGTTGTCGACACGCAACCTTGTCATCATTCATATACCAGTAGTTAGCAAGGGGGCATCACACACCGTTCCCCATCGTCCATTATGGTGGTAATCCTCTGGTAAACGTGATCCTAGTACAACGTCCGCCATAGCTAGGCCAGGTTGACACATCCTACGATGAGATTCTTTGTGTCCCAGTAGCAATTTTATAATTACATGCTTTTCCGAAATGACCATTTTGGTAAAGCTAATAATATGAATAACAATTACTTTTCGGCCAAATTGGTTACTGAGTTAGCAAAATGCACAAAAGGACACCAACATGATATTGATGAGTGCCGCAGACATAACCATGGCCTCCACTGCCATTGTGAATATTTTCAAGTGAGGACTCTCACCCTGAACATTTACTCCCCGGCTACGAGAACTGCTGAACAGGCGTCAACCAAGAGAATTAAACAAAAATTCGAACTTTGTTACTATATGTTGTAAGTCAATGATTATATATGAAATATTTGCCTGCAAATAGTGTTTTTATGTTTTCGTGGAATCCCTGTGGTTTTTTAATTTAAATTAAAACAAAAGAGTCACGTTTATTATTGGTTACGTAATGCTATGCAAATGTGGTTGGGTTGGAAGGATGTCAATTGTTATTACCCCCCTTGGGTATCTAGATGGTCATGCGTTATTGTGACAGCTTCCTTTTCACGCTGCTATCGAACGAGACTACTTCATAAATTCTTTCCCACCTCCTCCCCATTCCACCACCTTTTCAGGCTTAACACTTGTTACCATATTGGCGTTATTTTGTCCCCGCCTTTACTGGGGCAAATCCAAATTTAACAAATATTGTTAATATTCAAGTTACATTTTATTTATTTAATAAACCGGCTATGGTCATCTGACCATAGCCAAATTACTCCAACCTGTAAATGATGATTTATTTATATTTGCCCAGTAAACGAGCTTCGGGAAAAGCAGCATATCCCTATGTCAAGGATTATTATGAAATGGGAATGGAATGGAATGAAAACATAATATTATATTAATTGTATAATATTATTATCAATAAATATAGTAACACACCAACATCATATGTGTGACCGTTGCAGCTAGATGAAACACTTCCCCATCCACTGTGGGTACAGCTCCCAAGTGAGGACTCTCAGCCTGTACATTGCATATTCTGCAGCCATACTTTACCCGTCCCTCGTCCATAGACCCAATATCCTACTGTTTTGGTAAATCCAAGTTGTCGACACGCAACCTTCGTATCATTCATATCCCAGTTCCAGTCATAATGACACACTGTTCCCCATTGACCACTGTGGTAGACTTGTATAATGCCGCCGACACATTCTTCTCTGAATTTGGACTATATGTAGTGGTACCAAAAGGAACCGTGTTTCATCTTCAAAGTTGAATAAGGATTTTTCTTTCCGAGAAAATGAGGCATTGACTAGTTGGCTACCTATGAAGAGGATGATTGAATGTATCACTCATACAAACTCAAGGTTGAAGACAGTTCAAAGTTTGAGAGACAAATTCTCAAATTTATTATACTTCTACTTCTACTACAGATCCAAGTAATTTGATTATTTTTAGACTTTAAATTCTGTCAGTGAGAAACGACGATTGACGATTGACAGCACCCTGTAATTAGTTACTTATAAACAGTGAATTTATGACCTATTACAAAACAGACCAATTTTAATTTTACTAAATGCAAGTTGTCGGCAACCTTGGCATTACTATTTTTATATCCCAGGGATATAAATGGAAATAATGCTAAACTGTTCTCCATTGACTATTGTGGCAGATAACTCCATAGTTTTGCATTGCCCACGCTCTACTTCGCACGATGTTCGGAGATCTCGACTCTTCTCGCTATGAATATTTTATTGATAATCGCCTATGCTTTGGGCTTTCTTGCGGTCCGTCGATTTTTAACTGCTTATCTAATACGCTTGTGCGTATGATGTCTTGACAAGGTTTTCATTCCATTGTCCATATAGTGGGGGTTTACTCGAACGTTTATACTACTTAAGAGGGTGTCGACCTATCGACTCCCGGGTTGAAAAATCAATTTTCCTGATATTCCGTGTGCGAGTTCCCTTTACTATACCTATTACTATTATGTATAAGGAATTTCGAAAAAAATATTTTTTCTACGAATTTTGGCACTTTTTCGATATGTTGATGTCTAGGCCGTTTTCTCTTGTTTTAGACGGCTTAAAAACCAATAACTTTGATTGTCTATAACTTTCGTAAATCAAAATCAAAACTAACAACAATGTGCAATAACATAGCAAATTATCGTATCTTTACTAACTGAAAAGGATTTTGTCTTAGCTTATTTTAATAATTTGAAAGATGATTTATAAATGCTTGTATTCTGAGACCTTTTGACAAAGTCGGCGACACGTGACAATTGTAAAAATTATTTTCTCAAAAGTGGCACCTGACTGAGAGTTGAGACTTATATGGGGAGAAAAAGGAAGGATGGAACTAAAAATCTGGAAAGAAACTTGTAACCTACTTAAATCCGAGCGCAAAAGTCGTAGTCAAAGTTGAGCGATTTTCGTGTTAATTTGCATAATTCACTGTCAACTCTGTCTGGGCCGTCTCGAGCATTGGGCTTCACATCAGTTTTCAAAACAACGAAATATTGCAGAAACACCTTCTAAACAGTCATTCTTTGCTTGTGGATATTCATGAAGCCTTTCCTGTGCTATTTTACTGGCGCCATTACATAGTTCAGCATAGATATCAGTATAGTTTGGTTTAGCGCTACAATCGTGAGAAGTAGAGTTAGTGCTTGACAATGCACTTGACAATCGCGTATTGGAATCTGTTCTACTTTTGCTCATCTTCAGCGATCCCCAATTCTTGCAGTATCACTCAAATAGATGATATTCATATTATCTCGGAAAAGGCGAAAGTAATTCAAAACTCAAATTAGTCGCCAAATGACTAGTTGAAACACTGTACTAAATCAATTAATTCATTCTTGACCAGGTCCGAACGGAAAAATATAAGTATATATATATAGAAAAGTATTAAATATATGTTATATATACAATAATGATTACAATATTAATTTTACATCTTTCATTTTTAAATAAGAGAATGTAAAATAATGAGAATGTAAAATATTTTTCAAAAATATGTACTTCAAAATAAAATCTTGCAGTTTAGACTTGAATGACAGGTTGTAGATTTCAAAGTGATAGTTAACGTTGAAAATCAAAATAGTACAATCTATATCAAAAAATCAAATCAAACAAATAGTTCTCTCGGACGTCAAAATGGATAAAAGCTGCTCACTTTTTGGTCTTGGAGGCATTTCGTGCGGAGAGTTTAGAGGTGCTAGTTCTTTAGTCGGTCTTGGGGACTGTGTTGAAGACACTAGTGTTCATCTCCATACTTGCCACCTCTCAAAATCAGGTCTCTCCGAGTTTCAATTAATTCTTGCAAGAGTAGGATTATTCGATACTTCCTTGGAAATGGCAAAAACCATGTCCATATGTCCAAATCACCGAGCCAAACTAGGCAGATATTGGAGGCCTTTGAGGTCTTGTCAATATCCAGCACACAGAGGTTCCATTCGAAGTTACAAGAATCGAAATGTCGTCAACATCCAGCTTTCTAAGGAGATGAACAGATTATACGGAACTCTTGTGCAAATAGGATCTCGTAAGTATTGTTTTATTATACAAAACTGCAATGAAATATAAGGTGGTCTCCCGTATTACTAACTACAAATTTATTATTTTATTGTATAAACTATAAACTGCAATGAAATATCAGTTGATCTCCCGAGCGATGTGAAAAGAGATATGAAAATCTGATATAAACACGTCAACACTGATACCCTGTGCAAAAGAGCGGGAAAAATTGTGGTTTCACTTGAGTTGATATTTCATTTGAGGTTTTGATTCATTGCATTCACTCATGACAAATCAATTGAATACTCGAATACAAAATTCGCGAATACTCTATTCTTGTCAAATCAGATAAATAGCTTATACTTGTTTTAATTGAGGAAAAAATCGATTTTATCAGCTGCATTACTGATTTCCCCACAGCAATATGCCCAACATGTTACAAGAACCATTCAGAAAGGGCAGCTGGACAAGGAAAATGGGTCACGTTCTCCCAGTATGAAGCAACTGAAGCATGCGCTAAAGATATTGAAAAACTCTCTCTAGACGAACCATTCACCAAAGAAAGGTATATGATATAATGATAATTGTATTAGAATAATAAAAGCTTTTAATATTATAGGATTGGGTTTACTAAATATGTTTGTCAACTATAACAGAGTCATCGAGAAGCGCGCGCAAGGCAATATCAAATAAAAACAGCGCGAGCTGTTAACTGAATCGAGCATGTGAAGAGGTGATAATAATAAAAATAGAAAATAAATAAATGAGAAAAATATATTTACAACTGAATAGAAAATCTACTTAATTCAATAGGATCTCTATTCAGTTGTAATTCATATGATTATTTTCTACCATTCATTTACTTATTTTAGCGGAGCTCCATACGCATATAAATATAAAAAAGGAAAAAATAGAAGAATTGACGCGCGCCAAAAACTTGTCACAACGCGTGGGCTTCCTGTGGAGTGCCCGCTTGCTACTCCTTAACTTGAGCGCACTATTCTAGCTTGTGGATGCGTGAGTTCAGTTATACTTTATATATAGACTGAAAATTTTACATACTATATTCTGTCCTTCCGCTCAATATATAAATCAAATATTTCACGTGTACTAATTACACCCTGATGTTGACCACAATAAGCTATTAGAAACATCATGTATAAATATTTTTCTAGAAAATGCAAAGTAGAAGCTACCGCCCTTGTGAGTCGCCAGCTAGAAAGTATCCAGTCACCTTTGCCAGGGTTTCCAGACACTCCCAGACCACTATGGACACCAGGCTGCATGAAAGACTTCAGCAGTGACTCTGACATATCGTATGAAGAGCCCGAGTCCCGAGATGCACTAGCCGTATTCAATAATGCAATAAAGGAAATATCTGATGTTTCATTTCGAGATGCGCCGAAACCTCTTGCTTTCCAGCTGCAAAAAGAATGGGATATTGCCACGAAAGTTGAACAACAAGAGTGCATTGAAAAAGCGTCCGAAGCATGTCGAGTTATTTGCAGTTTCATTGCTCCTAAAGCTGTGGAAGCCTTGTACAAGTCGTTATCCGTTGAAAAAGAGGAATCCAATGAGCTGAAAGCTCTTATGACGGCTTATGCCAATGCCCCTACAAAACAATTAAAAACGCAGATCCTTAGTATATACGCTCACGAGCATACAATCAAGCAGCTTCAGGAGCTACATGAGCCCTTTGAGAAAGTGAGTGAATGGCAGATAAAAAGAGCCCGCGAGCATGCAAAACAATCTGGACCAGGGCTAGAAGTCTGTAAACCGAAAACGCACCGAATTAGCTTGGACATGTCAAAAGTTGATCATTTTCTTGACTTTGCAAATAGGCCTTACTTCCACCAAGACGTCGCTTTTGGAATGCGTAAACTGAAGTTGAAGAATGGAGAAGTGATTGAGATGCCCAATGTAATTAGAACTGTGACAAGGGCTACGATGATCAACCAGTATCAAAAGTTTTGTAGTAACCAAAACCCTGCATTTGTACCATTAAGTAGATCTACTCTTTACCGCATTTTGGATGCAAGAGAGGCTTCCCAACGAAAGTCACTCAGTGGACTTGACAATATAGCAGCAGATGGGGAGTCTGGCATTCAAACACTGAAGACTATCACAGGACAGCTTGTCTATTAGGGAGTGTCGAAGGAATGGGCCGAGAAGATCAAAAAACGTTTGGACAATGGAAAGAACTACCTGAAAACTGATTATAAAGTCCATTGCAAAGAAGAGGTTTCCCCCTGTGCAGATCATTGCAGGCACTTTGGTTTAAGTGATCCAAACGACAAAGACTTTCAAGAATTATGCAGTCACTCGCATGATATGACCTGTGAACACTGTGAAGATATCAAAGCTATCCACAAGGAAATTGAAAGTAAACTCCAGAGTCATTCACATTCTAGTTATACTAAAGACCACAGAGATGATCTGTTATACGACTTTGCTGAAGCAAAACGCCACATCGAGAAGTGGAAAGCCCACATTTTAAGATCTGCTAACCAAGAACTAGCTAAGCAGAATGTTCTTCGTGACTTAGATGATTCCTCCATTTTATTGATCATCGATTGGGCTATGAAATTTACTCAACTCAGGTACGCATTAATGCATTAATCTTATCCTGTCAATACCTTGTATGAAAAAAAGATACCTGCAATGAATGTCGTAGATGATTGTGGTTCTGGCATAGGGAGCCCAACTTTTTCTTTTGACTTTTATTTACATTTAACATTTAAGGTAACACCAAAAACTAATGCGCGCGTTTGTAATTGATGGGTTTCCTGTGGTAGCTTTTGGCGCGCGCTTGTAGATCATGGGTTTTTCTTGTGGTAGATTATCCCGCGCAATAATCGTGGGACACATAGTATATGTGCCACAGACTATTTTAGTAGCCTCGCGGTACGAAAGCTACCACAGGAAACACATGATCTACAAGCGCGTGCCAAAGGCTACCACAGGAAACCCATGTAATACAAGTGCGCTCCAAATCAATACTTCTTTGGACTGAATCAATCAGAATTCAGAAAGTCATCCATGCAGTCATATAATCGACTAATTAATTCAGTTTTTTTTTCATTTATTTATTCATTTGATTAATCGTTCACATTGTTTCTGATTGATTAAATGATTTTATTTATTTTTCAACAATCTGAGTGGTATGGCAAGCGGGGTATGAGTTGGCACATCAGTAGTGTGGTAAGCAGATGCCATCCATCCCAGGAGTTATCAGTCATTTCATATGTTCATCTATTTGACACAAGCACACAAGACTGGTTTGCAGTTACTTCCATTATAGAGAATCTCCTGCTTCACATCAAAGCTGCAAACCCTCGCATAAAAAACGCGTATCTGAGGTCTGATGAAGCAGGTTGTTACCACAACAATATGCTTGTTGCCGCAATCAAGGATATCGGAGATCGAGTAGGCATACAGATTAAGAGGTACGATTTCTCAGAGCCACAGCAAGGAAAGGATATCTGTGATAGAATAATATGTCCTCTAAAGTCAGCCATCAGAGCATATTGCAATGAAGGAAATGATGTTGTCACTGCTCTACAGATGCAAGAAGCATTAATACAACACCCGGTCAAAGGTACCATTTGCTCAGTAAACAAGGTTAACGACTCAGTCTCTTCCTTAGACACTAAGAAAATAAAGAATATCAGCGCTTATCACAATTTCCAGTATGATTCAAGTGGTATCACTGTGTGGAAAGGATATGGAGTTGGCCAAGGCAAGAAACTGACGAATAAATCAATCTTCAAGACACATCAGCAACCAACGAATATGATTGTCAGCCAAAGTTTTGTGGGAGGAACAGATACAGCAAGAACCTTGAAGATGCAAACTGAAGTCCCACAGCCTGATAAGGAAGATAGTAGCAAGCTGGAATGCACAGAGCATGGCTGTAATTTTGTTTGCAATTCATTTGATGAGCTCGAACAGCACATGGGTCTAGGAGAACACAGTCGATTTGTAAATAATGAAAGTATTTATGACGTCATCCGTAGAGAGTGGGCAAAGAAATTCACAACCATCGACAGGGACATTTCAGAGATGAAGAACCCAGGAACAGTGCAAACAGGTGCAACAAACCTAACCATGGGCTGGGCGTTAAGTAAGTCTAGAACAGGGTCAAAACGCTTTTCAACCCATGTGCGTGACTACATGGTCGCTATATTCGACTGTGGCGAGAAGAACGGCAATAAAGCTGACCCTGCCAGTGTTGCATTAGAAATGAGAAATGCTAAGATGGAAGACGGCTCACGACGTTTTGCAAGGGAGGAGTGGCTCAACAAGTCCCAAATAAAAATTTTTTTTTTCTAGATTAGCTAAACTGAGAAGAAGTGGCAAGTCCTCAGAATCAATCCCTCTTGAAGCTGATAGTGATCATGGTGATAGTGATAGTGAAGATGACCAAGAGGAGGAACACAGACAAAATCTGCTAAAGGAAATTAGTGTTTCACTTGCTACCAGCCACCCAATTGCATATCAAGACTACAATTTATGTAACTTAACAGAAAAAGGTCAGCTCAAAGATTTGAAGGTGAAAATGCTAAAAGAAATTTGTTCACATTTTGAGCTCCCAGTTAAGTCCAGAGACACCAAAGAAATTCTAACGGAAAGAATTATGGACATGGTTGGACGATGTTCATGCTCCATCAAATAAATCCAGACTCCCCAGACTTCTAAACCACAGTCTGGTTTTTACTCACATTTCATAGCTGGAGGTTTGCATTTTTCCTCAGTACTTTGGTCTTCTCGGCCAAGTTAAAGGAAACTCATGTCTTTATTATTCAATTGACACTCAAAGAATTTGTGTTTTACATTGATTATTTATTGGACTTCGTACACGAAAGAGCAAAACGAGACCAAAATCCAATACGCGATTGTCAAGTGCATTGTCAAGCACTAGATTGTAGCGCTAAACGAAACTATAGTGATATCTATGCTGAACTATGTAATGGCGCCAGTAAAATAGCACTGGAAAGGCTTCATGAATATCCACAAGCAAAGAATGACTGTTTAGAAGGTGTTTCTGCAATATTTCGTTGTTTTGAAAACTGATGTGAAGCCCAATGCTCTAGACGGCCCAGACAGTGTTGACAGTAAATTATGCAAATTAACACGAAAATCGCTCAACTTTGACTACGACTTTTGCGCTCGGATTTAAGTAGGTTACAAGTTTCTTTCCAGATTTTATTAGTTCCATCCTTCCTTTTTCTCCCCATATAAGTCTCAACTCTCAGTCAGGTGCCACTTTTGAGAAAATAATTTTTACAATTGTCACGTGTCGCCGACTTTGTCAAAAGGTCTCAGAATACAAGTATTTATAAATCATCTTTCAAATTATTAAAATAAGCTAAGACAAAATCCTTTTCAGTCAGTAAAGATACGATAATTTGCTATGCTATTGCACATTTTTGTTAGTTTTGATTTTGATTTACGAAAGTTATAGACAATCAAAGTCATTGGTTTTTAAGCCGTCTAAAACAAGAGAAAACGGCCTAGACATCAACATATCGAAAAAGTGCCAAAATTCGTAGAAAAAATATTTTTTTCGAAATTCCTTATACATAATAGTAATAGGTATAGTAAAGGGAACTCACACACGGAATATCAGGAAAATTGATTTTTCAACCCAGGAGTCGATAGGTGGTTTTTAGAGAGACAGCCTCTTAAGGTCTTGGTCAATTCACGATCGACTCGCCTGCAGATTGAAAAACAAGAAAGAGATTTTTCAAGGCTATTGTCGCCCTTCCTTCAACTGAATGTCTGTGCCATCGGGTAGTGGAATGTGTTGCAAAGCTGTAATTCTTGTAGCAGTTAGTCTTGTTCTGATTTGTTTTGTACAAACAACTGATGTGCAGCAACAAAATACGGCAAAAAAAACGACCGTGGACGCAACAAAAACTCCTCCAACGTTAGCTGACCTGTTCACTCTGCTGACAAATCTTGAAAAAAGGTGCGTTAACTATATATGAAGAAAAAGTGTCGGCTGTAAACATCGTGTATCGGCGACAGCTGCGAAAAAATATGATTTCATTTTATTTCCAAAAAGAACTTACTTGGTGAACAATTTCAAACAACTAAGGCTAATTAATTATTGTTGTTAAGGCGGCCAACAAAATAATTATTGTTTCAGAATCAGCCAGTTTGAATCAAAGCGAGCTATATTGTTGAGAGGTGAGTCAATATTAAAGTTTGGGGGTGGGGGGGGGGGGGGGGTGGGGGCGGAATCCGGTTCATATTTTATACTAATACCTGATTCCTTTTTTCATTAGGTCGAGATGGTCGTGATGGCCAACCAGGAAAACCAGGTAAAATCTACACAGAACACAAATTTCTTAGGGTATCGCACGGTAAAAGAATAGCTTTAACAAAAAAATAGATGTATTTTCTAATCGTGTACCAGATATCTCTGTCCCGAGAGAGATATAGAGGATAACACATGGGCGCGCGGAGATACGAATTTTATCTTCGAGTGTTGAAAAGATCTCTCACAAGTGAGCAGAGCGAATGAGTGAGAGATTTTCAACACGAGAAGATAAAATTCGTATCTCCATGCGCCCATGTAATATTCTTTATTATATAATTATTTAGCAGTAATTCGCCGAAGGCGAAGTGATTATCGATGAATATTTACCGAGCGGCGAGTCTTCGAGCTGCGAGGTAAATATTCATCGATAACCACTGAGCTTGAGGTGAATAATTGTTTTAGTATAAATAAAAAGGTGATTATTTCAAAAAAGAAAGAAGGAAACAACATTGAAAGTGAAAATATTTTATTTTTTAAAAGCGCGACGGTCACGCTGACAGCCATTTTGTCCGAAAAGGTGATTATCGGCTGATAATCCGAGATAGAAAACCAATCCCATGCGCTGTGTGTTACGTTAAGGCACGAAGTGCCAAGCTGATGATCCCTGCGACTTATGAGTGTCCCGCGGGATGGACACGGGAATACCATGGGTATTTGATGTCTGAGCATTACGATCATTCACATCCAACCGAATATATTTGTGTTGACATTGATGCAGAAGCTATACCAGGAACAAAAGTTGACGTAGATGGCGCCCTCTTGTATCACGTGGAAGGTGTGTGTGGTTCTTTACCTTGTCGTCCATATGTTGATGGTCGAGAACTGACATGTGCAATGTGTACCAAATGAATATGATCAGACCAAAAAATCAGACTCGACAAATTTCTTTCATTTGGACGAAAAGCAATTATCCACGGAAAAGAATGACAGATTATTAAAAAAATGAATATTTTCAAGATTGAATATCTTATTGCAGTAGTTTCAATAAAATTGCATGTAAATCCAATAAATTCCAAGTTTTTCATTATTTCTAGAGTATGAACGTACTTGTCCCACACTTCAACAACAACGACAACAAAAACAACAAAAATGAAACTGAGAAAATTTGACTTGCTCAGTTATAATAACACTAATTTAAATTAGGAGGAAGCATTTTTACCTTATACCTAAAATTTAGTTTTGATTTTCTCTTGGTTAAAAACCCGTGCCGGCATTTATACCCCATCCATGAACTCAGAACTGTAATGAATGCATAAATTTGGAATCACTGTGAGATGGATTGACCTATGTCTCACATAAAAGGTTCGAATGACTTTTTAAAATCAAACATTTAAGGGGCGGGTGGCTCGAAAGGACTTTTAAAAATACTCTGAAAGTGTGTTCATTTCCCCATATGCGCAAAACGTCGTCCTTTACTTTAGTAACAAAAGACTTCCTATCTTTACTAAGCATTTAAATAACAAAATATCAACTGAAAGTACGCTATTAGACATTGCAATCATAGCAGGCTTAAGTAATGATTATATTTCAGTGCACAATAATTGATTGTATTTTTATAGCGGAGCACCATACTTAAGAAAAAATGGTAATCCATCGAGTTGATTTTTCATGGCTTGATCGCGCCATCGCCTTGTCCATACACACACACACACACACACACACACACACACACACACACACACACACACACACACACACACACACACACACACACACACACACACACACACACACACACACACACACACACACACACACACACACACAATAATATAATATTTCAGTTCCGTAGAAAACACTCCATAGAAGGTAAATTCATTAATGTTAACTAATCTTTCGTAAAAAATCGAAAAAAAAATGTGTAAACTAGCTGGAGAAACTCTCAGACAAGCCAAGGAGCTGGTTCGGCAAACATTGTCAGAAAAACTTGGATAGTTTGTCGTTTTTACTGTATTTTAGATTTTTATCATCTTTTTCTTCAATACTTGTGAACCAAAAAAGCGATATTTGAAGCTTTGAATTTTTGTTTTTGATCCTATTTCAAGAAAAAAGGCTAAGACTTAGTAAAAGACTTGGTTTTTTGAAAAATATATTTGACGGTCGGCGAGAATCTCGCGAGGAATGATATGGATATTTTGACATTGTTATAGATAATTTATTTTAATGTTGAATGAAATATGAAAAAGGAATACATATCACACCAAATATTTGCTATTTATCGGGCTTTTCCAGCTATATTATTATTACACAATCGCAAAAATGATGAGCTTGTGTTTTTTTTTATGGATAAGCTTACGTTTTTGTAAGATATTTCGCTCGATAATAAAGTTAAGAATAAATCGGAAAAAACTTTTCAAAGACCAACTTACTAACAAAGAAAATTATTATCTTGCATTAATGAATGTCTCTTGTTACATGTGAAGTTCGAGTGAATGTTAAAGCTTAAGCTTATAATATATTTCGACAATTTTCAGTGTAGTTCACTTTCCACCTAAAAAACTTATAACTTAAGATTTGCTGAATAAAATGCTTTGTTCTATACATGTATTCATATGTTCTATAATTATTTTTCTTCGAATTGAAAAGTTTTCTAATGCTTTTGAAGGCTTAAAATCTTGGTTTTTCTTTTAGTTTTTCCGTCGAGTTCTGGTAAAATCAAAATAAGTGGTAACGCTGTAACCGACGTTATGCCGCGTCACACAATTGTCACGTTTTTAGCACTATATATACTATTTATGGGAGCTCCGCTTTTAGGCAGTGCCTAAATCTAAAATTATTATTTGGGTATCATTACACAAAAGGATTTGTTACAAGTATTCAGCTCACATTCCGCATTCTCAATATTTGGAATATTTTATCATCAAAGACAAGCAAATACTTTGTCACAGAAACAACACGGAACGTTTCCCTACATAAACTCGAATCGTCATCTTTATTACAGAGAGCGCCCTTGCTTTGATTTCATATTTTTAGACTAGGGACATTTGAACTTGATGTCCAGGCTGGTTAAGGAGATAATACGTGATCATTAATAAATGCATTTAGTGAGAACCAAAAATAGCTTAGCAGGAGAGAACAACTGGATTTGATACGTAAAACACTTTGGAACAAGAGATTTTAAAGATCATTTCGACAAAGCACTTGCCACTCACAGCACAATCAATACCATATCATAAAAGGTACTTTGGGCCCATTTTATCTTGGGTAGTCTAACAGTAAGAAATCGCATATTTACTGTACAGTGACATTCTTGCATTGACTAGTGAACTATAAATTCTACAACCAGACAAGGCCGGCAACACGAAAACAAGCTTAAACTTAAGCCTGCAGATTGAAAAGCAAAACAGATAGAAAACTATTTGCATCAGAATGTCTATATCGTTAGGTGGTGGAATTTGGTGTAAAGATGTGCTACTTATAGCAGTAGGTCTTGTTCTGTTTTGTGATGTACGAACATCTGATGTGCAGCAACAAAATGCGAAAAAAACGACTGTGGACGTCACAAAAACTCCTCTAATGTTAGCTGACATATTTAGACTGCTGAAAAATCTAGAAAAAAGGTGCGTAAACTATACTGGAAGACTTTAATTTCCATAAATATAGTATTCTTTAGAAAGTCAGTCAGCAAGCTATTAAATATAGGAGGCATTGTAAAGCGCCTTAGAAGTTTAGATTTGAGCTATATAAATAAAGTTGTTATTATTATTATTATTATTATTATTATTATTATTATTGTTGTTATTATTATTATTATTGTGAGCCATTAATTGCATACAATGTTAGCAACATACTAAACATGATAACACACTATTTTACCTATTAGTGGAATTTAGGCCTAACTTAGACCAAACATGACTGTAAAACTACTTCAGCGATAATTTTAATGTAGTCCTTACAACTAACTAACGGCCACCTCTCACACCATTAAGAGGCGCTCTGCGCTCATCAATTTTCATTGTGTATATAGCTTCGACTGTTAAATAAAGAGCATCAAAAGTGTGTTTGTTATTTTTCTTGGCACTTTAACAGTTTTTCACAATAACGGCAAGTAAGATGTGGTGTAAGGCTGTACTGTTTGTATCCATAAGTCTTGGTATGTTTTGCAGTGTGAAAACGAGCCATGGACAAGACCCAGTTACAAGGAAAATAACACTTAATCGATCCGAACCACCAGCAACACTGGATGGCATGTTCAAGCTGTTGGTTGATCTGGAAGGAAGGTAACTCGGAAAGAAAAATGAGAGAACTATAAACAATTTTAAAATGGAAATCCAAACATGGAATACCTAACCGACAATGATGACCAACAGATTGCAAAATAACCCTGATTGAAATAAAATTAACGGTTTCAATATCAAGAGAATACAGCCAACTCGACAAAAAATATGCAAAATGTATGAATGTGAAATTTCATACCTTTTTTTCTTGTCTTTTTGGTAAACACTAACATTCTAGGAACTCTATAGTATCGACTCGGGCAGCCAACCCAGCTAAGGCGAATACAATTGCTCGTCTCATGATTCTATTAAGTTTTTACATATTTTTAACGACTCTACTAACACTCACGATTGCAAAGACATGTATTAGTTGATATCCATAAAGAATTATCAATCATTTCCCTTTTTCTACATAATCCATCCATTTGCAGGTAAAGCAAGCATACATTTGTGGTTGCTAACCAATAACCAATAACCAATCACGATCATTATCAATGACCTATCAAAAATATTACATTACCAATTGTATATCCATCGATTATTTTCAGAAATCAAACATCAATATATTCATCGTTCAGTATTGTTTATTAACAGAGTCATGGCAGTTGAATCAAGGAGAGAGAATCTGATTAGAGGTATTTTTTTTTTACTTTTCTTAAACGAAAAGTGTGTAAGCTATTTTCATTATCAACCGTTGTATTCAAAGTTGGTTTGTTTCGTTTTCCAGGTAGAGATGGTCGTGATGGAATGCCAGGAAAACCAGGTTGGCTTGTCTTATATTCAATTAGCATTGTTCACTTCATATACATTTTTAAAGTATTCATTCACTTTTTTCCGATTTTTCGAAACTTAAGGCAAGGATGGTCATGATGGCAAAGACGGTCGTAATTGTAAAGACAGATCATCAGGCCCACGTGGTATGATCGATTAGCGATGTATCATGCTGGTTTAAAAGCTAAACAACAACAATGATAATCCAACAATCTACTTCTTAGGTCCACCAAGTTTATAAGGAGAGTACGGAATGCAAGGTGTGAAAGGTCCACCAGGACCCAAGAGTGGTGGAGTACAGTACGTAAGATGGGGAAGAACCACCTGCCCTCACGATGCTACTCTTGTTTACAAAGGTAAACTATTTTCTAAGTGCACTGTGTTTTAAACGCCAAAACCGATTATTTTTGATTTCCAGGTCGTATCGGAGTAGAATATTATGCCAATAAAGGTGGAGGATCAAACTATGTGTGCCTCACTGAGACCCCCAAATATGGAAGGTACAAAAATGGCCAACAGGATATTGGGTACATGTACGGTACGGAATATGAGGTCAGCGCTTTCAACCCATTTATTAAAAGCAATCTTCACGATCACGAAGTACCATGTGCCGCATGTTAAATAAGAACAAGAAATGCGAAGATGATGGTGCCTGCAACTTTCGAGTCTCCCGTGGGATGGACACGGGAGTACCATGGATACCTAATGTCTGAGTACCATAATCATTCATCCAACGCAATATATTTGTGTCGATGAAAATGCGGAAGCTGTTCCTGGAACAAGTGCCAATCTCAATCTATCCCGTGGAAGGGAGGTGTGGTGCTCTGCCTTGCCATCCATATGTAGACGGACGAGAACTGACATGCGCAGTGCGTACCAAGTAATTCCTAAAATTAGTTACTGCGCCTCTTTCCTGGGTACTGCATTTCAGGTGTCAATCAACACCGACAATTACAATTAACACAAGTAGTGTTAACAATACATAGAAAATGGAAGATAAATTGCCGTTAAATAAATATAAGTATTATTAAACTACTACTTCATTTCTTTGTTTTGAATAATACTTTATCCATCGAAGAAGCTATTCGAGGGAATTATTTGTATGCAGCTCTT
This sequence comes from Anthopleura xanthogrammica, assembly GCA_964019055.1. Lineage (NCBI taxonomy): Eukaryota > Metazoa > Cnidaria > Anthozoa > Actiniaria > Actiniidae > Anthopleura > Anthopleura xanthogrammica. The sequence continues at coordinate 17,100,815 of OZ025207.1, read as the reverse complement.
CATTCTGTAACGACAGGTTACAACATACTGCCTTTAATCAATATCCAATACCCTACAGGTTTTGTATTACCAATGTGTCGACAAGCCATCACATCCCAGTTGTAATGGGACACTGCTCCCCTTAGACCACTGCCGAAAATGTTTTAGACGATGCACAACACGCACAACACACAATGCACAACACGACTCCAACATCATATGTGTGGCTATTGCAGTAAGATGCAACGCTTCCCCATCCATTGTGTGAACAGCTTACAAGTGAGGACTCTGATCCTGAACATCCCATAGCGTACAACCATACTTTACCCTTTCCTCGTCCATAATCCCAATATCCTACAGTTTTGGTAAAGCCGAGTTGTCGACATGCAACCTTGGCATCAGGCATATCCCAGCCACCATAACACACAGTTCCCCATTCATCTACTAAGATTTACACTGCATATAATACGGATATTGATATACTTCCTAACACAAATATCTTACGTGGAACAGTATAGAGCGTATACACGAATAAGCGAACAATTATGATGAAAATATTCATGTCATTCGATTAACTACAATGGTAAACTTTCTCAGGATGTACCAGAAAAACTATAATTATGTCTCTTTCAAAAATTAATGAAAATTAATAAAAATTAATGAAAATCAAGCTTCGGTCATGGACGGACGTGTCTAAAGTAGCTCCAGCAAATTCCAAGGATTTTGGCCTGAAGAATTAAACCAAACGTAGAAGATACTCTTATTATAGCAAGAAAATATTCTTCATGAGTAAAAGAAGAGAAAGAAAACAGTATTCCTCCACGTCGTCTTAATAATTATCACCAACTCCTAAGAACGCCAAAATGGCCGAGATAGAAGAACGTGAGCACGTGGACGACAGCCAAGACAACATCCAAACTTTAGCTATGATATACAATAAGCTAATGGAAGTAGAAAATAATACCAAACACATCATGGAAGAAAATGCCGACTTAAAGAAAGAATTTGAAGAAATAAAAAAGGCCTCTGAGTTTCAAGCCGAATCCATCAAGGAGGTGCAAGAGGAAAATATCAAGTTACTCGTTGAGATGAAGAAACAAAATACAACTGTAGATAACTTAGAAACCGATATGATAACACTTAATGCCCGGTTAAGCCAGCAAGAAGAACAGCTAGATGAGCTAAACCAATACCAAAGAAAGTATAATGTAGAAATACACGGAATACCAGAAAAAGACGGAGAAGATTTAGAAGATATTGTAGAAGAAATAGCAAAAGAAATCGATGTGGAAATAGAATGTAACGATATAGATATAGTACTTCGTCAACGGTCAAAGATGATTCCAAAACCAATATTAGTTAAATTCAAGAATTATGATGGAAAAAAAAGTCTTTACAAAGCAAGGTGGAAACTAAGACGCTACGAGGGAAGTAGTGGAAAAATCAACGGAGCAAAACAGATCTATATTAATGAACATTTGACTCCAGAAAGAAAGAAACTTTTTGCCGAAGTGAGAAAAAGAGCAAAACAGTACAAGTGGTCAAATTTGGCTACGAAAGATGGAAAGATATTTGTTAAGATGGAGAAAGGAGGCAAATCCTAAAGGATCACAAGACAAGCGGATTTGGAAAGACTCTTTGGCACATGACTGATATTGACAGATAAGTGTATGAAAAATTTAAAGAAACTGTGATACTTAAAAGAGTATTCTTAGCAGTAATTATAATTTCTAAATATTTCTTTCTGAATTCTCCTTTTATTTATTTATTTATTTGTTTCTCTCTTCGACTAAATGTTTTATCTTCTTATGGAAGTATTAGATATCTTTCGAAAAAATCATTATGCCGGACCAAACCTGGAATTTGTTTTTGATTAGTCCCAATGGCATCAGCACGTGTATTGTTCATTAACTGTACATTAGCTAAACGTTTTGTACACTTTGTGTGTGTATGTAGTTGGTTTTTGTTTCGGCCTTCTTTATGTTCTGAGAATATTGGCATTACTATTAATGTTCTAACTTTTGTTCGTTCTATTGTTGTTACTGTTTTATGTTTCACTGTTGAATGGTCTTTTGTTGTAAGGGCTTGTGGTATCAATAGGCAATTAGCTGTATTGGATGTAGAATGGATTTAAATGTTAATTTAATTTCTCTCAATGTCCGAGGTATGCAAGATTTTAAGAAAAATAAAAAAATAACGGAAGAATTTCTATTTTTGTTATATAAATACACTGTTTTTAACTGTAGAACAAGAGGAATTGTTCCAAAAATCGCAAATTTCAAGTCAAAATTGCAAGAATACGAAAATATCGAATACGAAATTGCAAAAAGTAATGGAAAAATAGATATACATTTAAAAAAGTATAAAAAATTGCAAAAACTATTGCTTTAGATTGAACAAGTCCTATGTAGCAGATGTAGTGATTGTGGTGTAGTTGTGTTATATGTATGTTATTGAAATGCCATTAGTATTATATATTTCTTCTAGGGTGTCACACTAAGTGTGTTACTCAATAAGTTGAGAACAAACTGTTGTTAACATAATTGTGGTATAATTGGTAATGTTAATGAAAAAATATTATATGTATTATATATTTCATCTAGGGTAACACACTTAGTGTGTTACTCGATAAGTCGTAAATAATCTGTAGTTAATATAATTGTAGTCAAAATCGTGGTTATCGGAAGTATGTAGTATATAATTCATCTAGGGTAACACACTTAGTGTATTACTCGATAAGTTGTAAATAGTCTGTAGTAAATATAATTGTAGTCAAAATTATGGTTATTGGAAGTATGTAGTATATAGTTCATCTAGGGTAACACACTTAGTGTATTACTCGATAAGTTGTAAATAATCTGAAGTTTATATAATTGTAGTATAATTGTTGTGAATATTGGAAAAAAAAAAGAATTAATAAAAAATAAATAAATAAATAAATAAATAAATAAATAAATAAATAAATAAGTAAATATTAATAAATAAAAATATTCCCAGAATTCTAAGTCCATTGTGCATATTCCTCCCTGCATAGTACTTTATTCCTACAGATTTGCTGTAACTAAGTTGCACAAGCCAAAATAAAAATGGCTACTTTTTCGTCACACTTTATTTACATGTCATAAGAAAATTAATACTATTTTTTTCTCAGATAGGCAAGCTTTTGACTGCAGTTGAAATCGCAAACGACACCAACATCCCATGTGTGATCGTTGCACCCAGAGTTCCATCACACACGGTTCCCAATTGTCCATCATCTGGTAAGCCCATCCGACGCCTGAGGTCCGAATATACAACAGTTGTCTAGCGAAACCAAGTCGACAATTTGATGAAATTGAATTTAATGCGAAAACAGACAGGAAAACGAAAGGAAAGAATGGGTTTAACAGCTAAATAAATAATGTACTATTGTACAATGGAAAAGTTTGACTAGAGTACAATTATAGGTTAAAGGTACATTTTATGAAACACGATGCCAACATCATATGTATGACCGTTGCAGTTAGAGTCAACGTTGCCCCATCCACGGTGAGAACACTTTTTGAACTTTGTTTTATTCACACACATATATTTACAATATGAATATTTATACATAACATTTACAAATTTGAAAGCAGGATAAGTGACTGAAAATTATGTATTTAATTTATAGTAAAGTGTGTGTGGCTGTCGAAGTAGTATAAACTTTCGAGTCGACAGCCACTGCAGCCAGCCACTGCACAGCCACTGCACAGCTTCCAAGTTAGGACTCTGAGCCTGTGCATCGCATGTTGTACAGCCAGGCTTTACCTGTCCCTCGTCCAAGGTACCAATATCCAACAGTTTTGGTAAAACCAAGTTGAGTACAGACAGCATCATTCATATCCCAGTAGTAGTAACCATAAATGGGATGTTTGTAATCACATATTGTTCCCCATTGCATGACTTGTATACTGCCGCCGACACATTAATTTCTGAATATTTAATTTCTGAATATGCACATCAGCTGGTATCAAATAAAGAATGCAAGCGATCAAGCGACGCTAAAAAAATATTGAATAGAATAAAATACTTACAAACGCTGTTGATATCCATTGCTAAATTTTATAGACTCTACTAGGTTTTAAAAAAAACGCGGGGAGTTTATTGAAAAGATGTTATTTCAGATATCCGTGTCGGCTTGCCTCTATATCCATCAAAGCTGTCAAAAAAATGTCAAAAAGTTGTCAAAAATTAATAAAAAACTTGTGTTCACAGTACGGCGTGTAGCACAGTAATTTCATAAGAAAGAAAATATTAACACTTTTTTAAATTGCAGACGACACCAACATCCCATGTGTGACCATTGCAAGCAGAGTTAACGTATCCCCATCCATTGTGAGTGCAGCTTCCAAGTGAGGACTCTGAGCCTGTACACTGCATGTCCTGCAGCCATACTTTACCCGTCCCTTGTCCATAGTGCCAATATCCAACAGTTTTGGTAAAACCAAGTTGTCGACAAGCAACCTTCGCATCATTAATATCCCAGGTGTAACCAAGAAAGATATCATATTTATCACATATTGTTCCCCATTGACCACTGTGCTGGACTTGAATACTTCCGTCGATACATTAATTTCTAATTAAAATTGAACATAAGTTTTCATTAATATTAAATATATGCATTGAAAGCACTTCTTTGTCATAAAATATTCTTTCTGAAAAAATTATTATAAGGCTTTCATTGGTTGGCTACGTTTGAAAATGGATTGGATAGACCACTCGCACAAGCTAAGGTTAAAAACAATTCTACTAGCTTGGATATTTGTGTTCTTTGAAAAATTAAAATATCTTTAACCATATCTAAAAAAGAAATGTATGACGTAATTTTTAAGAGAATATACTAACGCTATTTCCTCTGATATGGGTAAATGTTAAACCATTCTATCACATATCTCTACTTATGAATACGTTTATCATCAAAAAAGTACTTGTGTGATGCTGCAACAACATATGCATCCCATACGGTTCAGCTATATCTTTCCTGTCCCATTTCCATAGTACAAAGTCCCTGTGACGCAATAGGTTATACCAACTTCACCAATGATAAATAAGACGGGTGCTCTTAGAACATTAGTGTCCGTAAAGCTTGCAATACGCTGCTAATGTTGGTCCTATGAATTTTCTTTTTATTTTAGTGTCTTTATCAGAATTACTTTGTAATCTCGTGCATTTTATGTTCGTTAATTTCTGTCGACCTCTGTTTTGCAAAAAAAGAAAAAAAGACAAACGATAATTCTCAATCCAACGTATTGACTTATAACCTCCATCTCTTGACCTAAAATAACTCTTAAGTCCCTATAGTTTTTGAAAAATTCTTTTTCGCGACATGTCACCTTGGCATCATTTTTATCCCAGTGACCACCCGTTAACCTTCTAAATTTTAAGCTGCATGCTAATACTGACATTAATATACTTCCTAACAATAATATTTTGCGTAGAACAGTTATAAGCCGTTTAGTTGTAAACAAATACTAAAACTGAGCTATGAAAAAAGCTTTCATTCAAGTCCCACTGACCTTCAAGGTAACCTTACGATGTACCATCAAGAACTTTAATGATTTCACTTCTTTTAAATTAATAGTTAACTAATTAAATGAAAATAAATAAATAAATAAAAACTTGCTCAGCTCAAGCCTGCACCTCGCATGTTTTCCATGTTTAATGTGTTTTTCTTTTGTAGTGCAGCAAACATTACCCAAACAGATGTGCCGCAATTCAACTGATTGCGCTCGTTGAAAATAAAAAAGGGTTTGAGTTTTTCACAATTTAATCACACTTGAATTATGAATAATTTTAACACGAAAAATGAAAACGAAAATAATAAACAAAAATATAATTACTTTTTAGCAGATCCTGATGCTCTCCGCCCCAGTTACACTGCAGATGAAACCGACATCCCATGTGTGACCATTGCAAGCAGAGTTAACGCTTCCCCATCCATCGTGAGTACAGCTTCCAAGTGAGGACTCTGTGCCTGAACATCCCATGCGGTATAGCCACACTTTACCTGTCCCTCGTCCAAGGTACCAATATCCAACAGTTTTGGTAAAACCAAGTTGACGACAAGCAACCTTGGCATCATTTATATCCCAGTAACCATAGCCATAAGAATCACGTGCACATACGATTCCCCGATGACCACTTTGGTAGATTGTTGATACCAACTTACTTTGCTCATGTGATACCAGTTTACTTGTCTCGTAAAACTGACATACTTTAGCAGCTTAAATAAAGATTATCTATTAATACTATTATTATTACTATCTGTATAATGCCGCGGAAACATTAATCTCTGCATATGGAATCCATGCAGTAGAAAAAAAAACAATTCTTTTTCGTAAAATATGAAATATTTCAAAGGATCTATAACATTGAATTTGATTCCATACTCATCAGTTTTATTTATAACATCTCATACATTTATGTAAACAATCCCTAGATATATAGCAGCTTCTTCTCCCATCCCCCCTCCCCCACCACCAACATTAAAATTGATATGTTATAAATGATGTGCAAACATTTAGTAAAACATATTATTGCAGTGCTTGAAGGGGAGAAAAGTTTTATTTTACTAACCCGGACGATCACATTACTCACTCAAAAGTTTTATTGTTATGACAACCCCGAAACGTCACTCAACAGAGTTTCCTTTCTTTGGGTTTCGTTATATTTCGTAATATTCGTAATAAGTGCGTTAAAGGAAATTTGTAACAAAAATTATGTATATCCTCATTTAACCACATCCAACATCCCATGTGTGACCATTGCAGTTAGAGTCAACGTTTCCCCATCCATTGTGAGAACAGCTTCCAAGTGAGGATTCTGAGCCTGTACACTGCAAGTTGTACAACCATACTTTGCCCGTTCCTCGTCCAAAGTACCAATATGCAAAATAATGACAAGCAACCTTCCCTTCATTCATATCCCAATAGTAACCATAATGATAATCACATACTGTTCCCCACAGACCATTGTAGTAGACGTGTACTATGCCGCGGAAACATTATTCTCTGCATATGGAATCTATGTATTAGAAAAAACAATTCTTTTTAATTAGTCTTTTTCTGATAAAATGATAGAGGCTTTGAATATCTATCTATGAAAAAGCATGGTATAGCCCTCTCGCGCAAGTTAAGCAAAAAGAAAAACTTTTTTTTTTGAGGAAATAATCATGATGCATTGATTGGTTGACTTGCTATCTGTGAAAAAGGATAGAAAAGACCACACGCAAAATAAAACGTGTAAAACGTTTTTTTTTTTTGAAAACTTAAATGTCTTTCAGAGGAAAACCATGTCTAAACATCTGTTTGAAAATGTTTTTTTTTTTTGAAAAAATATATTACCCCTATCGCTTCAAATATGTTTAAATAAAACATTCCATAGAATCTATAACGTTTTTGTGGATTTATCTCGAACAACCCTTGCGTTACCATCATACTCTGGCTTCTATCCGCGTGATTACATATGCTAAGCCTTGAAGTTTCCCTAGATGTATTTTTTTTTTTTGGATTTAAGAAAAGGGGTAATTATTTAATTTTCCAAATAATACAATACAATAATATTTATTTATACCAAACAGCTTTACAAAAAATTAGTAATAGTTATTAGTAGTATATATATATTTACAAAATTATGGTATTGGTTACCTAGAGTAACTAAGGAGCTAATTTAGCTAGGTAACACGAATAAATGAAAATAAAAAAATTTATGGTGGAAAATGATAATACTTGTGAACTGCAATAATAATAATGAGAGTAAATGGTTTTAACCCAGGAGTAGTAGTTGAGGGAGTAATGTGATCGTCCGGGTGAGTGTAGTCTTGAGAAAGACTGTTGTTGGTAGAGACTGACGTTTCGACAACCTGAGCGGAAGTCATCTTCAGAGTACAGTGGGGAATGAAAGACAGTAGATGGTATTTATAGCTCTGGTGCTGCAGTCGTAATCGTAAACAGTAATTAGTCGGTATTGCGTATAGTCGCGTCGGTATAATCGCAAGTAGTGGTCTATTGTTCTAGGTAACGTAGGTGTTACATTCGTATATATATATATTTTTTCATTTTTTGTAACTTAAGATATGTATTTTTTTCTTTTTGATGGAATAAAGACTTATTATTATTATTATTATTATTATTATTATTATTATTATTTATTATTATACTGAGAGGAAGAAGTGATCAAAGACATTTGGAAGTAATTTAGAATGGAAATGATAAAGAAATTTAGCATTACGTAGGTAGATAAGATCATGAAGCAGCTTAAAAATTTGAAGTTTAGAAAATAATAGGTCAGAATGTTCGTCGAATTTGGAAAAGGTAATTAGACGAATTGTCTTTTTTTGTAGAATAAAAAGAGTGTTAATAGTTGAATCGTAAATGTTCCCCCATATTATCACACCATAAGTTAAATAAGAAGATATTAAAGAATAATAGTTGTAACAGAACCGAAGAGTCAGTGAAGTGTCTAATACGGGATAAAATTCCGATTCCTCTGGCAACTTTTTTAGAAATTTCATGGATGTGGGATTTCCAGTTCAGGTTGTGATCTAAAAGGATACCAAGATATTTATTTTCTTGTTTATGTTCCCGAGTTTTATTATTGATAAAAATCTGAGGTTCAAAGGAAAGCTTTCTCTGGCAAGAAGTAAATATTACATAATTGGATTTGCTGACATTTAACGTTAGTTTATTAGCACTCAACCATTCATTAACTTTATTTAGTTCTAACATCTGAAGCAAAATTCAGATTAAGATAACATGAACTAGTTCATTTTCTCTTGTTCAGATTCATTGAGATAAAGTAAGAGTATGTATATGCGGATTAAATAAAGGAACAGTGACTCAAAAATAACTCCTTGGAGCCAACTTAAGTAATTGCCAACCACCAAAAAAAATAAAACAATAAAGACAAAACAAAAACAAAAATAAACAAGACAATAAAAACAGCTCAAAATTAAAAATCATTTTTTTCAGCTTTAAACGAGTTGACAAGATTAAAAGTTGTTCTCTGAGGGATTTCATGACTTCCATCTGACCGCATTATCTGAAGCAAATCGCAAGTTATATTTGAAAAGACAAAGCTTCAATCTTAATCATTTTCTGGTCGTTTATAAATGTTTTGTTTGTCAATAACTATGACCAGTTCCTCCTTAATAGCTATATGTTATGTTAATGTTTCGTGCGGGATAATTAACTCAACAGTCTTTGCGTTAGTGGAATAACGATCTAAAGATTTCATTTTCACATTCCAAGGAGCGTCACACTGTATTCCAGGTTCACCTTGATTATGAAACGATAATAATTAGTTTCTAATTGGGACCATTAAAAAGCACTAAAATAATGAACGTTTCAATTTTAACTATACTTCAACACTACACCAGCATCATATGTGTGACCGTTGCAGTAAGAGCCAACGTTTCCCCATCCATTGTGAGTACATCTTCCAAGTGAGGACTCTGAGCCTGTACATCGAATGACCAGCAGCCATACTTTACCCGTCCCTCGTCCATGGTACCAATATCCAACAGTTTTGCTAAAACCAAGCTGATGACAAGCAACTTTGGCATCATTCATATCCCAGTACCAATAGCTAGTAGTACCACTACAGACTGTTCCCCAATGTCCACTAAAGTAAATCTAGCTCTGGTAAACCCGTCGTTTGGCCTAGGCTCAACCTTTCTAACAGATTGTTTACGACTTCGATTTGTATAATTTTATATGTTCGACAACTGGAAATAGGATGTGATCCAAGATTCGAAGATATATAACCGTTTTAGTTGATTTGGCTTGCTTTGTTTTTGTTGGTATGGTTTTTTTTCTTATTGACCAATCAGAGTTCGTTTTTTATGTTATTTTCAACAGCCAATGAAATTTGATAGAACTTTAGGGTTGCCAAAAGCCTTCGAGTTTTCGTTAGAAAGCTCAGAAGGCTCTGGGTACGAGAATGACAGTTTTGGTAAAACCAAGTTGACGACAAGCAACCTTCACATCATTCATATCCCAGTAACCATTATTATAGTAATCACATACTGTTCCAAACTGACAACTGTGGTAGACTTGTATAATGTCACGGAACATTAATCTCTGCATATGGAATATATGTATTAGAAGCACAATTCTTTTAAGTAAAATAGTTTTTCTCAGAAAATGATAATTAGGCTATAAAAACGGATAGGATAGAGCACTCTCGCAAGCTAAGGCTCAAGACAGTTGCAAATGCTTTTCTCTTACCAATAAACTCATTCGCTTTTCTCTAACCAATAACCTCAATTCCCCCATCCATTGTGAGAACAGCTTCCAAGTGGAGATTCCGATCCTGAACACGGCATGGCGTACTGCCACGCTTTACCCGTACCACGTCCCCACAACCAATATCCTAGAGATTTGTTGAAACCAAGTTGTCGACAAGCAACCTGCGCATCATTCCTTGAATCGTCCGAGCTCTAGTCGCTATGGCAGACTGTTCCCCAACCATAATTTACCATTTCGTCTTCGATAATACGAATATCATGAGAAAATCGATGCCCACATGCGAATCCAGCATTATGCAGATTGTTTGCTCTCTTTGTGTCATCACAAACTGTTCCTTATTGGCTATTGTCGAATTGGTGGACTTGAGCCTTAGTGGTAACTACGGTTGACCTTCGATTTTCGATAATTTTTGGATTACTGAGTCGATCATAATAGTGAAAAGAAAAAAACGTGAAAGAAAGGAAAAAATCTTGTAAATGAGACACGAAAAACAAACTGCATGGTAACAAATTGTCATAGTGAGATTGAAACCACTCTCAGATATTATCAGAGAAAAGACAGCACCCACTAATCATTTATCTATATGCTTGACTGTTGGTGGTATCGGAAAGCAAATTCATGACCTACTGCACAAAGAATATCATGCTCTAGCAACTGAGATAAAAGAGCAGCAATAGAATATATGCAAAAACTGAAGCCAAAGTGTATCAATATGTTGCGTTATACAAGATAGCACACCAACATCCCATGTATGACCGTTGCAGCTAGATGAAACACTTCCCCATCCATTGTGAGTACAGCTTCCAAGTGAGGACTCTGAGCCTGAACATTGCATGGTCTGTAGCCATACTTTACCCGTCCCTCTTCCAAAGTACCAATATCCTATAGTTTTGGTAAAACCAAGTTGACGACATGCAACCTTCGCATCAGGCATATCCCAGTACCAACCACCAGGTCCATCACACACTGTTCCCCATTGTCCTTCATTGTGTTTATACCTTTGGTGAGCCCATCTCTCCTCCAAGATACCGAACCGTTTTAGCGAAACCACATTCATTAAGAATTCTTGCAATCCAAAACTGGTCCCAAATGACCATTTTCGAAAAAAGGAGTCATAATATAGAGATCATCTTCGTAACTTGTTTAACGCATTAACGAGCGAATGCACAACACAAACCGATACCACCGTGCCACCATTAATAAGAGTGACCGTTGCAGATGGAGTCAACATTTCCCCATCCACGGTGAGAACAACTTCCAAGTGAGGACTCTGAGCCTGTACACTGCATACCGTTCAACCATATTTTACCTGTCCCTTGTCCCCTGTACCATGATCCTATGGCTCTGGTAAATCCAAGCTGACGACAAGCTACCTTGACTTCTTCGTTGATATCCCAGTCATAACCATAATGACACACTGTTCCCTGGCGTATTGTAGAAAGTAAAATCAGATTTCAACAGAAATCATTGATTGTATTTTGCGGCATTTGAATAAATTTATGCAAAAACAAACCGCAGGGGAATGAAAGGAGACAGTTTAACGGCAAAATACATTTAAAAAATTTATTTCCTTCTCATACATTTACCGCTACAAGGAGAGCTATCGTAGAATAGAAAAGTGACTAGAGTATTATCATGTTTTATTAGATATTATGGAAACCAAATGGCAACATCATATGTGTGACCGTTGCATTAATAAGATTCAACGTTTAATTTCCACGGTGAGAAAAGCTTCCAAGAGAGGCTTCTGAGCCTGTACATCCCATGCCGTTAAGCCAAATCTTTCCCGTCCTTCGTCCATAGTACCAAAATCCTATAGCTGTGGTAAACCTTGACTTCTTCGTTGAAATCCGGGGAAGAAATATAATGACACACTGTTCCGTGGCCTATTGCTCTAAAAACTTGCAGTAGGTAGAAAGAGAAGTCAGTAGGCCGACTCCAGCAGAAACCGTTGTTCATAATTGTTTCATTTGCTTAAATCCAACTTTACAATACAAAACAAACAGTCAGGGAAACGAAACAAAATTATCGCTTGAACATCTAAGTAAAATGAAAGATTGTTTCCACCTTGATATACTTCTCCGCTACGAGACGTGCTATCTTACACAGCAAACAGGAGTCTGACTAGAGTACAATCATATATTACAGGTATATTTTATGTGGAAGTCAACATCATGTGTGACCGTTGCAGTTAGAATGAACGTTTCCCCATCCACTATGAGAACAGCTTCCAAGTGAGGACTCTGAGCCATTATTATTATAATTATAGTACACTCGACAAAATTACTCGATTCTGATTGGTCTAGAGGAGTACAATTAGAGCGTTAATTGGTACTCCGCGGGAGTACCAATTAGGTCGCTATGGAAACACGGCCAAAAGCGGCAAATTTCCCCAGTGAAATGAGTGAAATTCCCAAAAAAATCCGTGTTTTATAGATTAAAATGGAAAAAATTCAGAAAAATGTTCAATACACACATAGGAAGGCCTCAAATTATGATAACTCGACAAATTCAAGACCTAATAAATCATGTTTTGTAGTAGAAAGTCGTTTTTTCTTTCTAGTTTTCGCCAAACAATGTGAGTTGGAGTTTTGAATGTTTTAGTTTTACTACCTGTTGTCTTCTGTGGTTTTCTCGAAAAATAAATTCAACACCACAACTACAATAATTGTACTATATGTAGAAAACAGCTAACAATAGTTTTAAAGCAAGTTTCTTTCCGTTTAGCGAAAAAACACAGCGAGTAAAGGCTCGTTTTTTGTTTTGAAAATAGTTAAGATCAAATCTTACCGGCAAACTGTCGAGTAGTTGTAGAGAGACGAATTCAGCTATTTATCACAGGTTAATTGATCCTAAGTTATCAATCCAGTCTTGAAATAATAAAATCTTCAGATAATTCACCATTCAAAGAAAATAGCAGCGAAATTCTTCAAGCTACAGGAGGGAATAATATCCAAAGCACATGGTCTGATCACTGGCGACTCGTTCACGGCAAGCTGTACTTCAAAACTTTTAACTTGAACGATATATTTGTCGCTTTTATCCCTTTTGATGTTGTCCAGCTAACTTGTTTTCAAAGAAAGTATTTTGAAATTGTGTTTTTGCAGTTATTAGCAAATGATAAGAGGAAAAAACTTATATTAGCGAACTGTAAACTCTCAACTTTCGCTTAGTTTTCACACAGTACGTTTTCAAAGAAAAGTCGCTTCTTGATTCGCTGTTTAGCTGTCAGTACTGTCATTCAATAGTTGTAAACATGCATTAAAATGGCTTTTTACTTGAGATGTAAAATTATTTACAAGAACTTTCAAAACATTACTCGTACCTATTAATTTCCAAATTGTACTCGAGGTCGTGCGATTTCCTATACTAATAATAAAAATAATAATAATAAAAATAATAATAATAATAATAATAATAATAATAATAATAATAATAATAAAGGATAGTTTATATAGCGCCAATATCCTTTAGTTCAAAGACGCTTTAAAAGTTGTATAAAAAGAAAGTTTGTTGCTGGTATATAAAAATTGGATTAAAAGTACAGAAATAATATTTATAATATTTAAAAATAATACACTATACATTATAATTTCAATTTCAATAAATATAGACAATATCAAATAATGCAAACAAATTATATATTTTTTATAATTTTATATTTTTTATATTATTTATAAAATCCAAATAAGAAAACATTTTAAGGTGTGTTAAAATGATAAGACTAATCAAAAGCACAAGTGAATAAGAATGTTTTAAGACCTCTTTTGAAATGGGAAAAATCATCACAAGAGCGAAGTGATTGAGGGAGACGATTCCATAGCTCAGGGGCAGCAACTGGCTCTTCTTCCATATTTTTTAAGTCTGAAAGAGCCTTTCGTCAGAAACCTCCCAGATGAAGATCTGAGAGACCGAGAGGGTACATAAAGATTAATAAGTTCACGAATGTAAAGGGGAGCTGCATTAGTCAATGCTTTGAAAGTTAACAAGAGAATCTTAAAATTAATACGCTGCTCTACAGGCAACCAGTGTAGGCGATGTAGAACAGGAGTAATGTGATCATTTTTATGGCAACAAGACACTACCCGTGCCGCTGCGTTTTGAACATGCTGGAGTTTTTGTAATAGATAATTAGGTAGACCAAAATACAAGGAATTACAGCTATCAAGCTTAGAAGAAATTAAAGCATGGACAAGAGTCTCACAGGCTTCAAGAGAAATATATCTACGAATACTCCATATGTTTTTAATGTAGAAAAATGATGTTTTGCAGACGGAAGTGATCTGCTTTTCGAGAGATAAATTTCCATCAAAAATAACTCCTAAGTCACGGACACAAGAAGAAGGGAAGATTTCAAAGTTTGAAAAATTTAGAGAACCAACTGATGGCATTGGTTGATGTGCAGCAGACAAAACAAGGACCTCAGTTTTGTCAGTATTTAATTTCAATTTGTTTCTGGTCATCCATTTATCAATGTCACCAACACAAGCCTCAATTTTACATTTGGCGTCTTCAAGCGGCGTTAACGAGGATGATTCAAATGTAATGTACAGCTGTGTATCATCAGCATATAGATGAAACTTCAACGCATGTTTACGCAAGATATCTCCAACAGGGGAAGTGTAAATAAGAAACAATATTGGCCCCAGTATAGAACCTTGAGGCACTCCACAATTAAAGAATCGAGTTGTTGAACTGCCATCCTGGACATGAACACGAAACCGTCTGTCACTTAAATATGATTTAAACCACTCAAGAGCAGATTCACACACTCCAAACCTTGAACGTAATCTATGAAGTAGCAGTTTGTGATTTACGGTATCAAATGCCGCAGAAAGGTCTAACAATACAAGAATAACAGAGCGTTGGTTGTCAATTGCTTGTAATATATCATTTTGCACTCTGAGCAGAGCAGTCTCACAGCTGTGATGCCTTTTGCATCAAGCAGATTGAAAAGTCTCATGCAAGTTATTATTTTCAAGGTGCTCTATAAGCTGAGCAGCCACAGCCTTTTCAATTGCTTTAGAAATAAATTTCAAATTTGAAATAGGCCTGAAACTGGAAAGTTCTTCTGGTGGCAAACTCTGTTTCTTAAGAATAGGTTTGATTATAGCTTCCTTCAAAGACGTTGGCATAGAAGCAGTAGATAAAAAAAGGTTGACAATCTTAAGGATCACTGGAAGAAGCTTATCAGAGCAGTCTTTCAAGATACTGCCAGGCACAGGATCAAGCTCACAAGACTTAGAGGCTAAAGACAGAATATGTTTAGAGACAGGATCTTCAAAAGAGACTTCCTTGGAGGATGAAATTAAAGATAGCTATTTAATGCAATAGGTTTAAGTAAAACATCGTGATTAACAGATGAATCAAAACCTGCTTGGACACTCTTTATTTTATCTTCAAAAAAGTTACATTACACTGCATGTTCTGCAGCCATACTTTACCCGTCCCTCGTCCATAGACCCAATATCCCACAGTTTTGGTAAAACCAAGTTGAGACAAGCAACCTTGCCATCATTCATATCCCAGTAGTAACCATAATTATAGTCATCACATATTGTTCCCCATTGACCACTGTGGATTTGTATAATGTTGCTGACACATTAATCCCTGAATATTTAATCCATGCATTGAAATCATTTTTAGCGGTAAAATATTCTTTCTGAGGAAATGATTAGAAGCCTTTGGTTAGTTGGCAGCGTTTGAGAATGGATGGGATAGACTGCACGTGTAAGCTGACGTTAAAAACATTTCAACTAGATTCGATATTCTTCTTTGAAACATTCAAATCTCTTTCAGACTGAAACCATATCTAAAAATAACTGTTTGACGATTTATCAAGATAATATATTAACGCAATTGCTTCAGATATTGCTCAGTGTTAAACCATTCTTTCACATTTCTTTACTTATGAATAGTTTTTACGATGAATATCATGCTCAACCTCATCCACTAATTGTTCAATATCGTAATTTCTTGATCATAATTACTTCGCAAAAAAAGTTCCAGCGAATTGATAGCAATAATTGCAACTCGGACATGTGCTTGCCTTAGGAATAGCGAAGTTACAGTATTTTATACTTAGCTGATTCTATTTCTGTCAACCTCTGCTTGGCGAAAAAAGAAAAGTGAAAAACGATGATTCTCAAGCAATTTTTGGAAAAACCTTTTTTGCGACATGTGACCTTGGCATCATTCATATGATCATATGATCATATTCATCATTTAAATTATTCATTCATTATTAAGCATGAGGTGCTGCGCATTATTTTCTGGAGTTATCAGGCCTTAAACCCCTAGAAACGCGGCGAGTTGATATTCGCGAAGCACTTATTAGGAATGTTAAAAAATCTGGCACTGAGCCATTCCTTTCACTGATAAGAGAACCAGGTGCTAATAGGCATGGCTACAATCGAAAGACAGGTGATAGTACGGCTATTATATCGCCGGCCAATACTGATAGGTTCAGGAACTTTGTAACAATTAGATACAGGCTATCATGAACTGCTCGAATTCATATATGTTAATAGCGGAGCTCCCGCGCGAGCGGAGCACCATACTTAAGAAAAAATGGTAATCCATCGAGTTGATTTTTCATGGCTTGATTACGTCATTCTATTGTCCATAAATACATACATACATACATACATACATACATACATACATACATGCATACATGCATGCATGCATGCATACCTACATACCTACATACATACATACATACATACATACATACATACATACATACATACATGCATGCATACATACATACGTACTTCCGTCCGTCCGTCCGTATGCACAGAAAAATCGCAATAATGTAGTCAAAGATGGATCAAGAAGTATATTTCTTATTTTTGCAACACGAAAAATACAATACCTTTAATCGAAGTCATGTTTGTCTTAAAGTGAACAAAAACAATTTTTCGACTTTAGCGACTTGCTAAAGAAGATTTAGCGAGGGAAGATTCTTAATATTATGATGAAGTTTCGTGACTGAAACTTCAGTGAGAGAAAAAGTGGCCTGTAGACCAGAAAAACCTGATTATACTGCAAGAATAATATTTCAGTTCCGTAGAAAGCACTTCATAGAAGATACATTCATTAATGTTAACTAATATTTCGTAAAAAAATCGACAAAAAATGTGTAAACTAGCTGGAAAAAACTCTCAGACAAGCCAAGGACGTTGATTCGGGAAACATTGTCAGAACAACTTGGATAGTTTGTCGTTTTTACTGCATCTTAGATTTTTATCATCTTTTTCTTCAATACTTGTGAACCAAAAGAGCGATATTTGAAGCTTTGAATTTTTGTTTTTGATCCCATTTCAAGAAAAAAGGCTAAGACAAGACGTAGTTCTTTGAAAAAATATATTTGACGGCCAGCGAGCCTCACGCGAGGAATTCTGATTTCAAAACAAGATTCCATATCTCATAATCATATGAATATTTTGACATTTTTTATAGATAATTTATTTCAATATTGAGTGAAATATGGGAAAGGAATACATATCACACCAAATATTGCTATTTTTCGGGCTTTTCAAGCTATTATTATGACAGCATCGCAAAAATGATGAGCTTGGTTTTTTTTATGGATAAGCTTATGTTTTTGTAAGATATTTTGCTCGAAAATAGAGTTAAGAATAAATATGAAAAAACGTTTCAAAGACCAACTTACTAACAAAGAAAATTATTATCTTGTATTAATAAATATGTCTCTTGTTACATGTGAAGTTCAACTGAATGTAAGCTTAAGTTTATAATATTTTTCGACAATTTTCAGTGTAGTTCACTTTCCACCTAAAATACTTCTAACTTAAGATTTGCTGAATAAAATCCTTTGTTCTATACATGTATTCATATGTTCTACAACCTATAATTATTTTTCTTCGAATCAAAAAGTTTTCTAATGCTTTTGAAGGCTTAAAATATTGGTTTTTCTTTTAGTTTTTCCTTCTGGGTTCTGGTAAAATCAAAAGAAGTGGTAACGCTGTAACCAGCGTTATGACGCGTCACACAATTGTCAAGTTTTTAGCACTATATATACTATTTATGGGAGCTCCGCTTTTAGGCAGTGCCTAAATCTATATTATATATTACTATTATGTATGCCTATGTTCATAATTTATGTTCATATTCGTTGCGCTGAGTCAGTTTATTCCTCCTGACCACCCACTGTAATACAGGTTATAGAATATTATAATAAAATATTAGTACACAAATTTGCAATTAAACAAAGAGTTTAGCCCTGAGGGAGTCCGACTCCCTCGGGCTAAACTCTTTGTTTAATTGCAAATTTGTGTACTAATATTTTTGTATATAGACATTGACTTTATAATTTTTCACTTTATTGCTTGAGAATGTTGCAGGCTGAGCACCGAAACGTCGCGTTATACTCTTTTTCATTTATAACTTTATGTTGTTCAAAATCGCTACTTATAAAATTATTATTATTATTATTATTATTATTATTATTTATATCCCAGTGATTTAATTATTACCCATTAATCTTCTTTTTTTTAAGCTGCATGTAATACCGACATTAATATATCACTTCCTAACAAGAATATCGTGCGTGGAACATTTATAAGCCGTTTAATCCTAACGAAATACTAAAAGCTATGAAGAAACATTCATTCGAGTCTAAGTGACCTTCATTATAACCTGTAGATGTACCATAAAGAACTTTAATAATTAGGCTTCTTTTAATTAAAAGTTTATTAATCAAATGAAACTTAATAGATTAAAAAACCTTGCTCAACTTGAGCCTGTACCTCGCATGTTTTTCATGTTCACTGTGATTTATTTTTTTCTGTACCAAACACTACTTCAACAGATGTGCTGCAACTAAGTGCACCCGCTCACAATTCAATCACACTTGAATCATGATGCAGATGCTCTTTGTCCCAGTTAGATTACAGATGACACCAATATCCAATGTGTGACCGTTGGAAGCAGAGTTAACGTTTCCCCATGCACTGTGAGTACAACTTCCAAGTGAGGACTCTGAGCCTGTACACTGCATGCTCTGCAGCCATACTTTACCCGTCCCCCGTCCATAGACCCAATATCCTACTCTTTTGGTAAAGCCAAGTTGTCGACATGCCACCTTGGCATCAGGCATATTCCAGTACCAACCACTAGGTCCATCACAGACTGTTCCCCATTGCCTATCATATTTTTTTAACCTGTGCTATGCCCATCTTATGCTAGGTCCCGAATAGATTTAGGAAAACCAAGTTGATCACATCTTACGTTATGATTTCTCGCACTCAATTAACAATTGTTATAATCATAAACTGTTCCCAAATGACCATTTTGAAAAGGAAAAGAGTTAATATCAACATCGATCCTCTTCTGTAACTATTATGTTATATTGGTTAATACCAACATCCCATGTGTGACCGTTGCAAGCAGATATAACGTTTCCCCATCCAAGGTGAGAACAGCTTCCAAGTGAGGCCTCTGAGCCTGTACACTGCATACCGTTCAACCATATTTTACCTGTCCCTTGTCCCCTGTACCATGATCCTATGGCTCTGGTAAATCCAAGCTGACGACAAGCTACCTTGACTTCTTCGTTGATATCCCATCTGTAACCATAATGACACACTGTTTGGAGAAAACCTGTATTAGGTAGTAAGAGGAGCTAATAGGCCAATTTTAGTGAAAATCCTTATTTCTATTTTGCTTCAATTGAATAAATCGAGCTTCGGAGGGAATGGAAATAATGAGGTATAACACTTACTCAATGTTTCAAAACTTTTTCCCTCCTCATTGACTTCTCCGCTACGAGACGTGCTATCGTACAATGGAAACGTCTCACTAGAGTGTTATCACATAAAAGAGGTAGAAATGATGGAAACACGATGCCAACATCATATGTGTGACCGTTGCAGTCAAACCAAACGTTTCCCCATCCGTTGTGAGTACAGCTTCCAAGTGAGGCTTCTGAGCCTGTACACCGCATGTAGTACAGCCATACTTTACCCGTCCCTTGTCCATAGTACCAATATCCTACAGTTTTGGTAAAACCTAGTTGTCGACAAGCGACCTTTGCATCATTCATATCCCAGTGACCATACACGTCACACACAGTTCCCCATTGACCTACTAAGATTTTTGCTGCATGATAATACTGATATTTATATAGTTCCTAACACAAATAGCTTACGTGGAACAGTTATAGAGTGTATTCACGAATGTCATTCGATTGACCATAATGCTCAACGTTCTGAAGATGCATGTACCAGAAAAAATATAATTATGAATTCTGTAAAAAATTCTGGAAATTCATAAATAATAGTCCCTGAATTCTAAGTCGATTGTGCTTATTCTTCCCTGCAGAGTGGAAAGCGTTATTTCACCAGATTCGCCGTAAATAAGTTGCACTGCCTAAGATAAAAATGGCTCCTTTTTCGCCACACTTTATTTATATGTCATAAGAAAAATAATACTTTTTCCTCGCACAAGCACAAGCTTTTCACTCCCGTTAATATCGCAAACGACACCAACATCCCATGTGTGACCGTTGCAACCAGAGTGAACATTTCCCAATCCATTGCTAGAACAGTTTCCAAGTGTAGCCTCTGAACCTGTGCACTCCATGCTGTACAGCCATACTTTGCCCGTCCCTCGTCCATAGATCCAGTATCCTACAGTTTTGGTAAAGCCTAGTTGTCGACATGCGACCTTGGCATCAGACATATCCCAGTACCAAGCACCATGTCCATCACACACTGTTCCCCATTGCCCATCATCTGGTAAGCCCATCGCATGTCCGAGGTACGAATATACAATAGTTGTTTATCGAAACCAAGTCGACCGCATTCCGTGTACTCCATAAGGAATTGTCATAATCACAACCTTTTCCCAAATGACCATTTTGAAAAACAAATATTATATTGATTAAAGTTTTAATGAGTGCACATACCACAATACCAACATCATAAGTGTGTCCGTTGCAGCTGGAGTCAACGTTTTCCAATCCACAGTGAGAACAGCTTCCCAGTGAGGACTCTGAGCCTGTACAATACATACCGTTTAGCCATATTATCCCTGTCACTTGTCCACGATACAGAAATCCTATAGCTTTGGTAAACCCAAGCTGACAACAAGTTACCTTGACTTCTTTGTTGATATCCCAGGTATAACCATAATGACACATTGTTCCCTGGCATTTCGTAGAAAGTAAAATTCGATTTAAATAAAAATCATTGCTTGTATTTCGCGCCATTTAAATAAATTTATTTCATAAAAACAAACGGTTCGGGAAATGAATGTTAAAACAGTTAAATACATTTGAAAAATTTAATTCCTCCTCATTCTTCGATAAAAGAAGAGCTATCGTAGATAAGAAAAGTGACTACAGCATAATCATGTATTAGAGGTAGATGTTATGGAGACATTACTGCAACATCATATGTGTGACCGTTGCAGTAATAAGAGTCAACGTTTCTCCATCCATGGCGAGAACAGCTCCCAAGAGAGGCTTCTGAGCCTGCACAAAATCTTATAGCTCTGGTAAACCCAATCGGACGATAAGGAACCTTGACTTCTTCGTTGACATCCCGGGAAGAACTATAATAACACTGGCCTACTGCCTTTTGCATTAGAGAAAACTTGTGGTAGTTAGAAAGAGAAGCTAATAGGCCAATTTCCGCAGAAATCGTTGTTTGTAATTGTTTCATTTGCTTGAATCGAACTTTATGCGAAAACAAAAAGTAAGGGAAACGAAACGAAATAATCGCTTGAAACGCTAAATAAAATTATAGATTTTATTTTGTTTCCCCCTGATATACTTATCCACTAAGATCAAGAGACGTGCTATCTTACAAAGGAAAAAGGAGTCTGACTAGAGTACAATCATATATTAGTGGTAGATTCTATGAAACATGTGGACGCCAACATCATATGTGTGACCGTTGCAGTTAGGATGAACGTTTCCCCATCCACGATGAGAACAGCTCCCAAGAGAGGCTTCTGAGCCTGCACAAAATCTTATAGCTCTGGTAAACCCAATCGGACGATAAGGAACCTTGACTTCTTCGTTGACATCCCGGGTGAGGACTCTGAGCCTGTACACTGCATGTTCTGCAGCCATACTTTACCCGTTCCTCGTCCAAAGTACCAATATCCAACAGTTTTGGTAAAACCAAGTTGACGACAAGCAACCTTGGCATCATTCATATCCCAGTAGTAACCATAATTATAGATAGCACATATTGTTCCGCATTGACCACTATGGAATATTTGTATAATGCCGCTGACACATTAATCTCTGAACTTTGAATATATGCATTAAAAGTATTTTTAGCAGTAAAATATTCTTTCTGAGGAAATGATAAGAAGTCTTTGGTTAGTTGGCAGCCTTGGAGAATGGATGGGATAGACCACACGCGCAAGCTAATGTTAGCTAAACTAGCTTTAATTTGATATTTCTCTTCTTTGAAACATTCAAATCTCTTTAAGACTGAAAGCATATCTAAGAATAACTGTTTGACGATTTTTTAAGATAAAACGCCATTGCTTCAGATATTGCTAAATGTTAAACTATTCTATCACATTTCTTTACTTATGAATAGTGTTTATGATGAATATCATGCTCAGCCTCATCCAATAATTTTTCAATATGGTAATGTCTTTATCATTATTACTTTGTAATATTGTGCTCTTTATGTTCGTTCATTTTGTTAAGCGTTTACCCTTAAAATAGAAAAAAAGGTTCCAGCAAATTGACCGCAATAATTGTAACTCAGACGTGTGCTTCCCTTAAGAGTAGCAAATTTACAGTATTTTAAACTTAGCTGATTCTATTTCTGTCGACCTCTGCTTGGCGAAAAAAGAAAAAGGAAAAACGATGATTCTCAAGCAAGTTTTGGAAAGACCTTTTTGGCGACATGTGACCTTTGCATCATTCATATGATCATATTCATTATTAAAATCATTCATTCATCATTCAGCGTAAGGTGCTGCGCATTATTTTCATTAACACCAGCTTTAGTTATGCTCTGGAGTTATCAGGCCTTAAAACCCTAGAAACGCGGCGGGTTGGTATTCGCGAAGCATTTATTAGGAATGTTAAGAAATCTGGCACAGAGCCATTGCTTTCACTGATAATAGAACCAGCTGCTAATAGGCATGGCTACAATCTAGGGTCAGGTGATAGTACGGCTATTATATCCCCGGCCAATACTGATAGGTTCAGGAACTTTGTAACAATGAGATACAGGATATCATAAACTGCTCGAATTCATATATGTAATAAATATTACTATTATGTATGCCTATGTTCATAATTTATGTTGAAATTCATAGCGATGAGTCAGTTTATTCCTCCTGACCACCTACTGTAATACAGGTTATCTGGAAACACGGTTGAGTAAACTATTATTAATATTGTTATTACTTTTATTAATATCCCAGTGATTTAATTATTACCGATTATTCTTCTATTTTTTAAGCTGCATCTAATACCGACATTAATAGTTCATTTCCTAAGTAAGGGTTAGAGAATAAACGCGAGTGCTTTATGGGATTTAGAGCTCTGAGCATTGATAGAAAGCCACGAGGGCGAAGCACAAGTGTTTATTCTCTAACCGATTTAGAATATAAAGTCATATTCACGAGATCATTGTTTGTATGCATGTGTTTGCTACGTTTTTTTGTTCCCCTCATAAGAAAAAAATAATCTTTGAATAAAAGTAATATACGACATATTTTTTTAGCTTTGAAATAACAGAAATACAATGAAATGCTCTGTTCATTAAGAACATGTATGTGATGGTCTGTCCCCCGAGACTTAAGAATTTTAATCGAGAATTTACATAGTTGTAACTGTAACGTGAAGAGACGTAAGCGGCTAAGGTTTCTGTCGACAACTTTCAATATAATTTCAAGACAAAATTGTAAGTACAAGTTTTGAAGAAAAAAACACGCTTTTTGAATCTTATCTCATAAAATGTTAAAAATGTTAAAAATTGTCTCATAAGACATGTCTGACAAAATGTTAATATTATATTTATGTCGAATTACAGTTTGACTAGAGCGAATGTAAAAGGCCATAGTATGTCCATAACAATAAACAATACTACTCCAATACCATGTGGATACGCCGGTAAGGAACCAAAACTTATCTAGATTAGTACTACGTCAAAGAACGCAAATATGTTGCCGTTTGAAAGTTGAATATTGGCAAGACGTGGTCTAGAATCGATTCAAAGAAATGACAAAAATGCTTCCAAAATTTGATATCTCGATTTGCAAAGTTAGTACAAGTGCTAAAGAAATATACATTAAGCTACTACCTTATAATGAAATCATGATTCATGAAACTAGTTTCACCGTGGCATTGTAACAATCAGAAACTGTATGCTTGCAAATTCTACGACCTGGACATATACTCCTTAATTTTTAGATAGCCTACAGTGAAGTTTGTTGGTAAAAAAAGCAAATAATGTTTAGGATTTTTTTACTGACGACAACGTTAATTGAATTTGCTATCATGAGCTATATATTACGATATTTCAGAGATGATTTAAAGACTCAAATCTTTTGGTAAGGGGGACATTGAATAATTTTCTGTATATCCAATAGGGTAATTATACTGAGGTGTCAAAATGAAAAGAGCCTTGAAGCTCAGGGAAAATACAGGTTTATTCAATTAATATTTTCTAAGTTAGACATTAGTATTCCCTATATAGTGAATACTAATAAGACCTTGAAACAAAAAGAAAACAAAATACCTTATTAGTATTCTCTATATAGGGAATACTAATGTCTCGCTTAGAGAATACTGATTAATAACCCCGTATTTTCCCTGTGCTTCAAGGGCCCCACCACTTGACACCTTAGTTTCTCTATGGGATATAGAGCATTGAGATACTGATTGCTGATTGGTCGAGTGAGTATGACTATATTCTAAGAAGAATATATTGCGTGGAACATTTATAAGTCGTTTAATCGTAACGAAATACTAAAAGCTATGAAAACAGCATTCATTTGAGTCCAACTGGTTTTTATGGTAACCTAATATATAGATTTAGGCACTGCCTAAAAGCGGAGCTCCCATAAATAGTATATATAGTGCTAAAAACGTGACAATTGTGTGACGCAGCATAACGCCGGTTACAGCGTGACCACTTCTTTACCCGAACCCCGAAGGAAAAACTGAAAGAAAAACCATGATTATTTTAAGCCTTCAAAAGCATTGGAAAACATTTCAATTCGAAAAAAAATAATTATAGATTATAGAATATATGAACACATATATGTATAGAACAAAGGATTTTATTCAGCAAATGTAAAGTTATAAGATTTTTGTTTTGGGTGGACTACACTGTGAACTACAATGAAATTTGTCGAAAAATATTACTGATAAGCTTAAGCTTACATTCACTTGAACTTCACATGCAACAAGAGACATATTCATTAATGCAAGATAATAATTTTCTGTGTTAGTAATACTCCCGTTTCGAGTTCTCTTTTACGCTGTGTTAGCCTCAAAACCGTGTAATATATTCTTTTATTCAGTAACAGCCCGTGGAAATTCAAGAGATCTGTGTGTAAAGAAGACAATAAAAATACTTTGAAATTTCACGAGTTTTATCTAAATTTCTGCATAATTTACGCACAATTGAGGCTAACACAGCGTAAAAGAGAACTCGAAACGGGAGTATTGGTCTTTGAAAAGTTTTTTTCAGATTTATTCTTAACTTTATTATCGAGCGAAATATCTTACAAAAACATAAGCTTATCCAAAAAAAACAAACAACCTCATTATTTTTGCGATTGTGTAATAATAATAGCTGGAAAAGCCCGATAAATAGCGAATATATGGTGTAATATGTATTCCTTTTTCATCTTTCATTCAACATTAAAATAAATTGTCTATAAAAATGTCAAAATATTCATATAATCATGCAATATGGAATCTTGTTTTGACATCAAAATTCCTCGCGTGAGGCTCGCTGGCCGTCAAATATATTTTTTCAAAGAACTACGCTTAAGTCTTTTTACTAAGTCTTAGCCTTTATTCTTGACATGGGATCAAAAACAAAAATTCAAAGCTTCAAATATCGCTTTTCTGGTTCACAAGTAATGAAAAAAAAGTTGATAAAAATGTAAAATGAAGTAAAAACGACAAACTATCTTAGTTTTTCTGACAATGTTTGCCGAACCAACGTCCTTGGCTTGTCTGAGAGTTTCTTCAGCTAGTTTACACATTTCTTGTCGATTTTTTTACGAAATATTAGTTAACGTTAATTAATTTACCTTCTATGAAGAGTTTTCTACAGAACTGAAATATTATTCTTGCAGTATAAGCAGGTTTTTCTGGTCTACAGGCCACTTTTTCTCTCACTGAAGTTTCAGTCACGAAACTTCATCATAAGATTAAGAATCTTCCCTCGCTAAATCTTCTTTAGCAAGTCGCTAAAGTCGAAAAATTGTTTTTGTTCACTTTAAGACAGACATGACTTCGATTAAACGTATTTTTGGCATTGCAAAAATAAGAAAAAATACTTCTTGATCCATCTTTGACTACATTATTGCAATTTTTCTGTGCATTTGTGAGTAAGCAAAGCGCGTGGTAACCCTGTGCATAGTGGTACACGGACGGACGTATGTATGGACAAGATGATGACGTAATCAAGCCATGAAAAATCAACTCAATGGATTACCATTTTTTCTTAAGTATGGTGCTCCGCTCGCGCGCGCCTTTGGCCCGCGCGGGAGCTCCGCTATAAATGTACCAAAAAGAACGTTAATAATTTTGCGTCTTTATTAAAATTAATAGTTGATTGATTAAATGAAAATTAATACATAATAAAACCTCGCTCAACTCAAGCCTATACATCGCATGTTTTTCGTGTTTACGGCGCTTTATTTTATCCTGCACCACACATTACTCCGACAGATGCGCTGGAACTAAGTGCACTTGCTGAAATTAAAGTTCCGTATATTTTACAATTCGATCACACTTGAATCATGAATAATTTTATAAGAAAAAAATCTTAATACTTTTTCGCAGATGGAGATGCTCTTCGCCCCAGTTTGGTTACAGATGACACCAACATCCAATGTGTGACCGTTGCAAGCAGAGTTAACGTTTCCCCATGCACTGTGAGTACAGCTTCCAAGTGAGGACTCTGAGCCTGTACACTGCATGTCCTGCAGCCATACTTTACCCGTCCCTCGTCCATAGATCCAATATCCAACAGTTTTGGTAAAACCAAGTTGTCGACAAGCAACCTTTGCATCATTCATATCCCAGTAACCACTATCATAACTACCACGTCCACATACTGTTCCCCACTGCCCACTTTGGTAGACTTGTATAATGCCGCCGACACATTCAAAATAATGTTGTAAAATAGTTTTTCTGCGAAAATGATTATGTTGCTTTCACTAGTTGGCTACCTATGAAAAAGGATGTGAGTGCTTCGATTGCCCCATTTTTGGAACATTTAAATCTCTTTATGACTAAAAAAAATGTTTAAAAGAAGTGTTTGAGAGAATTCATTACGGGGGGGGGGGGGGGTGAATGGCATATTCCAAAGAATCGTAACGTTTTTTAGCTTCGCCTCAAGCCACAAGCCATGTATTACCATCCTGCTCTGCCAACTTTTCGTTCCTGTGCATCCAGAACTTGATGTACACATTTTAAGCCCTGACGTTTTCCCCTTATTAATACTAGGCTTTATTTCTTTTGATTTTTAGACCGATAATATTGTTGCTATAGTTGGCAGTTACCTTAATCTAAAACAGGAAACCAACATCCCACGTGTGACCGTTGCACCCCTAGTAAATATTTCCCCATCCATTGTGAGGGCAATTTCCAAGTAAGGCTTCTGTGCCTGTACAGCGCATATAGTACAACCATACTTTACCAGTCCCTCGTCCATGCTGCCAATATCCTACAGTTTTAGTGAAACCAAGTTGTCGACACGCAACCTTGGCATTATTCATATACCAGTAGTAACCACCGGGTCCATCACACACTGTTCCCCATCGTCAGTTATGGTGGTAAACCTCTGGTAAGTGTGATCCTAGTACAACGTCCGATCTAGCTAGACCAGGTTCACTTATTCTACGATGGGATTCTTTGTGTCCCAGTAGCAATTGTTATGATTACATACTTTTCCGAAATGACCATTTTGGTAAAGCTAATAATATGAATAACAATTACTTTTAGTAATTGACTCTCACCCTGAACATTTACTCCCCGGCTACGAGAACTGTTGAACAGGCGTCAACGAAGAGAATTAAACAAAAACTTTAACTGTGTTACTATATTTCGTAAGTCAATGAATATATAATTATATTAATTGTATAATCTTATTATCAATAAATATAGTAACACACCAACATCATATGTGTGACCGTTGCAGCTAGATGAAATACTTCCCCATCCACTGTGGGTACAGCTTCCAAGTGAGGACTCTGAGCCTGCACATTGCATGTTCTGCAGCCATACTTTACCCGTTCCTTGTCCCCAGTACCAATATCCAACAGTTTTGGTAAAGCCCAGTTGTCGACACGCAACCTTTGCATCATTCATATCCCAGTTCCAGTTATAATCACACACTGTTCCCCATTGACCACTGTGGTAGACTTGTATAATGCCTCCGACACATTAATCTCTGAATATGGAATATATGTAATGGTACCAAAATGAAACGTGTTTCATCTTCAAAGTTTAATAAGGAGTCTTCTTTCCGAGAAAATCGGGCATTGACTAGTTGGCAACCTATGAAGAGGACGATTGAATGTATTACTCATACAAACTCAAGGTTGAAGACAGTTCAAAGTTTGAGAGACAAATTCTCAAATTTATTATAAACCTCCTTCTACTACAGATCCAAGTAATTTGATTATTTTTAGACTTTAAAATCTCTGTTAGTGAGAAACGACGATTGACGGTTTTTTGAGAGAATTTATTAATGATTGCTTCTCATATGGCTGAATAAAATAATCCAAATAATTTTTGGACCTCACTACAAGGTAAAAAATAGTCACAGTGGGAGTCCAAGCACCTGCACGTTTACATAGAAAAGGCAGCACCCTGTAATCAGTTACTTATAAACAGTGAATTTATGACCTATTAAAAACAGACCAATTTTAATTTTACTAAAAGCAAGTTGGCATAAATATTTTTTTATATCCCAGGGATATAAATGGAAATAATGCCAAACTATTGTGGCAGGTAACTCCATAGTTTTGTATTGCCCACGCTCTACTTCGCAAGATGTTCGGAGATCTTGACTCTTCTCGCTATGAATATTTTATTGATAATCGCCTATACTTTGTGCTTTCTTGCGGCCCGTTGATTTTTAACCGCTTATCTAATGCGCTTGTGCGTATGATAGTCGAGGCGAGAATCTGAAAAAGGGCTCAAAATAGGCGCTACGTAGCACCCCCACTACACAAAAGGTTTGACAACGGATTTTGATAGCAAAATACCTATACTTTATCGTAAAAGCAGTTATGATAGCGAATTATGGGGTCTTAGAGCTGCTATGCTATGATTTTAAGGGGGGTGGGGGATAGTTTGAATTAGCATAACCGAACATGCCCTTGATTGAAGCCAAAACAAAAAAAAATAGTTATCTTCTTTACTACCTTTTCGAATTGTTTGAAAATTGAACAGCTCATGTGACACAATGAGCTAAACACTTTTGAGTGATTTTTTCTTGAATTATTTGGGTTACCATGGCAACGGAAAGCCTGAGAAAAAGAACAAGCTTCCTAAGTGAATTAAAGTACGACACAGAATAAAAAAAATGGATTATTTTATGAAAAAATATGGCATAGGTACATTTGAAAAAGGTTTATTTATTTTTAATGTCTAAAAACAACAATAAATTTTTTTATTAAAATCCGGAAGTAATTTATTCTGACGTCACGAAATGTAAATCCCAGGATGCATTAAGCTCTTAACATTGTCGTCCGCCATCTTGAAGATGCCAAAAGGTAAGTTTCTAGTACTCTCTTACTTTTGGAATAAAAATGTATGAAAATAAGAGAAAATTAACTTATTTTCCTTTTTATTGGTAGCTTTTGTTTTAATTTAACCCTTTTATTTGATTAACTTAAATAAAACATGCGTTTTGTGGATATATATGGTCTGTAAGTACAACATGATGATTCTTCGATTAGGAATTCATCACCGTCTTAAGCCAGAAGTTGACTTCTTATTAAGCTTTCTTTTAATTTTCTGAAGTATATTCTTTAATTCAGATTTACATGTGTGATATAGCTGAAATAAATTGTAAACATTAAGCTTTTTCGACTTCATTTCATAAGGAGCCCGGCACCTTTTGAATAACTAACTTAATAAATGACAAACAAACTCAATAAAATTAGTTTGTTATTGCTTTCAATAGTGAAAAAAATATTTCTGATACACGTTGTGCAGTGTATAATACAAATGGTGATTTGTAAAATGCTGTTGATACAATATATTGTCTGTTATCCTATTTATCACCGGTAAAACCAAGCACAGAGATTAAAAAAGTATAAAAGTTTGACAATTTTTCGGCATTAATGTTTTGCTTTGTTGATGCATTTATTTAGTGACCCAAAATTGAGTAGATTTCATTTAAAACCACGTAATCAATTATTTTGCCTATAGGCGTGGCTCGTAACGATGACCAATGTGGAGACGTGCCAGGGCCTTTGCCTAGTAAACGAACAAAGACAGATCAAAGATGTGAAAGCCGCACCTCTCGATCCAAGGCTACAAAGATCAACTGGCATTTGTGTATGTTTTGCCAAAAAATCAAGCATAAAGGTGTTAAGACACTAATTAACGTGTCAAGCTTTGATGCTTGCAAATCTATAGTTGCGGCCGCCGAAGCAAGAGCTGATTTGGATTTTATTACGAATATCAGAGAGCTGGATCTCATCGCCGTGGAGGCAAAATATCACAGCGCCTGCAGAGCAAGTTATGTGAACAAATCAAACCTGAAGCGTCAAACATTCAAAGAGGAAGACGAGAAGGAAGAATGCATATACGAAAAGTCATTCAAGGAGCTCTTAACAGAAATAGATAACGAAATCACAGCTGGCAAGGCGTTTGAAATGACTTTCTTACTTGAGCGGTATAAAGAAAAACTTTCTTTAAACGGTGTGCCATCTCCAGCTTATAGAAGCGAAAAACTGAAAAAACGATTGAGCAATTACTTTGGTAATTCAATTGTGTTCCACAAGCCGCCAGACCCATCGAAACCAGAACTTATTTACTCCAGCAGCATTTCCGTAAAGAGTCTCATCAACGCTGCAGTTAGTACCGCAAAGGCTGATGATTACCTTAGTTGTAGCTACTCCCCAGAGGAAAAAGATGATGCGGAAGCTGAGAAGCTGAAGGTTCTATTTCAAGCGGCTCAGATTTTAAAAGAAGATATAAAGAAAAGTAAAGGCATTTGCATACGACCACTTTCAGTTGATGATATTACGTTAGAAAGGGGCAGGAGTGTGGTTCCTGATAGTTTGTACCATTTTCTTCAGTGGTTTGTGTCGCAACAAGAATATCACGAGTCTGATAAACCCGCCGCAACATGCAAAAGCCAAGAAGATGAAAGGAGAATTTTGATGCTAGGTCAAGACATGGTACACACATCTACGCGCACGCGACTCAAAACCCCTAAACATGTTGGACTTGGCATCACTATACATCACCTAACAGGCTCGAAGCAGCTTATTACACTGCTTAACAAAATGGGGCATTGTTGCTCCTACAACGACGTAGAAATTATCAACACAGGTCTTGCTAGAGAAATCAGTGCAAGGTCAGAACAGCTTGGTGTCATCGTTCCGTCAAACCTATCTCCTGGTGTCTTTTTGCAGTTTGCGGCAGACAACAATGATTTGAATGAGGAGACGTTGGATGGTAAGCGCACTACGCATGCCACGACAATAGTTGGCTATCAAAGAAAAGTATTTGGCCCAAAGCTACCCTTGCAGTCAAAAGCTGATCACTCCTCAAAAAGAAGATCTCTGGAGGCACCCCTTTCTTCTCAAGCTATTCATGATTTTGGAGTGCGTAGCCGAAGGCCAGCTGTTACATCTTACCGAGGAAAGTTAAAAGAATCTGGTAATTTTTCCAAAGATGCACCCAATATTGATAACAGAGACTTCGCTTGGTTCCTCCTCAGACTAAACAAAAGCAGTGCACTTCTGTCAACCAGCGATGACATCACCGAAGATAAGCAAACCACACCTAGTTGGAGCGCGTTCAACGCTATTACCTCTGTAGCTGTAACTGCACCGTGCACCAATATTGGCTACTGTCCCATGATTCCAGGACCCGCCACCGAGTACAGCACTATTTATACTGTTATGAAAGCCGTACAAGATATGAGTGTAAGCCTCGGCCAAACGAACAGTGTAGTCACATTTGATTTAGCCATATATACCAAGGCCAAAGAAATTCAATGGCGTCGTCCTGATGAATTTCAAAACCTGACGATCCGTATGGGCGGTTTCCATATAGCTCTGAATTTCTTGTCTGTGATAGGCAAAAAATTCGAAGAAAGCGGAATAGAAGATTTACTAGTTGAATCTGGGTTGTATGGCACTTCTTCAACGTTAGCCCTCCTTAAAGGAAAGTCGTATAACCGTGGTGTCCGTGCTCATAAGCTGATCATGGAGGCACTATTGAGACTGCAGTGGCGAGCATTTTGTCGGTGGTTAGAGAAGAAAAAGGATGAGCAGCAACTTGAAACAATAAACGTGGATCAGGTCCAAATGAACATGACCCAGTACAAAAACAAAGTAGCCACTGATGCAGTACAAGCAAAAGATGCGTTCGATGATCTTTGCAAATCTGTTGATGACCTCTACCATCTATTTCAACGATTTAAGGTAGAGTCCCGATCTCAGATGTTCAAGTTCTGGGACAGCTATATCAACATGTTTTTCGTACTCTTGCGATTCATTAAAGCTGAACGGGAAGCAAACTGGGAACTTCACCTACAGTCTACAGCTGAGATGTTACCACACTTTTTCTCGATGGACCGAACCAACTATTCAAGATGGTTTCCAGTATATCTGGCAGATATGTTTCAACTAGGAAAGACTGCTCCAGAGGTTCATAGAGAGTTCCTCGAGGGTAATCACGCAGTCAGCAGATCGCAGCAACCATTTAGTCAGATTTGGACGGATATGGCTTTGGAGCAGAGCGTAAACCGTGATTCAAAGACTAAAGGGGGGATCGTCGGGATATCGCAGAAGGAGGGTGCCCTAGAAAAATGGTTTTTGACTGCCCATGAACGAGCAGCCGTAACAACTACAACCAAGGAGATGTGTGGAGTTCGAACTGATGGAACGATGTCGGTACATAAAGAAAGAGGTTCACTTCGGATGAAAAGAGATGAAGATGATGTGAAGAAGCTGGTATCAACGCTAGAGTCTGTCATGGTTAACCCATTCGAAGGACATGACACCACACTTCCATTATCGAACTTGGCAACTGGTGTCGTAATGCCAACAGATATGGCTTCCAGACTCCTCAGTGCAGAGAAGATTGGAGCGACAGAGATGAATTCCTTCATTAGCAAGAGGCTCAACACAAATACTGTGGGATTTTGGGATACGCTGCCCAAAATAAAGATCCAGACTTTTGCAAGTTTGACTAAGAAGGTGCAAGCAAGGGCGTCAGACGAGAAGATAATAACGATAAATGCAGATCGAAGCCTGTTTGCTCGTCTTTTGGTCGCCTCTAACACAAGGAACATTGATTTACGTGAAGTACTAAAGTATGAGCTTTCTTCGGTTCCTTGTGCATTAGCTCACCCAGACGGTACACTGAGGAAGAGCAACAAAAGTGTCCTACTATCTGTGCTTGAAGGGTTCGTTGATGTCTTGCCGAGACTGCCACACGATGACGAAGAGCCAATAACAGCCAAAATCATTGATGGGATGGCTTTGGTACAAATGACAAAGACAGCTGGAGCACGAACGTTTGGAGAGATGGCCGAGCGCTACTTCAAGAAAATCACGGGAAATCTTGGAATTGATAACTGCAGTCGCGTTGATGTTGTTTTTGACAGATACGACAAGACCGACTCCATAAAAGAAAGTGAACGCATAAGAAGAGGTTCCGCATCTGGATATGAAATCAAAATCACTGGTCCAAGTACACCTGTTCCTAAGAACTGGAACGCCTACATTGCAAACCCAGTCAACAAGATGAACCTTCAACATTTTCTTAGTGAAACATGGACGAAAATGGGGAAGAAATCGCTGATGTTTGGTCATCAACTAGTCTTCGCTGGATGTTTTGCGAACCCACAAGATGTCCTGATTGTCGAAAGTGGCACAGCAAGATCTCTTCATCAGCTGGTATCTGACCAAGAGGAGGCTGATACTAGGATGATGTTGCATGCGGAAGACTGCTCCCTCCAACACAGAAGAATAGTGGTGCATTCCCCTGATACAGACGTTTTAGTATTTATTTAGTATTCATTCAATAAGTAATTTAGGTTTGTTGTACTTGCAATCAATTGCTAAAGTAAACTTTTTTCTGCATAATTTCATATGTAAGTCTTTTTCTTGCATGTTTTCTTAGCATGAATATTTATACTTTGCTTTAGAGAGTTTGAAACTCATTTTTGTCTCCCCAAAAACTCGAAATGTACGATTCTTTCGTTAAAACCTCTAAAAATCCTTTTACCTAGCAACCGTTGCCATGGTTACATTAATTATTCATCAATTTCATCTGATCATTTAACACTCGTCAAACTACACAAGCTCTTAAATTTTCAAATCATAAACTTAAGTATTTCAAAAGATATTAATTTTTCTAATCCCTTAGTCCTCGTTATATTGTCGGATTTGAGCATTCCAAGTGGACCCCACCCCCCCAAAAAATCGCGACCTAGCATCTTTGGTACCCCACAATTTGTTAGTAAAATAGGGCTGGCAGCTTTCTAGGGTCAACTGTCCGTCATAATCCGTTGTCAAACCTTTTGTGTGATGGGGGTGCTACGTCGCCACTATTTTCGGGGATTTTCGCCTCGACTATGATGTCGTGACAAGGTTTTCATTTTGATTGTCTATACAGTGGTGGTCTACTCGAACGTTTATACTACTTAAGCCAACACTACACACTTGATTTATTTATTGTTCGTATTTTTCTTTTATTTATGATATTATAAAAAAACTAGTACCTTTGTAAATACAACTAATTTGTCTTTATTGTTATTTTCAGCTAATTTATAAAGCTGTATAAATTTAAGTTAATGTGACAACCATGACAGGCACAAAATCTGCAACATGATATGCTATTGAATCAAGGGCCACTGCTGTATATCCAAAGGTCAGTTCATGCCATTCACGTGCAAGGCACGTTGAGTACAATAATTAGCCTATCACGTAGCAAGTTGTACATGCTCTCAAGACCTATCTATCAAATTACTCGACCTTGAACTTAGTGAGTTTCTCATTATCTTGTGCCTTCGCTGGATGCATGAGCTAACAGCCTTTGTACAGTAAGATTTTTCTAAGATTTTTGGACTACGACGAGTCTTTTGAACCTCACGAACGTCTGAAAGTAAAGAAGAACAGTTGTAATGCCGCCAATTCGCCGTAGTAAGAGAGCCCGAGGGAATAACAGAGGACAAAGCGAGGAGAACCGCAACACACTGGAACGCCCCCCACGTGTGTCGTTCAACGAGGCCCAAACACAAGAAATAAAACAAATTGTGAAGGATTCTATCGCCGAGGCCTCCAGGGAAATTGCAGGAGAAGCTGCATGAGCGGCCGTACGCCTCATGACGGAACAATCAACCGAGGCAGCGAAGCAGAAAGGTACGAACAACAACCGGGAGATCACAATAGATGTGGACGCCCTCTCAAAAGATAAACCACGGGACGACAGCGCTGGCAAGCAGACCGGGCTGTACTCAGCCCCACTTCAAGAGTCACTATCAGCCAACTATATCAAGGAAATCCAGTCGGGTGAGTTTTTTGAACTGTCAAAACTTATTCCTAAGAACTTATCGAATGCAGAAGGGGAGCCGCTCTCATTATCTCTTGAGAATTCAGTCGTGAAAGTGACCAAAAGTAAACAGTCCAGATCTACAATTACAGACATCGAACAGTGGACGACAGCTTTTACTACTTATATGAGTGTGTTCACTCAAAAATTCCCAAACGGTTCACAGGAACTGCTCCAATACCTTAGTTTAGTCAGATATGCCGCCCGCGTTCATAGCGGGTTAGGTTGGGCCATTTACGACTATAAATTCCGTCAAAAGGCAGGCCTCAATAAATCATTAGTTTGGTTTTACCCTAGATAGCCAACTATGGCTTACTATTTTCACAGTTGCCCCATCAGTGTTAGAAGAGGAATACCCTCTTTTTCAAAAGGACCCAACACCTAGGGCCGCAAGCGGAGGTACATGTAACAATTTTAACGCCAAGGGATATTGCACCAGGGAGCCATGTATATTTAAACACGTGTGCAACAAGTGTGGGGGACGTCACCCCGGATACGACTGCCCTGAAAGTCAGCGAGACGGGGATCGGTATCGGTATAGAAACCAAAGGACCGGGGATAAGAGCAGGGATCAAAGGGGTTCCAACTCTAGCTCCTCTCGTACATCAAAGCGAGGAAATTAAGTCAACACTTCCTACGCCAATTAATGTGGCACAATTAGAACGTATTTTAGCTGATCATCCTGATCAAAATTTTGTGTCAAAACTATGTGATAATTTGAAAAACGGGGCTGATATTGGGTACAAAGGTCCACGCGTTGCACGTTTTTCTAGGAATTTGCCTACTGCCTTAGCCCAGCCAGCCGTAGTAAGTGCAAATCTAGCTAAGGAGGTTGCTTTAGGTCGGGTAGCAGGTCCATTTTTGGAACCCCCATTTCACAACTTTCAAATTTCACCTATTGGCCTTGTCCCTAAAAAACACACAAATAAGTTTCCAACTATTTTTCATCTATCATTCCTAAAATCTGGAGTTACCAGTATCAACTATTCCATTTCAAAGGAGTACCACAGCCTATAGTACATCACAATTGACAATGCTATACAGGGAATATTGTCTTCCGGTCAAGGGTGCTTTCTTGCTAAAACAGACATTGAATCTGCGTTTCGGCTCATTCCACTCAAACCTTCGGATTATGAGCTTTTTGGGATGTGCTGGGAGGGGAAATACTACTATGACAGAGTCCTTCCATTTGGTTTATGGAGTGCCTCTTTTCTTTTCAATCAACTAGTAGAATGGATTCTTCTTAACAAGTGTCTCATCTCTTATGTATGTCATATCTTAGATGACTTCTTAATCATCGAGCCTGCTTCGCTAACCTTTCCTTACAATCAGCCATGTAAACAAAGCTTGTCCAGTATGCTTCTGACTTTTAAGAATCTTAATATCCCAATTGCGGGAGACAAAACTCAGGGCCCATGCAAGGTCTTAGAATTTATGGGTATAATTCTGGACTCTGACAGAATGGAGGCCCGTCTTCCCCTTGATAAGGTGGAACGGATCAAGGCATCCCTCATTTCTTTCCAGGGTAGGAAATCCTGTACCCTGAAGGATTTACAGTTCCTGATAGGTACCCTCAACTTTGCATGTAAAGTAGTCCCTCCTGGCAGACCCTTCCTACAGCGGATGATTGAGCTAACCTGCAAGGTTTCTAAGCCTCATCATCACATTAAGTTGAGCTCTGGCTTCTTTAAAGACCTCAACATGTGGCAACAATTCATTTCCGGTTGGAATGGGGCTAGCTTCTTCCTCTGGACCTCTTGGATCGATTCTGATTCACTCCACCTATTTACTGACGCATCTGGCACATTGGGTTTTGGGGGTATTTTTGGCTCCAAATGGTTTCAAGGTCGCTGGAAAAGCCACCAACTACCTGGTCAACCAGGGATACGTATTGCCTGGCAGGAGCTTTTTGCCCTGGTGACTGCTTGTCACTTATGGGGGAGTCACTTTGCCAATAAGCGCATCACTTTTTTCTGTGACAATGAGTCTGTAGTCAACATTGTTAACTCCAAGCTGTCCCATATCCCTAGGATGATGGATTTAGTCCGTCACCTGACACTATTAACGCTGGAGCACAACTTTTACCTGCGGGTCAAACACATTGAAGGCAAAAAGAACGAGATTGCTGATTCACTGTCTCGTTTTCAGATGGAGCGTTTTCGACTGCTGGCTCCACATGCCGAGCAAGACCCATGTACAGTTCCACAGGCACTCATGGAGGTCTAAATGCAGATATTAGCCGATACCTCAATCTCTCACTAGCAGCTTCAAGCAAACAGACATACAGCTCAGGTGAAAAACGCTTCCTTGATTTCTGTTCTCTATATAGACTCAACCCAACCAATGCTCTCCCAGCAGATGAGAACACTCTCATTCAGTATGCTGCCTATTTGGCAAGATCAATCAAACACTCTTCCATCAAGAGCTATCTCGCCGCTGTTCGCCATTTCCACATTCGCAATGGATATGATCTCGACTTATCCAAATGCCTCCGACATCAGCTCGTTTGCAGAGGAATTAAACGCGCACAGGGTACCAGCACGAGAGTTCGACTACCGATAACAATAGAACACCTCCGATTTTTCTTCCATCTCCTTGCTATTCCACACACTTCCAACAGAGATTCTATTATGCTATGGGCCGCTATGACCCTGGCATTCTTCGGCTTTTTGCGGCTAGGGGAGCTTACTTGCAACAAGAAATATTCACCTGACATTCACCTGTCTCCAGACGACATAAATTTTGGCCCGCCTGGGTCCTCCCCCAAATATATGACAGTTCGCATAAAGATCTCTAAGACGGACCCATTTCGTGCGGGTCACGCCATCAACATAGGGGCAACCAATCAACCAATCTGTCCGGTA
The DNA here is from genome assembly GCA_964019055.1 of Anthopleura xanthogrammica. Classification (NCBI taxonomy): domain Eukaryota; kingdom Metazoa; phylum Cnidaria; class Anthozoa; order Actiniaria; family Actiniidae; genus Anthopleura; species Anthopleura xanthogrammica. The sequence continues at coordinate 17,061,705 of OZ025207.1, read as the reverse complement.
ATGTCAATGAGAGCATATCTTTCAGCAAGAAGCACCTCCCCAGGACCCCTTTTTCTTTATTCTTCGCGCACACCACTGACAAAAGATGCCTTAACTTCTGAGACTAGGCAGCTCTTATCAATTTCTGGTTTCGATCCTTCCAAATATGCAGGCCATAGTTATAGGATAGGCGCGGCCACAACAGCAGCCTCCGTGGGTCTCCCCCCTTGGCTTATCAAAACCTTAGGGCGATGGTCTTCTGACTGCTACGAGAGGTATATTAGGTGTCCACCCTCCCTCTTGTCAGAGGTTCCCGGTAAACTGGTAGGGGATAACCATAATTAGGCCTATATTCAAATCATTTAAAAGGGGGGAAGGTGAAGGTTAGCCATGTTTGTGGTTCGTCAATGGGGAATACACCTTGTGTATTTTGTGGGATGAAGTGCTCCAATACAGGTCACCATTTGTCCAATAGACTCACGTAACTAAGGTTGTGTCCCCCTTCTCGATTTAGCATTGTTACCATGGTAACTATGGGAGCAACCCTAGATAGGATAAGGACCTCTCACATGAGGGATTGTAACCCTATGGAGAGGATTTGGGCCTTGGGGATTGTGACCCCTTGTGTTGCCCTTCCAGTTCCTCTGGCCTTGGGGATCATGACCCCTTGGAGAGGATTGTAACCTCACTGTCAGGCAACTTAGCTAACCCCTTGCACATGGCTTATTGGTTGATTTGGTCCTGGGGATCATGACCCCATCCTCGCATCAAGCAACTAATAAGCTAATGTATGACCAATGCTTATTGGAGTACTTCATTCCCTACCCCATTTCCCACAAACTGTTGTCTCATTTATTGTCATGGGTTGAGAGCATTAATGTAATATTTATATGTGTAATAAAAGAACTTGAACTTTCAATTACGTTATACCTTGCTGATTTTCTTATCATTGGAAGAACACAGCAGGAATATCATCGGAGTCTTAAGGGGGGACTTACCTATTTACTAGCCACAGTTGCTAAGGAAAGGAATTAAGAGCGGCTGCCTGTAAAAACCGAGAATCTCAATTCAGTTGCAAAAATTCGAATTTTTTTTGAAGTCGCCAAAAGAACCCATTTAGTGAGCTGATTTCAGGAAATATATTAAAAAGTTCCTGTGATTTTTATTTCGGGAGATATTTCAAAAAAACGAAATTCCGGTCTGCGAGTCAATTTTGACGTACCGAAACGGCTAAATTATCCAACAACTTTACAGAAGCGCTGAAGGTTCACGTAAAGTCGAATCAAATCCATACTTCGTACGAATATTAGAATACTCTTTAGCTCTAAAACCTGTTATTTTTTTCGTTTTAAATATGCATAACAATTTTTTTCTGGATTTTTAAAGATATGGACTTTTCGAGTCTCAAAGAGAGGGTGAAAAATCGACTAAGTTCGACGGACTTAAACAACTCCTGGTACCTAATTTTTTTAAATAAAAATGATTCGAAATTAAAGCCTAGCTATTTAAATTTACACCAGAAAAGTTCCAACTCTGGGATCGAAACACTTTTCCGTTGAGAAATAAAACAGTCACGCAATGTGAGTGAGATTAATTTAGCGGGAATTTCATTGACAACTCGGCGATCGCAAAATTACTGGCGAAATTCTTTTTTTCCCCTACTATTTCTGTTGGTGCTTCATACTTTTAAAGTGAAATAGTACATTTATACATATTTTTAAATAAATATTCTTAGCTTTCAGGACGAGATAACAAGATATTCAATCATCAGGTAAGCTTTGTTGTTTGAAACCTGCATTCTGCTCTAACACTCCCTAATATTATTCGCAGTAAATTACTTGGAAAACGAAATCCGTACAAAGTCTTTTTTAAAAACAGTTTTACCCTCAATCAAAAGCCGAAATCAATACACAAAGGTCTTTTTTTTCAAAGTAAAAGTCGGTAATTAAAGTGCAATCGAACACATTATGCACCATATGATTGAAGCAAAGAGTAACGCAATAGAGCCGCCTTTACTTGTCACGCGATTCCCGCTCCGAAGAAGTTATTATTTATCTCTTCATCAAGGCGGACGATTTACTAATTCAATTTGTTGAGAACAATCCCTCCATACTATATTCCTTTACATTCTTTTCCCTTTTCTTTTCCACCTCCAATATCGTCCACACCTTAGCCTCTTACTCTTGACACACCTCCACTACACTCACACCCATGCTACCTCCGGCAACACCTTCCATGTTTCAACTCAGTCCTCCTCCAATATTGCATGATACACTCTTAGTCGTTCAGGCCCAAGAAGATATTGTAAGGGTTAATACATAGGTTAATATAGCCCCTCCTCGACTCCCTTCCACTACAACACCACATCCCTAGCTCCCTTCCCCTCCTCTTAGAATGTCGTCCTTGGCCAGAAGGATTAAGAGTGCATCATGCAACATTGTTGTTGTCCAAAGTGCAAAGGGGCGTAGCCATGATTTTGCCTTGGGGAGGTGGGGACCCGTTTTCAGAACATCAAGCAAAAAAATGGTTAACCCCCCCCAAAAAACTACAAACACGATGGTCGAGGGGGGGGGGACAATGGTCGAGGGGGGCTCGCTCCCTGGCTACGCCCCTTTATATTGATGCACTCCTAATCTTTCAGGCCCTTTAACTCCCCACTCTACTCCCCTATACTCTTAAGCCATCCTCGCCTCTCTTCCACTACAACACCACATCCCGCACTCCTAATCGCTCAGGCGCAGGAAGATATTGTAAGGAATAATACAGAACAGAGGGGAGGGGAGGGGCGGGATGTGGTGTTATTTTTCTAAACTATTATTTCATTATTTCATTATTCTAAACTATTATTACTCTAAACTACAGTAAAAATCCGCGAGTAACAACCTACATTTTTGGAGCCTAAACAGGTTCTTATTTAAATGGTAGTTAACACAATTTAAGGCTTTTTAGGTTCTTAAATACGTTCTTATTTCTGTGGAAAAACAAATAAAATTCAGCTACAAAACAAAATCGTAATCAGTCTATTTTTCAATCATCCCCACCCCAACCCCCCCCCCCCCCTCCCCCACCCACCACCACCACCGTCAAGAACATTAACATATACATTTACATATTTTGCCTAGCTGCACTAAGCCTTAACTGTAACGAAAATTTTGGGTCTCTGGTCTTTGAAAGCCCTTACTCAAAAAATTGGATCAATTGTAACCAAAGCACAAATGAAAGCAAGCCCCTATTTCTCCAAACAGGATTCTTGATCACTAATATAATTTTAGAAAATAAGAACCTGTTTTTCATTTTCTAGGCTAAATAGTTTCTTGTTCATAGAGGGTCTAAATGACAAATTTTAGGCTAACAGGTTCTTAATTTTCAGGTTCTTACTCACGGGTTTTTACTGTAATATACAGTTTTGATATTTATTTGTTTTGTTTTTTAATTTGCTTTGACAGTCATCGCGTGACAAGTAAAGGCGGCTCTATTGCGTTACTCTTTGCTTCAATCATATGGTGCATAATGTGTTCGATTGCACTTTAATTACTGACTTTTACTTTGAAAAAAAAGACTTTTGTGCATTGATTTTGGCTTTTGATTGACGGTAGAACTGTTTTTAAAAAAGACTTTGTACGGATTTCGTTTTCCAAGTAATTTACTGCGAATAATATTAGGGAGTGTTAGAGCAGAATGCAGGTTTCAAACAACAAAGCTTACCTGATGATTGAATATCTTGTTATCTCGTCCTGAAAGCTAAGAATATTTATTTAAAAATATGTATAAATGTACTATTTCACTTTAAAAGTATGAAGCACCAACAGAAATAGTAGGGGAAAAAAAGAATTTCGCCAGTAATTTTGCGATCGCCGAGTTGTCAATGAAATTCCCGCTAAATTAATCTCACTCACATTGCGTGACTGTTTTATTTCTCAACGGAAAAGTGTTTCGATCCCAGAGTTGGAACTTTTCTGGTGTAAATTTAAATAGCTAGGCTTTAATTTCGAATCATTTTTATTTAAAAAAATTAGGTACCAGGAGTTGTTTAAGTCCGTCGAACTTAGTCAATTTTTCACCCTCTCTTTGAGACTCGAAAAGTCCATATCTTTAAAAATCCAGAAAAAAATTGTTATGCATATTTAAAACGAAAAAAATAACAGGTTTTAGAGCTAAAGAGTATTCTAATATTCGTACGAAGTATGGATTTGATTCGACTTTACGTGAACCTTCAGCGCTTCTGTAAAGTTGTTGGATAATTTAGCCGTTTCGGTACGTCAAAATTGACTCGCAGACCGGAATTTCGTTTTTTTGAAATATCTCCCGAAATAAAAATCACAGGAACTTTTTAATAATTTTCCTGAAATCAGCTCACAAAATGGGTTCTTTTGGCGACTTCAAAAAAAATGAATTGAGATTCTCGGTTTTTATAGGCAGCCGCTCTTAAAAATGTCTAAGAGGTTTTTCTTATATTATAACTTCATAAGTAAAATCAATTTGTGTTGTGAAATGGAACATTTTTTGATATGTGTGATGACGTCATCACTCTTGCGTCATTCATGACGTCATATTTCATAAAAAGCTAAAAAACAAGCGTGCAATTGGTCAGTTTGACCCCCAAATAAACGAAATAATTGCTGACGTGAATTGGAACAAAGTTAAGCATGGATTTTATTCTACGTAAGCAGAGTGAGAAAATATTTAGATTTAAAAATTTCAACATGGCTTGGTAGCCTGGCCTTTAATCCGTTTTCAAAAATAATGCTTAACTTTGTTTTAATGCATATCAGCCATGATTTTGCTTATTTGTGAGTCAATCCGACCAAATGCACGCTTGTTTTTTAGCTTTTTATGAACTATGACGTCATAAATTGCGTAAGAGTGATGACGTCATGGCACATATCAGAAAATGATCCATTTCACAAATTGATTTTATATATGAAGTTATAATATAAGAAAAACCTTTTAGAGATTTAAATACTCTCCATAGCAACCGTGGCTGATAAATAGGTAAGTCCCCCCTTAAATCACTCATCTATCTGCTTCATTCGGTTTTAATATCAGTGGGGAAAATGTAATCTCACCAGCTCGACTCTTCATCTATGTCTCTCCTCCTGCCCATTGATAAACTGGGTCACCTTAACTCTCTCGGTACATATTTTTCACAAAAGGTCTCCGCCTCTAAGCGTCAACTACAATCCCTCGCAGGATCTCTAACCTTTGCTTGTCACGTTGTGCACAGTGGCCGTACTTTTTCAATGCGTGTCATTGATTGGGTTAAAAGGCTTAAACATTTTATGGTGGGAACAATTGTTTTGGTTACTTTTAAAAGCCGCAGCATGGTATTGGACTTTCGACAGCCTATAGGTTTTGAACTGTCGTAAAAAAATACAAGGATATTATTAACAATTAATATATATCTTTTTTTTGTTACAAATATTTTACAAATGATATATATCAATTCAACAACACAACACCGACATCCCAGGTGTGACTGTTGCAGCTAGATGAAACACTTCCCCATCCGTTGTGAGTACAGCTTCCAAGTGAGGACTCTGAGCCTGAACATCGCATGTACCACAGCCATACTTTACCCGTCCCTCGTCCTAAGATCCAATATCCTACAGTCTTAGTAAAACCAAGTTGTCGACAAGCAACCTTGGCATCTGGCATATTCCAGTAATAACCATATCTATCACATACTGTTCCCCATTGACCACTGTTGTAGTCGGAATATTGAATCTATGCAATTAAAAACAATTCTGTTTCATCAAAATAGTTTTTCTGAGAAAATTATTATGAGGCTTTGACTGGTTGGCTACCAATGGAAAAGGATATGATAGACCACTTACGCAAGATAAGGTGAAAGGACAGCACAGTCACAGCATTTTATCCATCTGCTCTTCAATTTTGTTTATGAATTAATATTTGGTTGGAAAAGGTTATTTTCTCCTTAGTATCTATGTTATGTTAATGATTCGTGCGGGATTATTAACTAGACAATCTTTCCGTTAATGAAATAAGGATTTAAAAAATATATTTTCATATTCCAATCTAATAAAAGTGTCAAACTGTGTTACTTTGAGAGGACTATTTTGTCAAATGGGACAGATCATGGCTTGTCCACCTGCATGCTTTTAGCATTTCGGGTGTAAAGTTGTCAAACCCTGCAGGTGCTTTATTATTCTTCAAAAGCTTTACAGCTTTTTCAGCTTCGCTCTGTTTTGGTTCACTGAGCTCAATTTCAAGCTCTCATTTTTTTAAATACATTTTTTCACATCATCACTTATATCAACATTGCAATCAAGGCCCCCACGTTTAATAACTCTCTGAAATGCTCAGCTCCACATTTAGTCTACATTTATTCCTCGGCTACGAGAACTACAGAACAGGCCTCAACCAAGAGAATTAAACAAAAATTCTAACCTTGTTATTATATGTTGTAAGTCAATGAATATATAACTATATTGATTGTATGATCTTATTATCAATAAATATAGTAACACCTATAAGTAAATCACAAATCACATCACAAATAAATGAGTCTTGAGGGCCGTAAGTTAGAAAACTGTAAAAGGTTATTATGTATCCCTCCTTAAAAAAAGTTATTGTATTGTATTGTATTGCATTGTACTTTCCTCGTCCTCAATGATATTACCATGTTTATCTTTGACAAGTAGTGTGCTCTTCGCCTTTTTTTCCTGTGAGAATGTTAGCTTTTTTAAAAAACCTCCCAATGATTCTTCCTAGCTGCTGCCTCTTTCTATATTTCAGCTTTCTTGTCCACCCAGTGTTTCAAGTCTTTCTTTACACTATCTTTCACTCTTTTTTATGCTACGTTCTTAAATAGTTTCCATTCGTGCTCTGTATCTGTCAAAAGCAGACTCTGATAGAGCCTCGAATCTATTGGCAATTTTCACTGCATATTTCTGTTGGTAGAAATAGGTTTTCATTCCGGATGATCGATTTCGTTTCAGCTTTGCGCCTTATGCTGCTACTTTAGTAGAATTGTACCTATAACAAGCTCGTGATCACTTCTAATATCTGCACCCCTATAGGTGCGGTCATCTAACAGATACTTTCTCCATTTACAATTTATTAAGAAATGATGAATGTGGTTTTGGACAACCACATCTGGTGATATCCAGGTGGCTTTATGGATATTCTTAGGTTGGAATAAGTCCCGCCTATCAACATATTATTCTCTGCACAGTAATCTATTAATCTTATTGCATTATTATTTTGCATTCCAAGTCCTTGTCCACCCATTATACACGGCCAATGTCTATTATCACTTCCAACCTATACAATTTTAACAATACTTCAACATGACACCAACATCATGTGTGGCCATTGTAGTCAGAGAGAACATTTCCCCATCCATTGTGAGTACAGTTTCCAAGTGAGGGCTCTGAGCCTACGTCTAGACTATTGCTTAACATCTAATTTACTCCAGTTTTATTAATGTTAGGTTGTATTTCTTGAATATTTTAAATAAACAATTAAAATATTTTTGATATTTTTACACCTTTTCTTACATATCATAAGCATAACTTGTATGACAATTGCATTAAGAGTCAGCATTTCCCCATCCATTGTGAGAACAGCTTCCAAGATTGGCTTCTGTGCTAGAACAATACATGCCATGCAGCCATATCGCATTTGCCCCTTGTCCACGGTACGAATATCCAACAGTTTTGTTATAAGTTGCTGACATGCAACCTTAGCAGTTTTCAGATCATCTAAGCTCCAGCTTCTATCACACACTGTTCCCCATTGGCCATATGTTTAGTTTTAAATATCTTATCATATTATCATAAACGCGTAGCTAGCCCTCAATTGTTTCGAGTTCAAAACAGCTCTAGTTCTAGATTTCCCCCTCCCCTCTCTCTATCTTTATTGTGCTGACTCGGACTTTCATCATGCTCACTATATTATAGATACACTCGGTTTAATGAGTTGATGACAACCACTCTTTTAACTTTTGAATATATTATATTCTATATCATGTAGCCAGCATACGAGCAGCAAACTTTCCCTTTACTGCAAGTTTTCTCTTAATGAACAGTACACAAACATCATATATGTGCTGGTTGCAGTCAGAGTGAACATTCCCCCATCCATTGTGAGTACAGATTCCAAGTGAGGTCTCTGAGCCTGAACACTGCATCTTCCACAGCCATACTTTACCCGTTCCTTGTCCCCAGTACCAATATCCTACAGTTTTGGTAAAACCAAGTTGTCGGCATGCAACCTTGGCATCATTCATATCCCAGTAACCATCATAATAATCACATACTGTTCCCCATTGACTATTGTGGTAGACTTGAACAATGCATGGACAAATACAAGCTTATCCGAATTTTCCTCCGTTAGTGAAGTAAAGCAAATAATTAGTCTCGTTAGGAAGACATTTTTTCAATGTCCAGGGCTTACATTCTACTATTAATCTATTTTACTTTTTAAGTAGCCCCTGTCAAGCTGTAGAGGATAACAATCACATGCGGTAGATCATTGGGATTTCTGATCCTTTACCCGGCATTGCTATATCCTCACTACCAATATTATAGAGTGTTGTTAAAACCAAGTTGTCTACCTGGATCACCAACGATCTGAGCTACAGTTATGATTCATCGCAGACTGTTCTCCAGCCATGGAGAGTAGTCATTGTATTGCCTTATATGGGTATTGGGAAGGCTTAGGCCCATGCGGTAATCTCATAGGTTAAGGTGCGGCGTACGTATTTATGAACTGAGCCATGTGCGCGTTCAGGGCAGTTGGGGGTCTTGGCTGTCAAAGCGATGTCAAAACTGGTCTAACGAAACTCAGCCAAAAACAGCTAAGTTTAGGGTTACTGAGTTAGGAACCTGCTGCAATGTCTTACCACCGAGACTAGAGTTTCAAAGTAAAGGATCTAGTCTTAAAGGAAACTGTATACTGTTAACCAAGAAGAAAATAAAGGTTGCAAACAGTTATCAACTTCAATTACCCATGGTATTAAAAACGAAAAAGAAAGGTCAATACTTAAGGTTGCCCTTTGTAAGTGAGTTCTTATAACAGTGTGTTCCTCGAATCTTAACGTCTAAGTGAGACCAAAAATCATTTTGTGGTCAAATGACTGACAGCAGGTAAGACCAAAGGCATCACCTTCTATAATTCAATTGTTTAGGGAGTTTAGGGAGCATTCATTTTTTAGGAGGGGGGGGGGGGGGCCGGAGGAATTAGAGGAATCAAACAGAAAAAAAATGCTAGACCCCATGGTAAGGAATTGAATATTTTGATAACCCCCCCCACTTCCAAATGTAAAAATTTTCTAGCCCCCCCCCCCCCCCCCCCTCCAGAAAAAGACTAAAAAAAAAAAAAAGACTGTATTCTTATTCAAGACCTCCCCCCTGGTTCAACGTTAAAAAAAAGTTGACCCCCCCTTTTATCTAGTGATTTTTTAATGACCCCCCCCCCCTAATTCTTCCCCCCCCCCTCCTAAAAAATGAATGCTCCCTTATAAGCTCAATCCCGTCTTTTCTCTCTATCAAGTTGTCTGGAAGCAACCCTGGCATCCCTCATATCCCAGTCGTAAAGGCACATTGTTCCCATTGGCCACATTGTAAAGTGTTTCCCATCGGAATATGCCTGGTTGACGTGGAATAAGCTAAAGGTAAATGCTGACAAAACTGACCATTGCTCGTCATCGCCCACTGCCGCACCTATAATACATCTCTGTTTACGATGAAGCGATCTGTCCATCTTCCATTGTAAGATTCATTGGCGTACTGTACTGTTTAATTCCTCTTTGACAATGGACCAATATGTTAGTAATGTCTGTAAATCTGCATTTTATCACCTTAGGAACATCAGTTGCATTAGGAAATACCTTAGCGCTCAATCTGCTGAAGTGTTAATTCATTTGTTACATCTAGGTTAGATGTTTGTAATTCGCTACTATATGGGTTACCTAAATACAGTGTTGATAGACTGCTGAGCGTTCAAAACGCCGCAGCTAGAGTGGTGAGACTAACCCGTATATATGATCACATAACACCCGAACTATTTGATTTGCACTGCTTGCCAATAGAACAACGGATAATATTTAAGACATTATTAATTACTTATAAGGTTTTACATGGAATAGCACGGCCATATATTGCTGACTTAATTACAGCATATATCCCTAAACGTAATCTTAGGTCTGCCACAAGCAATCAGTTAGTAGTTCCAGCTTACGATCTGCGTACATATGGTTATATATCTTTTTCGTTTTCTTCGCCTTTGCTGTGGAACTCTCTTTGCCACAAAATATAAGGTTCGGCACTTCCCTTCTTAGTTTTCAGAAGCAACTGGAAACTTTTCAAAAAAAAAAAAAAAGGCATATGACTAGTTAATGCTACTATCATAGGTTGTTCACCATATTTTTTTTTCTATATTAAGTATATTTCATGTTTAAATATTACTTTTTCAATACTATTATATCACAGTTTAGATTTAGATATAGATATATTATTTATTCTGTTTCTAACTGCTATGTTTAGTCGATTATAGTATTCTTTAATTAGCTAGATTTCCATTTTCACCATGAACATGAACTTAAAAGTCAAATCCAATTATAGTGTCTAGGTTAATTTCATAATTATATAATTTACAAAATCATATGTGTGACCGTTGCAGCTAGATGAAACACTTCCCCATCCACTGTGGGTACAGCTACCAAGTGAGGACTCTGAGCCCGTACATTGCATGTACTGCAGCCATACTTTCCCCGTGCCTCGTCCGTAGTACCAATATGCAACAGTTTTGGTAAAACCAAGTTGACGACAAGCAACCTTCACATCATTCATATCCCAGTAACCATTACCATAATAATCAAGTCCACATACTGTTCCCCACTGATCACTGTGGTAGACTTTTATAAAGCTGAGAATACGTTTAAAACCTCTGCATATGGAATGTATGGATTACAAAAACAATTCGTTTTCGTAAATGAGTTTTATTTTTGAGAAAAAAAAGATGAAATTTATGAAAAAGGGTGATAGACCACTCAAGCACCACTTAATCGTTCCTTTGCCTCCACAACTTGATGTACGCATTCTAAGCCCCGAGCTTTCCTTTCCTTATTAAAACCAGGCTTAATTTCATTCTATGTTTAGACAGTGAGTTTCGTTTTTCAAAATTTTCTTTTGTTAACAATAACATCCGCATCCTGCGTGTGCCAACGTTTCCTTATCCATTGTGAGAAAAGCTTGTAAGTGAAGTTTCCGATCCTAAACACCACATGGCGTACAGGAAAACCAATATCCTAGAGTTTTGATAAAACCAAGGTGTCGACAAGCAACATGCGTATCAGTCCAATTATCTGAACTGCAGTTATCATCGCAGACTGTTCCTCAGCCATAATTTACCTTTCGTCTTCGTTAATACGGATTTCGAACAGTTTGCAAAATCGACATCCCGACATGCAATATCAACATTATAAATATTATTATTAAGTATTAAGATTATTTGATAAAGTGTCATCACGAACTGTTCCTCACTGAATGTTGGCGATTTGGTAGACTTGACACTTAGTGGTAACTACGGTTGACCTTCGATTTGTTGTATATGGTCCACCTAATAATGATTGGATAACTGAGGCGATAGTGAGTAGGAAAAAACGTGAAAGAAAGGAAAATCTTGTAACTGAGATCAGACAACCTCACTACATGGTAAAAAGAAAGTATCATAATGAGGATCAAACTTACAGCTATTTTGTTATAAAAGGCTAATCAGTTATTAATATTTTTGATTGTTGGTGGCGTCGTAGAGCAAATTTATGACCTACCACACAAAAGAGCAATAACAAATGAGTTAATAGAGCAGCAATAGAATATATAGATGCAAAAAAATCTGCATCCGAAATGTATCAGTATGTTGCGTTATGCACAATAGTACACCAACACCCCATTGATGATTGTTGCATCGAGAGTCAAAATTTCCCCATCCATTGTGAGTACAGCTATCAAGTTTGGCTTCTGTGCCTACGCATCGCATATTATCTAGCCATACTTTGCCCGTGCCTTGTGCATAGTTCCAATATCCTACAGTTTTGGAAAAACCAAGTTGCCGACACGCAACCTTTGCATCATTCATATCCCAGTTATAATACGAATGACACACTGTTCCCCACTGACCACTATGTTAGACTTTTATAATGCCGCCTACACTTAAATCTGAGAATGACGTATTCATACAAAAGATGAAATAAATTAAGGCCTGTCTGATAGTCAATTTAGGGCTTTTCGAAAAACTTCGATTTTGAAGGCAATAACAATCCGTTTGAACTTTCGATACGATTTGAAAACAGTTCACCAATGGGATTTGATTGGTGAAAGAAAAAAAAAAATTTTTAGCGACTGTCCGCTGATTCTCGATATTTACAGACAACGGCTCCCAAAACCCTTAATTTTTTTCTTGTCAAACCGAATAGTAATTTAAAGTTTTGGTTCTGATTTTTTTGTTATTAAAGCTTGGAAGTTAGTTGCTGAAATTCTAAGCGTGCAGCTGTTATAGTTAGATATTATGTAAAATATCGAGGAATTAAAACTCTAGCCCCATACATTTTCTGTTGTTTTGAAAACTGTATGTATAGGATTACTAGTTAAGAATACTGAGTAATCCTAATACGCATGTCCGTTCGAAATTTCTGTTTTAATAGTATCAGGCTTTTATCTTTAATTTCAGAAAGAGAGTTAATTTGACAGCCTACTTTTGAAAGTTAGAATGCAGCCCACTATGTGCACGCGAACAAAACCATTAAATAATCTAGTGCATGAAAAAAATAGATTTGTGTAAGATTTTTTCTGACTTTAATATGTATGAAACCGCTGAGAGGACGAAATATGTTAAATCTAGCAATTCTTTGTCATTTTGTCAAAACTTTCCATGTAGTATTGTACAATTATTTACTAGCTGGCATAACTATTATCTTATGACTACCTATGTTTATAATTCGCACTAGATTATTTTCTTTATGCGTAAGAGAAATAATGTTCTAAATAGTTCATTTTTACATTCGAAGCAGCTTATTATCAGGAGCATCAAATAATATATTATTTTTCTTGTTTAATATCTATTAAAAAAGAATATCTATTAAGATGGACATACATTTTTCACAACAGCACTATAAGAAAACGGTAACTTTACACTAACATCAAATGTGTGACTGTTACACCAAGAGTAAACATTTCCCCATCCGTTGTGAGTACAACTTCCAAGTGAGGCTTCTGAGCCTGTACACCGCATATAGTACAGCCATACTTTACCCGTTCCTCGTCCATATTGCCAATATCCTACAGCTTTGGAAAAGCCAAGTTGCCGACATGCAACCTTGGCATCATCCATATCCCAGTTATAGTAACCAGCATGACACACTGTTCCCCATTGGCCACTGTGGAAGACTACATCATTGAATAATTTCTATTTGCAGGTCAGTGGTGTAAATTCGCAAATGTATATTCAATTAAACTAAATAAACTTGAAATTCAACTTGAATTATCAATGTCGTTATTATGATTATGATTATGATTATCAATATTATTATTATTATTATTTTATTTTATATTATTATTATTATGTTTTTGTTGTTGTAGCTGTAGAACTAACGTCGGAAAAGGGCGCTTCGAGCTGGCTAACAGTAATACCCATAAAAGATCTGGGTTACGATCTAAACAAGCGAGAATTTAGAGACGCCATCAAAATGAGATATAATTGGGAAACCTCCGACATACCGAAGACGTGCGTTTGCGGAGATATATTTGACGTCGACCATGCTATGATCTGTAGGAGGGGCGGCTTCGTGATACAACGTCACAATGAGGTTCGGAATCTGGAAGCAGAGATGCTGGGCACAGTGTGTAAGGATGTAGAGGTGGAGCCGGCTCTTCAGCAGATAAACGGAGAGACCTTGAACAGGGGTGCGAACAGATCCCCCGACGCCCGTCTTGACATCCACGCCAGAGGTTTCTGGGAGCGACAGAGGTCTGTATACTTTGATGTCCGGGTATGCCACCCTTATGCAGACTCCTACCATGAGCAGACATCTGAGCAAGTCCACAGGCAGCATGAGAATGAGAAGAAACGCAAATATGCCAACAGGGTCATGGAGGTGGAGCAAGGAACTTTTACACCTTTAGTGTTCAGTACAACAGGTGGAATGGGCACTTAGTGCAAGATTTATCATAAACGCTTAGCTGAATTATTATCGATTAAAAAGGGAGAGAACTATGCCAATACGATGTCATGGGTTAGGGCCAAAGTTTCTTTTGCACTCATACGTTCTGTTCTGCTTTGCCTTAGAGGATCAAGGTCTATAAGAAGAACAGTTGATGAAAAATCAACTTCTAAATTCCAATTGGAATGCAGTGGAGGAAAAGCCACTCTGTGGATTCCACTGTTAATCGCATTTGTTTTTTTATTTTATTTATTTTTATTTTTTATTGATACAACAAATATAGACATCTCCCTCGATAACGCTCTTGCCCGAATGAGCTAGAATTTTATTTTTATATTTTTATTTCTATATATAGTTTTTAATTTACATTATATATATATATTTTATAGAATGAACTTATATCTAAAGCATAAGGTTTAGATGAAACAAGTGGTATATTTTCGCCAAGGACTCCAAACCTCGTTTTGATGTTTATCAGTACTATTTCTTTTGCTACTTTTAGAGATACGAATATAGTTATAAATTGTCTTGTTATAGATTGTGTAATTTTTTTATTAATAAGTTTTATCAATGGATTATTATTATTAAATTTTTGTTGTTGTAGGTTAAAGCTCCAGCTTGTATCACACACTGTTCCCCATTGGGCATATGCTGCCTTAGTTTTAAATATCTTGCAAATTATCGGTAACCGGGGTTGAGCTTTGATTTACCAGCCAAGTTATAGCCAACTGTTAAAGTTAAAACGAGAGAGAAAATTAAGGGTTACAAGTGCGAATACACTACTCTATATTGGGCACTATGCACTGATAAACTATGCACTGATAAACGTGTTGCTACCCTCAATTTGTTCGAGTTTAAAACAGTTGCATAACGAGAAGCATGATCATTCTATTCTATTATTTCTTTTGCATTGTACCAAACGGTACTCCAACTGATTCGTCCTCACCCATGAAATACATGAAATGTATGTTTTGTTTTAGCAGAATGCTTTGTAGTTCTAGTACCCCCCCCCCCCCCCCCCCTCCTCTCCTCTCTCTCTATCTTTATTGTGCTGGTCTTTCTTCATGTTCACTATATCATTCACATACTCGGTTTCATTAGTTTATGAAAATTGTTTTATATATTATATATATCTATATTTTGTAGCCAAAATACGAACGGCAAACTTTCCCTTTACTGTAAGTTTTCCCTTAATGAACAGGATACCAACATCATATATGTGCTGGTTACAGTCAGAGTGAAAATTTCCCCATCCGTTGTGAGTACAGCTTCCGAGTGAGGTCTCTGAGCCTGAACACTGCATCTTCCACAGCCATACTTTACCTGTACCTCGTCCATTCCACCAATATCCTACAGTCTTGGTGAAACCAAGTTGTCGACAAGCAACCTTCGCATCGTTCATGTCAAATTAACCACTACACACTGTTCCCCATTGCCCACTGTGTTAGACTTGTATAATGCCGCCGACACCTAAATCTGTGGAAAGTCAATTTTCACTATTCTTCTTTAAGTTTTCTTTCTAGGTATCGGACATATTTGGTTGACTTAAATTACCTATATGGTTGCTCTAATAATTCAAGGATTATCAGAAAGAATTTTATCAACATCCTTTGTTGATACACAAATTAGACTGTATTCCTTACAGTTTAACTTTTGTATTACGTTGTCAAAAGAGCCAAGGTGAGACAGTTTGCAGATGAATATAAAACTAAACTGATCAGTTATTCAATAAAAACGTGTGTTATTAGAGTCACAGATCGGTTTTATGACCTCCTGCACTAAAAATAAATGTGATCAGTTGAAACAACTGAGATGGCCAAGCGACAAGAAAAAAAATATATAGTGACAAACCAACATCATATGTGTGACCGTTGCAGCTAGAGTATACATTTCCCCATCCACCGTGAGTACAGCTTCCAAGTGAAGACTCTGAACCTGAACAACCCATGTCTGTTAGCCATACTTTGTCCGTTCCTTGTCCATAGTACCAATATCCTACAGTTTTGGTAAAACCAAGTTGTCTGCAAGCAACCTTGGCATCCCTCATATCCCAGTCGTAAAGGCACACTGTTCCCCCATGGCCACATTGTAAAATGTTTCCCATTGGAATATGCCTGGTTGACTTGGAATAAGCTAAAGCTAAATGCTGACAAAACTGACCATTGCTCATCCACGGGCGCCATAGTCGCCTCCACGTTTGGATTAAAACTAACGCTTTATTTTGTTTCCAACGGTCGAATAAATCTGCTTCGGTACGGCTGACCTTTAGCAGTGAATAAACATCTAGCTCCGATTTCAATCTCGTGATGTTTGTCTGTTTAATATTAAGAACCGATCGTGGGTCACTCGGTATTAATCGGTAACGTACTTCACGAGGTCCCGAAGAAGAGAAGAGGAACAGGGTACGAAGCTAGCCTTAATCCTATTGTTTTCAGTCTGCCGAAATCCGTACTAGTTTTACGTCACTGCTATGGACAGTGATGAAAGAATTCCCAGTTCGGCGAGAAAAGAGTAGAAAAATATAAACAATAAACAAATTTAGTGTGTAGTGATGGCTTTAGTAGTATAAACTTTCGAGTAAACCACCACTTCAGCTGGAATATTATACAGATTAATGGCAAGAGTGATGTACATAATACTTCCAAAAACAAAACAAAAATTAAAAAAGACAAAAATTAAATGATTAACTAACACAATATCTACATAGATTTACAACTGATTATTAATTAAATGGAGCTTGAAAGATTTTCAAACTGAATAAATGAAGTGATATTTTAACAATTTAATGGCATTTCTTCCCATAATTTAGGTACAGATGGTCCTAGCATATGGTTCGTAATAATTGTTTGTAGCAGAAATTCTAGTATTATTTGAATGAACAGCTGTTATAGGTTTTTAAATTGTACAAAAACCTTGTGGAATTTTTGATTCGTTATAAGTAACTTGATGAATAAAACAAGCCATTTTAAAATATAAAAGATTGTCGAAAGTCAAAATGTGAATTAAATTATAGAACGATACTGCATTATCATATTTACTACCAGAGTGAAGTTGGTGTCAGATTTTTGAGTCAGATTTTTTTCGGGGGGCGTTACAACAGGTGATTTACAAAGTGCTCTGTATTCTTAGCAATGTCTCGAATCTAGATAAAACCTTTACAACGCTTTAGTACACAATTACACAATTATATAAGTACAAAGAAATATCCCTGGGTGCAGTCAGATTTTTTGTGTCACACCACTAACAGAGCATATCGTTACAGCAAATGGCTCGTTTATGAAATTCACTTCCAACTTCCCTTCCAAGCAGATATATTTCTAGGGATTTTTGCAGCTCTCAGCAAACACCATTTCTACGTGATATCCACGCAAGCATTTGCTAAATAATATCTTCGCGCACAAAGAAATATAACTTGCTGTCAGATTTTTTCGTCAGATGTTTTGCGTGTTACCCCATGAAAGTAAGCCATATGGATAGATTATGGTATATTAAATCTCCTTTAAAGTTTTCAGGTTGACAAAATGCGTCAGTTTCTTAATTATTCCAAGACTTTTTTTTGATAGTTTGCCAGTGACATGTCTAATTTGGTAATTTCATTTAATGTTATCATCAAAATATATTCCTAAATATTTAATAAACATTTTTTGTTGAATATTGCCTATAGTAATTGAGGAGATGTGAAGAGTAAATAATTTTTTTTTTTTTTGATAATTGATAATTTGTTAATATTACAGTACTAAATGACATGCTATTTAAGATTCTTCATTAAGTACTTTTTCAATTTCACTACAAGTTGAATTGGCATAAAATATATTTGTGTCATCCGCAAATATTCGAAAGCTTAGCTTGTCAGAGTTATTAGGTAGGTCATTAATATATAGTATAAAGAGCAGGGGCCCTAAGGTTGATCCAGAGGAACACCATATGTGATTACTTGCAGACTTAGTTCAGTATTATCAATCTTAACAGATTGTCTGCGGTTGCTGATATAGATCCTGAACCACTCAAGTGTAATTCCTCTTACTCCATATTCATAAGCTGAATACTCTGTGAATATTCTGAGCATAAACATTTACTCCACGGCTACGAGAACTGCTGATCGGGCGTCGACGAAGAGAAATAAAGCAAAAACTGTAACCATTTTACTAATGAACATATAATTGTGGCGAGCTAGCAGGCGAGCAGTGACACTAATCGTGTCAATAGAGTCGATAAGCTGGTGTTTGTCTGTTTGTTTGTTTGTTTGTTTTGGAGCCGCCATGCACTATGGGCAGTGGTGACAGCCAATATCGAACGTGCATATTTGGTCAGTTCTTCTATAAAACCAGTATTTACTTATTTATAAATCATGTCAAGCATTAATTTTAGCATTGCTGGAAATATTCATCAGGTTGACAAACGTTTTATTGATGTATGGAAAACGTTAACGTTTTTAGAATGTTTATTTCATTGCTTGATAGCGGATGCAAGAGTAAAACCAGTGGAAGTTTTAAAAAACTTTCCACATCTCCAATTCCGATAACCTTCTCAAACCAAATTTTTTGATAACCTATCCATAACCCTTCTTCTTTCTTTGCAAAGAGGAGGCTCACAGCAATTCACTTGCAACTGTAACAACTAGTTATATTAATTATATAATTTTATTATCAATGAGACAAACCAACATCATATGTGTGACCGTTGCAGCTGGATGAAACACTTCCCCATCCACTGTGGGTACAGCTACCAAGTGTGGTTTCTGTGCCAGCGCATCGCATATAATCCAGCCATACTTTACCCGTGCCTCGTCCGTAGTACCAATATGCTACAGCTTTGGAATAACCAAGTTGCCGACACGCAACCTTCGCATCATTCATATCCCAGTTATTATACGAATGACACACTGTTCCCCATTGACCACTGTGGTAAACTTGTATAATGCCGCCGACCCATTAGTCTCTGAATATGAAATCTATGTAGTGAAACCAGAATGAAACTAGTTTCACCTTCGATGTTCAATAAAAAGTTTTCCTTCCGAGAAAATGAGGCATTGACTAGTTGGCTACCTATTAAGTAGAAGATTGAATGGATCACTCATCCAAACTAAAGGTTGAAGATGATTCCAAGTTTGAGAGACAAATTCTCAAATTTATCATAACCCTGTTTCTACTACCGTTCCAAGTACATTGATGTTTTGTGATTTTAAAATCTCTGTCAGTGAAAAAGACGATTGACGATTTTTTTGAGAATTTGTTAAGGATATGGCTGAATAAAATACTCCAAAGAATTGTTGGACCTCACTACAAGGTAAAAAAAGAGCCACAGTGGGATTCCAACCAGTTGCACATGTTTTAAGAGAAAAGACAGCACCCTGTAGTAATCAGTTATTTATGAACAGTGAATTCATGACCTATTACAAAACAGACCGATTTTAATTGTAATAAAAGCAAGTTGTCGCATGCAACCTTGGCATTAATATTTTTCATTTCCCAGGGATATAAATTGAAATAATGGCAATTTTTTCCCCATTGACTATTGTGTCAGACTTAAGGTAACTCCGTAGTTTTGCATTACGCACACTCTACTTCGCACGATGTTCGGAGATCTCGACCCTTCTCGCTATGAATATTTTATCGCCTATGCAAAAGCTTTCCTGCGTCCCGTCGATCTTTAACCGCTTATCTAATGCGATTGTGCTCCTCGTCCAAGGTTCCAATATCCTACAGTTTTGGTAAAACCAAGTTGACGACAAGCAACCTTCGCATCATTCATATCCCAGTAATAATTACCAGCATCACATACTGTTCCCCACTGACCACTGTGGTAGACTTGTATGAAGCTGCGGACACATTTGAAATCTCTGCATATGGAATGTATGCCTTAGAAAACAATTATTTTTTATTTTTTTATTTTTACTGACCACTATGGTACCCTTTTACAATGCCGCCGACACTTAAATCTGAGAATAACGAATTCATACAAAAGATGAAATAAATTTTTTCGTCTTTTAAATACGAAACAAAAACACCAAAAAGTTTTTTTTTGAGGAAGTAATTATGATGCATTGATTGGTTGACTTCCTATGGAAAAGGATAGGATGGACCACATGCAAAGAATATCGTTTAAAAAAGAAGCTGATATCTCTTTTTTGAAAATGTAAACGTGCACTTCAGTTTATCTGAAGACGTATGATATAACGAATCTTGCATAATGCAAGTCATGAAGTAATCAACTATTTCACACGATCGCTACACTAACTGTGATCCCATTCGTGGTGGTTTTACCTAGAGTAACCGGAATTCGAGTAAATGCTATGTTAGTCCGTTGCAGTTAGAAGACACAACTCCATTAATACATCTAATTGAGGATTCAAATAATACCAAAACGACACCAACATCATATATGTGACCGTTGCAGTAAGAGGAAACACTTCCCCATCCATGGTGAGAACAGCTTCCAATTGAGGACTCTGAGCCTGAACTTTGCATTTTATACAGCCATACTTTACCCGTCCCACGTCCCTTGTACGAAAAACCTACAGTTTTGTTGAAACCAAGTTGGCGACATGCGACCCTAACATCATTCATATCCCAGTTACCATTAGCATGGCACACTGTTCCCGTTTCACCTCCTTGTAAACTGAATGACGATAAAAATCTCATAAATGCACTTCCTGACACAAACACTATCTGAGCAAACAGTGAACAGCTCTGCCTACTGCACGCATTGTAAAAAATGTACAATAATAAATATAAAAACGTGAAATCGAAATCTGTACATCGCATGTTCTGCATGATCAGTGTGATTTATTCTTTCCTAGTGTATTATACCCAACGTTACTGTTATGGTAATTTTTAATTGACACTTTAGTTTTACATTTTATATAGTACTGCGCATTTGATCACATAACATGTTATTGATATTCCTACTCCTACTCCTACTCCTACTCCTACTCAATACAATACAATAAAATACAATATAATACAATACAAATATGAGCAAAGCCCTCATGATCGTATAATGAAGATTTCTCTCTGATCAATACTTCAACACGACACCAACATCATATGTGTGACCGTTGCAGCCAGACCAAACGCTTCCCCAACCATTGTGACGACAGCTTCCAAGTGAGGACTCTGATCCTGTACATTGCATGTTGTATAGCCATACTTTACCCGTTCCTCGTCCAAACCACCAATATCCTACAGTTTTGGTAAAACCAAGTTGTCGGCATGCAACTTTGGCATCATTCATATCAAAGTTACCAAGATCACACACTGTTCCCCATTGCCCACTATGGTAAACTTGTATAATGCCGCCGACACCTTGATCTGTAAAGAGTCAAATTTCAATTTTCTTCTTCAAGTTTTCTTTGTAAGTATTGGACATAATTGGTTGACTTAAATTTGCGGTATGGTTGCTCTAATGACTAGTCAAGGATTATCAGAAAGAATGTTATCAACACAGTATTTTCAGTCAAGCTTATTAAAGATAAAATTAAAGAAAAAATTACATATAAGGTAACACTGGTAATTGATATTTGGAACTAAGCACTGATAAATTAGCGTATGTTCCTCACAGTTAAACTTTTATTACGTGGTCAAAAGAGCCACGAGAGGAGATCTTTGCAGATAGTTTCTGATGAATGGAAAGCTTAACTAATCAGTTAGTATTTAAAAGAAATGTGTGTTATTAATGGCAAAGATCCAGTTCATGACTTCCCCTATGAAAGATAAAGGTGATCAGTTCAAACAACTATTAGATGACAAGTAAATATATATAATGATACACCAACATTATATGTGTGAGCGTTGCAGCTAGAGTATACATTTCCCCATCCACCATGAGAACAGCTTCCAAGTGAGGACTCTGAGCCTGTGCATTGCATGTTGTTTAACCATACTTTACCCGATCCTTGACCAGAGTACCAAGTTCCTACAGTTTTGGAAAAGCCAAATTGTCTGCATGCAACCTTCGCATCTTTCATATCCCAGTTATAGTAGCCAGCATGACACACTGTTCCCCATTGGCCACTGTGGAAGACTACATAATTGAACGGTGCATGTTCGCCAGCCCATACTGAAAGCCCGGGGTTTAACTGCTTGACAAGTTAACTGCTTCAGTGATTACTACCCATTCTACCTTTCCGTCTAGTCGCGTAGGCCGGTCAACGACAACGTTTTTTTGAATTGACTGTTGGTGTGATCGTTGCAGCCAGGCCAAACGCTTCCCCATCCATTGTGAGAACAGCCTCCTAGCAAGTCCTCTGAACCTTTACAATACATGCTATCAAGCTATATTGTACCCGTTCCTCGTCAACCCAAGTTGTCGACATACGGCCTTGGCAATATTCAGATCATATGAGTGTCATCACAGACTGTTACCCATTGTTCAATCTCCAACTGTAAATTTACAAAATCAATGTCATCAACGTCAATTAAACAAGGTAGTGAAAACGAAAAAGAGGGTAACACATGTCATTTTAAATGAGATTTCATTACATACAAGACGGGGCAACATTTTATTGTCAATAGACAGTGAAAGTCCAGCCATTTGTACATAACACGAAAGGCAGCACTTTCAACTCAGTTGTTTGAGTTTTGCAGAGTAATCCTCTCTTGAAAACGATGATCAACCAAAAGAGATTATGAATTATTAAATACATGGAATAAGCAAAGAACTATTGCAAAGACATATTTTTTCTGTGTAATTTTATAATTATATATCATAGATCATCAACATCCCATGTGTGACCGTTGCACTCAGAGCGAACGTTGCCCCATCTATTGTGAGTACAAATTCCAAGTGTGGCCTCTGAGCATGAGCACTTCATGTTCTGCAGCCATACTTTATCTATCCCTCGTCCACTGTACGAAAATCCAACAGTTTTAGTAGAGACCTTAAGCATCGACGACGAAGTTGATGACGACGACGCTCATGTCCGAGCGAAGACTGGTTCGAGAACGATGTTCACGGCGGGAAATTTGAAGAGTTAAGCAACACTCGACGTGGCCAGCCATAATTGTAACAATGGTTGCTTTTCACGAGCTTCAGGAGCTTTTTCTTTTAAGTCACGCGGCTGGAATTTTGGATGATGAAGAACTCCTTTTATTATATGAGGAATTTGAACCGAAAAATCCTTATTTTATGCACGAGGATCATCAAAGACTGGATCTCGATGACATGAATGATTCAGAATGTTTAGCTGAATTTCGAGTGAGGAAAATTGATATTCAACTTCTTACTGACGTCCTCCGAATTCCCGATCGTTTTACTTGCTATCAGCGATCTATCGCAAGTGGAACTGAAGGCCTTTGTGTTTTGCTCAGACGTTTAGCCTACCCATGCAGATACAGCGACATGATTCCTAGATTTGGGATGCCAGTGCCAGTGTTGAGCATGGTTTGCAATCAAGTGATTGACCATATATATAATGTACACAACCATCGTATTACACAGTGGAATCACCAGATCCTATCTCCGCAAGCACTTCAAGCATACTCTGATGCAGTTGCTGCAAGAGGAGCTGCTCTCCAAAATTGCTTTGGGTTTATAGATGGGACGGTGCGACCAATATGTCGACCCGGGGAGCATCAGCGCATAGTATACAATGGACACAAGAGAGTGCATGCTTTGAAATTCCAGTGTTTTGCTCTGCCAAATGGACTCATAGGACACATATATGGCCCTGTGGGTAAGACTAAGCATAAATTCAGCAAAGTT
This sequence comes from Anthopleura xanthogrammica, assembly GCA_964019055.1. NCBI lineage: Eukaryota > Metazoa > Cnidaria > Anthozoa > Actiniaria > Actiniidae > Anthopleura > Anthopleura xanthogrammica. The sequence goes on along the minus strand of OZ025207.1, from coordinate 17,037,842 downwards.
CAAGTCCGGGTCAAGATTTCAAAACTCGTCGGATTTGACTCAAAACTTCAGAACTTCTCCTTCATATGATGGGTTTCATATGCAATGTATCGAAACTTGAAAAGAAATAGTAATTTTGGCAAACGGCGGAATGAATTTTGGCCTCAGATTTTAGCGTCTCGAAGGCCAATTACCGTCAAAAACCGAGGGGGGTGGTCTAACTCCCAAGATAAAAGCCCGTCGAAACTCTAAATACCACAGTTCATCATCTATTCGGATAGGCTTTTATCGCTGAAAGTTTGGTGGAAATCGGCGGAACCCCATCTTTTGCACCTACCCGGTTTTCTCCGACAATCACTCTTAAGTGTAAGCAGCATTATACAATTCTACTATAGTAGTCAGTGGGGAACATTGTGTAGTTCGTATTATAGCTGGGATATGAATGATGCAAAGGTTGCGTGTCGGCAACTTGGTTTTTCCAAAACTGTAGGATATTGGAACTATGCACGAGGCACGGGTAAAGTATGGCTGGATTATATGCAATGCACAGGCACAGAAGCCACACTTGGTAGCTGTACTCACAATAGATGGGGAAATGTTGACTCTCGATGCAACAATCATCAATGGGATGCTGGTGTGCTATCGTGCATACCGCAACATACTGATACATATTGGCTACAGGTTTTTTGCATATATTCTATTGCTGCTCTGTTATCTCAGTTGGTATCTTTTGTGTGGTAGGTCATGAATTTGCTCTACGACGCCACCAACAGTCAAACATATAAATAACTGTTTAGTGGCTGCTGCCTTTTATCCGAAAATAGCTGCAAGTAGTTTGATCCTCATTATGATACTTTCTTTTTACCATATAGTGAGGTTTTCCTCTCTCATCCACAAGATTTTCCTCTCTTTCACGTTTTTTCCTATTCTCTATCGCCTCAGTTATCCAATCATTATTAGGGGGACCATATACAACAAATCGAAAGTCAACCGTAGTTACCGCCAAGTGTCAAGCCTACCAATTCGCCAACATTCAACGAGGAACAGTTTGTGATAACACTTAATCAAATAATCTTAATACTTATTAATAATCTTAATAATGTTGATATTTGATGTTGGTTTTGCGTATGATGATGGAATATGAAATGTATATGTGATCGTACCATACTGAACGAAATCAAAAAAAAATTCTGAGCCCCAGATGGGAATTGAACCCACAACCCTCCGTATTCTAGGCGGATGCTCTACCACAATGTTGATATTGCATGTCGACATGTTGGGATGTCGATTTTGCAAACTCTTCGAAATCCGTATTATCGAAGACGAAAGGTAAAGTATGGCTGAGGAACAGAGTGCGCTGATAACTGGAGTTCTGATAATTGGACTGATACGCATGTTGCTTGTCGACAACTTGTTTTTAACAAAACTCTAGGATATTGGTTGTGTGCCTGTACGCCATGTGGTGTTTAGGATCGGAAACTTCACTTGGAAGCTGTTCTCACAATGGATGGGGAAACGTTGGCTCGTCACACGCAGGATGGGAATGTTATTGTTAACAAAAGAAAATTTTGAAGGAACGATACTGTCTAAAAATAGAAAGAAATTAAGTCTGGTATTAATTAGGAAAGGAAAGCTCGGGGCTTAGAATGGGTAGAAATGCTCAAGTTCTGGAGGCAGAGGAACGAATAGCTGGCAGAGCAGGATGGTAGCACATGAGGTGCTCGAGGAAAAGACAAAAATACGTAATGGATTCTTTGGAATATGCCATTCTGAAACCATAGCGGTATGATTTGTCTCAAAAAAATCGTCAAACAGTTTTTTAGACTATTTTATCAGTCTGGAAGATATTTAAATGTTCCAATAGAAAGCATCAAAGTACTTGCTACCGTTTTTAACCTTAAGTTGCTTGAGTGGTCTATCACATCCTTTTTCATAAATAGCCAAAAAGTCAATGCCTCATAATCATTTTCTCAGAAAATAAAACTATTTTACGAGAAAGAATTATTTTTTCTAATGCATACATTCCATATGCAGAGATTTCAAATGTGTTCGCAGCTTCATACAAGTCTACCACAGTGGTCAATGGGGAACAGTATGTGATGATGGTAATTATTACTGGGATATGAATGATGCGAAGGTTGCTTGTCGTCAACTTGGTTTTACCAAAACGGTTGCATATTGGTACGACGGACGAGGCACGGGGAAAGTATGGCTGCAGTACATGCAATGTACAGGCTCAGAGTCCTCACTTGGTAGCTGTACCCACAGTGGATGGGGAAGTGTTTCATCTAGCTGCAACGGTCACACATATGATGTTGGTGTGTCTCATTGATAATAAAATTATATAATTAATATAACTAGTTGTTACAGTTGCTAGTGAATTGCTGTGAGCCTCCTCTTTGCAAAGAAGGAAGAAAGGTTATGGATAGGTTATCAAAAAACTTGGTTTGAGAATGTTATCGGAATTGGAGATGTGGAAAGTTTATAAAATTGTCACTGGTTTTACTATTGCATCTGCTATCAGGCAATGAAATAAACATCATAAAAACGTTAACGTTTTCAATAAATCGATATAGTATTACTAGCTATAGCACGTAAACGTACGAATACAAAGGACAATATACCAGAGAGTGTGTTGGTAGCCCAAAGTGGAATGGGGTCGCGCTGAGCGAATAACAATGCTGTTAAACTCATGAATGTACATTGCCTTCCACGCGATTCTTCGCTAAAACGTTTTTCAACCTGATGAATATTTCAAGCAATTCTAAAAGTAATGTTTGGCATGATTTATAAATAAGTAAATATTGGTTTTAGAAGAACTGACCAAATATCCACGTTCGATATTGGCTGTCACCACTGACCATGTTGCATGGCGGCTCCAAAACAACAAACAAACACCAGCTTATCGACTCTATTGACACTATTAGTGTCGCTGCTCACCTGTTAGCTCGCCACAATTATATGTTCATTACTAAAATGGTTACACTTGTTGCTTTAATTCTCTTGGTCGTCGCCCGTTCAGTAATTCTCCTAGCTGGGGAGTAAATGTTTATGCTCAGAGTATTTACAGAGAATTCAGCTTATGAATATGGAGTAAGAGGAATTACACTTGAGTGGTTCAGGAGCTATATCAGCAACCGCAGACAATCTGTTAAGATTGATAATACTGAATCAAGTCTGCAAGTAATCACATATGATGTTCCTCTGGATCAACCTTAGGGCCCCTGCTCTTTATACTATATATCAATGACCTACCTAATATCTCTGACAAGCTAAGCTTTCGAATATTGGTGGATGACACAAATATATTCAATGCCAATTCAAGTTAAATTTTACACCGTAACAAATAAGAGAGATCACTTACTGACGTTTCGGACGCTAGTCCTTCGTCGGAGGAAAAGAGAGAATAAGAGTGGAAGGTAGTGTATATATGATAAAGATAGAAAACAGATAACCAATGAGATCTATTTTCTATCTTTATCATTACAACTGTTTCATTAGAAACACCGACGCTGCCCACACTAGCTTACCGCTAGTTATCATGTGTATATTTCTGTCGACCTTTGCGAAAATAAAAAAGGGAAAAACGATGATTCTCAAGCAAGTTTTGCATAGACCTTTTTGGCGACATGTGACTGCTCGAATTTAAATATGTAATATGTATTACTATTATGTATGCCTATGTTCATAATTTATGTTTAAATTCATAGCGCTGAGTCATTTTATTCCTCCTGACCACCCACTGTAATACAGGTTATCTGCAAACGTGGTTGAATAAACTATTATTACTATTATTATTATTATTATTATAATTATTAATATCCCAGTGATTTAATTATTACACATTAATCTTCTATTTTTTTTGGCTGCATCAAATACCGACATTAATAGTTCATTTCCTAATATGAATATCTTGTGTGGAACATTTATAAGCCGTTTAATCCTAACGAAATACTAAAAGCTATGAAAACAGCATTCATTTGAGTCCAACTGGTTTTCATGGTAACCTTTAAATGTACCAAAAAGAACGTTAATAATTGTGCGTCTTTTTAAAAAATAATAGTTGATTGATTAAATGAAAATTAATACATAATAAAACCTCGCTCAACTCAAGCTTATACATCGCATTTTTTCGTGTTTACCGCGCTTTATATTGTCCTGCACCACACATTACTCCGACAGATGCGCTGGAACTAAGTGCACTCGCTGAAAATAAAGTTCCGTATTTTTTACAATTCGATCACACTTGAATCATGAATAATTTTATAAGAAAAAAATCTTAATACTTTTTCACAGATGGAGATTCTCTTCGCCCCAGTTAGATTACAAATGACACCAACATCCAATGTGTGACCGTTGCAAGCAGAGTTAACGTTTCCCCATGCACTGTGAGTACAGCTTCCAAGTGAGGACTCTGAGCCTGTACACTGCATGTCCTGCAGCCATACTTTACCCGTCCCTCGTCCATAGATCCAATATCCTACTGTTTTGGTAAAGCCAAGTTGTCGACATGCAACCTTGGCATCAGGCATATTCCAGTACCAATCACTAGCTCCATCACAAACTGTTCCCCATTGCCTATCATATTTTTTTACCTCTGCTATGCCCATCTTATGCTAGGTTCTGAATGGATTTAGCAAAACCAAGTTGATCACATCATACGTTATGATTTCTGGTACTCAATTAACAATTATCATAATCACAAACTGTTCCCAAATGACCATTTTGAAAAAGAAAAGTGTTAATATCAACATCGATTCTCTTCGGTAACTACTATATTATATTGGTTAATACCAACATCATAAGAGTGACCGTTGCAGCTGGAGTCAACATTTCCCCATCCACGGTGATAACAGCTTCCAAGTGAGGCCTCTGATCCTGTACACTTCATGCCGTTCAACCAAATTTTACCTGTCCCTTGTCCCCTGTACCATGATCCTATAGCTCTGGTAAATCCAAGCTGACGACAAGCTACCTTGACTTCTTCGTTGATATCCCAGGTATAACCATAATGACACACTGTTTGGAGAAAACCTGTAGTGGGTAGTAGGAGCAGCTAATAGGCCAATTTCAGCAGAAATCCTTATTTCTATTTTGCTTCATTTGAATAAATCGAGCTCCGGAGGGAATGGAAATAAAGGGTTTAACACTTAAACAATGTTTTACAATTTTGTTTTCTCTTCATTTACTTCTCCGCTACGAGACGTGCTATCGTAAAATGGAAACGTGAGTCTCACTAGAGTGTTATCACATATTAGAGGTAGATATTATGGAAACACGACGCCAACATCATATGTGTGACCGTTGCAGGCAGACCAAACGTTTCCCCATCCGTTGTGAGTACAGCTTCCAAGTGAGGCCTCTGAGCCTGTGCATTGCATGTAGTACAGCCATACTTTACCTGTCCCTTGTCCATAGTACCAATATCCTACAAGTTGACGACAAGCAACCTTGGCATCATTCATATCCCAGTAGTAACCATTATTATAGTAATCACATATTGTTCCCCATTGACCACTGTCGAAGATTGGTATAATGCCGCTGACACATTTATCTCTGAATATTGAATCTATGCATTGATATCATTTTTTACCGTTAAATATTATTTCTGAGGAAACGATAGGAAGTCTTTGGTTAGTTGGCAGCCTTGGAGAATGGATGGGATAGACCACACGTGGAAGCTAATGTTAAAAACAGTTCAACAAGCTTTAATTTGATATTTCTCTTCTTTGAAACATTCAAATCTCTTTAAAGTGCTAGTCTTACGAGAATGACACTATCCCTGAAGAATATATCTTGACTGGAAGCAATGAGGTGGCACCCAATAGCGTCACAAGGAAGATTTTTTTGATAATATGAAATGTGTACTATTTATGTCTTAAAATGATAGATATCGATACGAAATAACGTAATTACAACTTTTGTTGTTTATGTGATAAGTAATTTGCATTATACATAGCTATAATTAATAATAACCGCGTGGGGCCTGGTAATTACTCAGCATGCTATTCTTTTCAGACGGTGAAATTTACTATTTAAACATGAAATACTTATAAGATATTTATCACAAATGAATTTCATATGTTCACAGATCGCATAATCTTTTTGTAATAAGCAAACATACAAACAACTCAGTAAAATCGCGATCGACTTATAGTAAAACGTGTAGCGCCTGCTATAGACAATATATTGACGTCATTGCTTTAGCCTCTTTACATTTAGCACTTAATGACTGGTCCCGAGGGAAACAGTTAGTTTTGTTTCCCGAGAATCTCAATGTTTCCCGAGGCTCCGGCCGAGGGAAACATTGAGATTCGAGGGAAACGAAACTAACTGATTTCCCGAGGGACCAATCATTAAGCGTTTTATTATATACTCTAGTCAAACGAAGACAAATTTTCTCTCCATTTGGAAAATGTTTTATTTACAAAAAAAAATATTCCCCTCTCACGCTTTGATCACGTGCATTTATTACCCGCGCGGGAGTTATTGAGATTTATTTCCCTCCACGTGATGTACTCTCGACCAATAAGAAAACGAGTTTGACTAGGATATATAATAAAGTTATATATCTAGTTCACAATGTAAAATCTAATTTGAAAGGATTTCGACAACATTCATGGGCTCGAGAATGCGCTTGCAAGCATGCAGTTATTTGTCGAGAAAAAGTATCACTTTTTAAATCCATACCTTCTAAATATTTCACGCGCTATTCTTATCTTAATGCTTGTTTCTTTCTCCCCCCCCCCCCGCCTTTATTTAACCTTCACATGTAATGAGATCAATTACAAATTAATAAAAGTTTAAATTTCACATAATGTTTAACGCTTTTCTTAAGTTGTTATATTTTGTCAGATGGATATGCATATTATTATTTTTTACAGCGATATTGTATTCAATTTGTATATAATATTGGAGATATGCTTTGAAGCCTTTTAAATTCAGCTGACAACACTTACTTCTTGCTCTATAAATATAGGATTTATAGATAAGATGGACAAAATTGACTGATGTAGAAAATTTAAAACATAAACAAGGCCCTATTATAATATATAATAATATAATATAATATAATATCAAAATATATGTTTCTTTTTAACAAATTATCGAGTCATGTAGTTGCTATTCAATATTCACAAAATTTCAAGCCCTTATGAAGCAGGAACAAAAAATCTAAAGTAACCTTTTTGAATTAAAAAAAACAGGAGTAAGCACACATCCGATAAAAAAACTTTGATTTCTAGAGACAAAACATCCCGATTTCTTTCAAAAAAGCAGCAAAGAACTTGTTTACCATAGATAAGATATCGTGGACTTACATTTTTGTAAAATACTCTTTGCTCTTCCGAAAAATAGCCTTAACAGTCCCTTACATTTTTTTGCACAAAGCTATAACATATGCAAATGAGATTTCGCTTGTCGAAAATAAGTCAGCAAACTTCCAACTACAATTATCCATTTACCTTTAGAGCTGGACTAGTTGATTTGGTAGCATTATATCAAACAATTAAACGACAAATGCATCCTAAAGTGATATAGAAATCAAGGCTTTGTAACTAGAAGAAATACCCTAAATACGAAATGTTGACAAAAATTTATTGTATGTTTTGTACGTGTCGAATTTATAAACAGAAAACTTCAATTGTACACTGTTCCCGATCATTAAGGTCGATCAGCAACAAATCTACACCAAAATGTCTGGAATAAAGTATAATTTATATTCTATGGAAATTTTACGATTTATAGATCAGTTTTCATAACTTATTTTGAATAAATATAAGTGGTATTAGAAATATACGCTACATGGTTACACAAAGTCGTGAGAAAGAAAATCATCAAAATCAAATGTATTCGAATCTCCTTTACTGATTTACTTCGACTACTATATAGCTATGTGGCATATATACGGACTGATAATCGTATCTTGTGGTAAAAGACCGCTATTTAGGTGCAATTTTACAATACGCGCTAATGTTAGCTAATAAATGTGACGGGTTACATGCAAATTCGCACTGCGCTTCATTTCTATTTATTGACATTTAATATAGAAATTATACAGATCTCACTATATTCTTTTACCTATAGTAAAACATATCCTCCTTCTTCACCATAAATAGAAAAAATCGTATTTTAGAAGCGTGTTGCTGCTAATAATAAATATTTATCTTGAACAAATTGCCGAATTCGGTATCCGTTTCACGTCATTGCTTCCAGTTCTTATAAAAGTAGACATGCTATATAGTTCATTGTCAAAATTTTATTTTGATACGAGACCAGGAAGATGTTGTATTTAGCCTTTAAAGTTCGGCATTTTCGGTCCGCCATTAAACGAATGCGTTCCGGTGAGGTTGGTAACAATTCAACGGAAGTGACATCATACGCGCAATGATTAAAATTTCGCGGCACATACTAGATACTCTGGTCGTGCTATCACATCAACACTAAGCGCAAGTTTTACCAGTTTCGACTAAAAACCTGAAGTTTTAAACACAATCACAATTAAAGCATGGAGAGCATGGAGAGCAAAGTCAGAAGTGCGCATATGACATCACGAATAAATTAAATACAGCTCCGCTGACCAAGCTAATCGCTGTGACCGAACAATGGCGGACTAACTTTTTAGCGATTTTAAGAACAAAATTCATTCCCTTAATTATTTTTTTTCGATCCGACTTTTGTTAATTCGTAAACTATACGACCTATTTGTGGATAATAATCACAGAAAAGTGATAATTTTACAGCGTCACTCTCTTAAGACTAGCACTTTAAGGTGACTGACTACTTTAGCAAGGAATAATTACAAAATGTTCTTAGAAATATATTTTATACATGATTTAACGCTGAAATTAGCCTCAGTTAAATTGCAGACGACACCAACATCCCATGTGTGACCGTTGCAAGCAGAGTTAACGTTTCCCCATGCACTGTGAGTACAGTGAGGATTCTGAGCCTGTACACTGCATGCTCTGAAGCCATACTTTACCCTTTCCTCGTCCATAGATCCAATATCCTACTGTTTTGGTAAAGCCAAGTTGTCGACACGCAACCTTGGCATCAGGCATATTCCGGTGCCAACCACTAGGTCCATCACACACGGTTCCCCATTGCCTACCATTTTTTTATACCTCTGTTACGCCATCTCGTCCAAGGTTCCGAATGGATTGAGCAAAACCAAATTGATCACATCCTACGTTATGATTTCTCTTACTCAATTAACTATTGTTATAATCACAAACTGTTCCCAAATGACCATTTTGAAAACAAATTGTTAAAATAAACATCGATCCTCATCTGTAACTACTATATCGTATTGGTTAACGCACTAATGAGCCAGTGGACAAATCAAACAATACCAACATCATAAGAGTGACCGTTGCAGCTGGAGTCAACTTTTCCCCATCCACGGTGAGAACAGCTTCTTTACTCATGATTATTACTTATCATAAATAGTAATTGTGTGATTATGCAACAAAAGGGGAACAGTGATTTAAATTCTTAATTATCTCTTGCAGCTGCATGTGTACTAAGTTTATCTGAAGACGCAAGATAAAATGAAACTTTATCAACTTTTTCCTGCGACACAAGTTTCCCATTTGTGGCGGTTACACCTGGAGTCACCCGTGTTTCCCTATCCACTGTGAATACAGCTTCTAAGTGAGGCCTCTGAACGACATCAAAATCATAGTTGTGACCGTTGCAACTGGATTCAACATTTTCCCATCCACGACGAGAACAGCTTTCAAGTGAGAACTGTGAGCCTATACACCACATACCGTTTATCCATAGTTTTCCTGTCCCTTGTCCACGATACAAAAATCCTATGGCTTCGGTGAACCCAAGCTGACGACAGCTTCATTGATATCCCATATATATAACCAGAATGACATACTTTTCTCGGTCAGTACACTATTGTGGTGAAATTCAACTTCCGAAATGTATTAATAATAAAATAGAGAGAAAAAGGAGGCATATCCGAGTGTTTTGTTTGACTTATCGAGTTCTCTTATATAAACATAGTTTTTCAAGTTATTTTTATACTCAAATATTTCATAAATGACAATACAGAACAGGACACCAACATCATAAGTGTGACGGTTGCAGACACTGTTCCCCATCGTCCATTATGGTGGTAAACCTCTGGTAAGTGTGATCCTAGTACAACGTCCGATCTAGCTAGGCCAGGTTGACTTATCCTACGATGGGATTCTTTGTGTCCCAGTAGCAATTGTTATGATTACATACTTTTCCGAAATGACCATTTTGGTAAAGCTAATAACATGAATAACAATTACTTTTCGGCCAAATTGGTTAATGAGTTAGCAAAATGCACAAAAGAACACCAACATGATATTGATGAGTGCCCCAGACATAACCATGGCCTCCACCGCCGTTGTGAATACTTTTAAGTGAGGACTCTCACCCTGAACATTTACTCCCCGGCTACGAGAACTGTTGAACAGGCGTCAACCAAGAGAATTAAACAAAAACTCTAACTTTGTTACAATATGTTGTAAGTCAATGAATATATAATTATATTAATTGTATAATCTTATTATCAATAAATATAGTAACACACCAACATCATGTGTGTGACCGTTGCAGCTAGATGAAACACTTCCCCATCCACTGTGGGTACAGCTTCCAAGTGAAGCCTCTGAGCCTGTACATTGCATGTTCTGCAGCCATACTTTACCCGTCCCTTGTCCATAGACCCAATATCCTACTGTTTTGGTAAAGCCAAGTTGTCGACACGCAACCTTCGCATCATTCATATCCCAGTTCAAGTTATAATCACACACTGTTCCCCATTGACCACTGTGGTAGACTTGTATAATGCCTCCGGCACATTAATCTCTGAATATGGAATATATGTAGTGGTACCAAAATGAAATCCTCTGTCACGGAGCCAGATCAGCGAAACATACTCATGCATCAAGGTTTGTTCCCATCGGTCATTTGTTGTGGAGTTTTGGCTGTACCTAGAAATTGAAATGTGTTTCGCTTCCCTCCCTTCCATTGAATTTAGACCCAGACCCATTCCATACTTCTGCTTCATTTCCTTTACATGGACTTGAACTACATGAGACAATGTCCAGACAGTTGGATGGAAAGTGAAGAAAATAATATTGCAGAGAAAATATGAATCACAAAGGTGTTCAAGTTGTTTTACCTGTTCAGAGGATATATTCAAGCGACTAAACAGTGAAACACAATCTCTCAGAGTAAGGCACAAGTAAGCAAGAAAATGAAATTTCCTCTGGGCATTCGAACCAGTCTTAGCCAGTGGTTCCACAGCTGAAATCAAGAACATGAAGTTATGCAAAAACCCACGAGAGTCCTTACCTGTAAACCGGTAATCAAAACTTCTGTCATCCTTGGAGAACTCGTCAAACCACTTAATGATCCTCTTTGCAAGTCTGGAAAGATTACACTTCTTTATCAATGTATTAATATATATTACAAGAGGGGAACTCTGTGGTAGCTGTTCAAAACATTTGATGTTTAATGATTTCAGGTTACAAAGCTGTATGACTACACCCAAAAGGATTCTGTGTGCATGAGCGCAAGCATTGTTTTTCAAGTGAAGTGGGTCTACATGAATTCGGTCAACAAGTTGACCAATAAGAGGTTTGAATTCCTGTCTAGAATGTTGTTGTGCGATGTGTTTCGTGATTTTAGTTCTTATAGTTGCTTTTGCAAGCTTCTGTTTTGACAACTTAGCCTTCAGTTGTTCAACACTTTCAACCACCTTTATCCTGTTGTTATACTGCCAAGGTTTCCATGTGTCAGTTCCATATGTCCCCTCAGTATTACAACCATTGTCATAAGTGACATCTGCAAATGATGAAAAATACTTTGCACTGTTACTTAATTCTCCCGAAAGAAAAGCAACCATTTTTAAGTCATTGGGAAGTTCCCCAACCACAAATTTAACATTAACAGAGGAACCAGTATCAATGACTATTGGATATGTTTCTTTTTCAATGACTTGGATTTCTTTTAAAAGCATGGAAACATATCTTTGGACAGGTAAGCAACTTTCACTGCAGTTAGCACCAAAAATGATGTAATTCTCATTGCTGCTTAAACATCCATGCCCTATGTTTAAGAAACTAACGAGCCAGGCACATGCTGTGTCGTCTTTCCCGAATGGGGCTCCATCTCCACCTATTGAAAGATAAAATTTATAAGGCTCATCAAACCATATCAATTCATATCCACTACATTTAGACAGATAGAATTTTGCCAACACAAGCAGTGTTTCCTTCAAATTTCTGTAACATCCTCTTACCTTCTCTCTATTCGCTAAACCTTCACAAAGGGTGTCAGCTACACTCAGTATAGTACCCTTGGGTATGGACTTGATAAACGGCATTAGCTTATTGTACGACACAAGCCTTGGAAGTGGACAATTACCAACAGATATACGCACAACCTGACTACCTTTAGAGTTACTATTATAAGCACTATCTCTGTATAGCCTTCTATACTTACGTTTACCCATTACCCCACCGCTATAATAAACTGACACGCTTCTTATCATGTTATCTGTAGAAGATTCATAATTGCTTATCTCTTTCTTGTAAACCTTAGGCAATATCTTTTTTACTTTATCACTAGTCGTCATTGCTTCCTCTAACACTTTCATGGAATATCTCTTGAGTGCTGTATCTATCAAACCACCTGTGCCTGCTTTGTTTCCCTCTGTATCTCCATGGATTTCTCGTGCTGCCTGTAAGGTTTCACTTCGTCTCTGCCTAGCCACTGTCTCACTAATAGTCAGCTTTCCATTCTTTGACAAGGTTGGTGTTTTCTGCCTCAGTCTCACAAATGTTTCTGACATCCTATTTTTCTTCCCTCTTGACAACTCTTTATCTATCTCGTGTAATTCCTCTATTTCTTCCACTAACAACCCAACCTGAATTTATATACAATGTAAGCTTTAAAGCAAAGAAAGTTTTAGTTAACTATGCTTTTAGCAATAAGTTTTATATCACACCTAAGACATACAGTAGCTAAACTTCAAAGGAATTCGAAGCTAAGATCATCATGTAAGTTAAGCTATTTTAGAAAAGGTTCGTGAGCTTACAGCTGTACGTAGCAATCAATATCTGACATTTAAATACCAATAGACAATCATGATTACTGCAGCCAAATATCTGTTAAATATGCCATTTAGTATACCTTCTTATTTAGCGTACTGTGTTCGGACTCCTTCTCCTTGATATTTTCCCCAGTTATGGCAATTTCTTGTTAAATTTCTTTTAGCTGGCCCAGATTTTCTTGTAGATCTCTCCTGGCCATCACGATATTCTCTCTTGCCTCCTTCTTCTTTTTCATGTATGAGCCAACGTCGAAACGGGGCATGTTTGTAAAGCAAAAACTTAACAACGAAGGCGAAATTCCAAAAAGTAAAAAGAACAAGATTCAATATAAAAACTGTAGTTTTATGTCTTGGAGAAAGAGACCACACCAGCCATTCATTAAGAAAAAAAAAACAACGGTACAAATTATCACTTTTCTGTTAAATAGTCATTTCGGCGAAGTACTATGTTCGCGCGAAAGACATAAAATACAAAAATACAACCAAAGCCGCCATGTTTGGTGTCAGGACAAAGGTCTTTGAAAGCCTGTTCAATTCCCGCCTTTAGATCGGCAATCGGAGAATCACGGAAGTTATACGAAAGGCCGAAAGACCATGAATATTGACTTCGGGAACTCGGTACCATTCTCCCGAAAACAACGCACGTCCAATATGGCGTCATACCAAAGGAACCCCGGCGTTTTTTTTAGGGGCACGGGCCCGGCGTGTGATAGTCTACCACTATAGTGAAAACAAGTAAGAAAAGGGTCACAAGACAGAAAAAATAGCCCTCAAATTTATATAATGTGAAGCATGATTATTGTATTTTCTTAACTTTCTCGTGCATTATACCAAACTTTACTGATTCCAAACTGATTCGTCCTAACCAATGAAATGTATGGTTTTTTTTTAGCAGTATGCACTCTAGTTCTAGATTTCCCCCTCCCCTCTCTATCTGTATTGTGCTGACTTGGACTTTCATCATGCTCATTATATTATAGATGCACTCGGTTTAATGAGTTGATGAAAACCACTCTATTAACTTTTGAATATATTATCTATATTATTAAAATAGGTATGTCCGTTTTTGCCCTTTAGCCTTCTGATTGGTCCGCAATATGCACCAATCAAATAGCAGGATTTTTTGATCCGAAGGAATGATGTCATGTCGCTGTGTTTTCACTTTTCTTTCTTCGGTAAATTAAACATTCAATCTTATGAAATTCTCCTGTATTTCTGTACAGTTTGATTAGACACTTCACAAAATCTAAATGCAGACCAAGTTTTTCCCCAATAAGATATTCTTAACGATGCGAAAAACGAGTAAACCTATGCCACTTTCCTGGAGTCTCCCACGTAAATTCGTGTCTTTTAAGCTTAACTGTTTTCCTTTGAGAATTAAAACATCCAATTCATGAACCCGTGATGTTCTCATTTATTGCGATTACTAAAACAGTGTACCAATTGCATGTATTTGAAATCATGAACCAATGCAATGCATCAGTTTTCTATGTGCTTTCCTTTTCTGTCGAAGCGATTTCAACGAATGATTTTACGCGAACAAACAATACTCTAAAAAATACACAAAACAAACTAAGTAGCTTAAATGCATCCGTACATGTGCAAAACTGCTAAACTAACAAGGTTATTGATCGAAAATATAACTCTCAAAACCAAACAACACATAGGGAGCTGTACGAGATCTTTGTTTAGTTTTTGCAAGCATCGATCTACATTCAAATGAAATAATAAAGATACCACAACAGAGTTAAATATTATTATTGTTCGTAACCGTACAAATGCATGCAGATATTTTACTTGACTTTCCTGACTGTAAATAAAGCGTTGATATTTTTAAAAATCATCACACATATTCATATCACCTCAAAAGTAAAAGCCCGACGAAGAACCCATTTGTGTGTAAGGTCCAAACTGTCAATCACACAAGATCCAGACAATCGAAAACCCTTTTTCCTTCGTGGTACTCCAACCAATTTGATCCTTTGAGTAAAGTTCTTATATTTTCTTTCATCATAAAATGACCACAAATACTCATATACTCATATGCTTTACCAATTATTTGCTAATGCCTAAGGGTGACAAAGTTTCCTTATCACTAACACATCCCTAACACTACTAAAATGATCAGAATTTACAGTCGCAAAAGCAAAAGGCAATCGAAAGTATAAGTATAAGTATAAACTTTATTAGTATTCCCAACTGGGTTTTTCGATACCAATTTACAATAAAATGTCTAAAATCTAATATAATCTAATTTAATGCTAATTAAGATATACAAAATGAAAAATATATATTATTAATCATAAATTGGATGTAAAAATGTAAATATATGTATATATATGTTGCTATAGACCCCTTGCACGTGACGTCAGAGCAGTTGAATTCCGAGGGCAAAACAAATGGATTCCTATGAATTGGAACCCATTGCTTCGCCCTCCCAATTGAGCCGCATTCCGACGCGCTGCAAGGGGTCTATATGGAATTCAAATCTAAATGATATATTAAGAAAAATAGCTATGTAACATGTCTTTTCTCAGATTCTTTTTAAAAGCTCTTACTGAAGTTGACTTTTTTAAATCATCATCTGTATTGTTCCATATTTGAACTGCCCTATAGTGAAAACTGCGTTGACCTGATTTTGTCTTACATAAGGGAATTTGTAACGAATCCCGATTTCGGGTATTAAAATCGTGTATTACCTTGCGTTTACAGAATAGATCACATAAATATGACGGTGCCAGTCCGTTCATACACTTAAACGACATAATAGAATCTCTATATAACAGATGTTCCTTTACAGGCAACCAGCCTAAATCACGAAGAGCAGGTGTAATGTGCTCATATTTTCTAGTATTTGTAATTATTCTACCAGCAAAATTCTGTACACCTTGAAGTTTCTTAATGTTAGTAATTGAAGTGTTGGACCAAACTGACGAACAGTAGTACAACTTACTTAGTACTAAAGCGGAAATTATTAAATGTAGTGTGTCTTTATCAAAGCTGTCTTTGACCCTGTTTATCTGACAAAGTTTGGACATGCATGAAGATGTCAGTTCATTTATATGATTGTCATATGTCAAATTGCTGTCCAATATTATCCCAAGGTCTTTTGCGCTTGAAACAGGTGTAATTTCTTCTCCTAAGAAAGACAGACACATTTCCTCGGGGAGTCTTCGTAACAGCTGACGCGTACCAACCAGAAGGAACTTGGTCTTCTTTGCATTGATTAGTAACTGATTTTTGCAACACCAAGCCGCCACATGCTGAAGATCTTCCTCAAGCTTGTGTTTGGCAGTTACTACATCTTTTATAGGAAAAGATAAAAGAACCTTTGAGTCGTCGACATAGGACTCAATGTTGCATACTTTCGGTACTGATGGAAGATCGTTTATATATATGCTGAATAGGAGCGGTGATAAAATTGCTCCCTGTGGCACACCATGAGAGATGGGAAGAGGTGTAGATACCGATGAGCCGATACGGACCATCTGCTTTCTTTCAGTTAGGTAGCTTTTGAACCAATTAACAGCATCACAAGAGGCACCAATACAGCTTAACTTTTGAAGCAGGATTGAATGGCTTATACTGTCAAAAGCCTTTGAAAGATCTAATAGTATAAGTGCAGACAGTTATAGTATAAGTGCAGACAGTTATCGAAAGCCCGTTGTATGCAATTATCTGTCAATCAAAATATGATTTCATTTGACTGTAAATCTGTTTTATACTCCCGGACTTTAAACTAGCCAATATACACTGTACAACCATTTTCACATTTTATGTAAAAATTAAATATTTATCTCTAAGCTTTGTACACTATATGTTGAAAATATGTCACAACGTGACGGGTGCTATTATGCCTGGCCATGGTATTCTACATTATGTAGCCAGCATACGAGCGGCAAACTTTCCCTTTACGGCAAGTTTTCTCTTAATGAACAGTACACCAACATCATATATGTGCTGGTTGCAGTCAGAGTGAACATTTCCCCATCCGTTGTGAGTACAGATTCCAAGTGAGGCTTCTGAGCCTGAACACTGCATCTTCCACAGCCATACTTTACCCGTTCCTTGTCCCAAGTACCAATATCCTAGAGTTTTAGTGAAACCAAGTTGTCGGCATGCAACTTTCGCGTCATTCATATCAAACCAGCCATCACACACTGTTCCCCATTGCCCATTATAGAACGGTACTGCATTATCATATTTACTTTCAAAAACTATGGCTCTCATTCACTTGTGTAAAGTGTGTAATTTGGTAATATTACTCTAGTAAGTGGTATCCCATGAAAGTAAGCCATATGGATATATTATGGTATAATAAATCTCCTTTTCAGGTTGAGAAAATGCGTCAGTTTCTTAATTATTCCAAGACTTTTTTTTGATAGGTTTGCCAGTGACATGTTCAATTTGGTAATTCCATGTTATCATCAAAATATATTGTTGAATATTGCCTATAGTAATTGAGGAGATGTGAAGAGTAAATAATTGTGTTTTTTTGTACTTTTTCAATTTCACTACAAGTTAAATTGGCATAAAATATATGTGTCATCCGCAAATATTCGAACGCTTAGCTTGTCAGAGATATTAGGTAGGTCATTGATATATAGTATAAAGAGCAGGGGCCCTAAGGTTGATCCAGAGCAACACCATATTTGATTGCTTGCATAAACATTGCATAAACATATACTCCCTGGCTACGAGAACTGCTGAACGGGCATCAACAAAGAGAATTAAAGCAAAAACTGTAACCATTTTACTAATGAACATATAATTGTGGCGACCTAGCAGGTGACCAGCGACACTAATCGTGTCAATAGAGTCAATAAGCTGGTGTTTGTTTGTTTGTCTGTTTTGGAGCCGCCATGCAACATGGTCAGTGGTGACAGCCAATATAGAATGTGGGTATTTGGTCAGTTGTTCTAAAACGTATATTTACTTATTTATAAATCATGTCAAACATTACTTTTAGCATTGCTGGAAATATTCATCAGGTTTACAAACGTTTTAGCGAAGAATCGCGTGGACGGCAATATACATTCATGAGTTTTACAGCATTGTTTTTCACTCAGTGCGACCCCATTTCACTTTGGGCTACCAACACACTCTCTGGTATATTGTCATTTGTATCTCAATGATTTTGAATTTCAGCATATTCCCGATTTAGAAACACTGTAGATCGATAATATACCAGCTAAAAACAGACGTCTCTTCAAATACTCAGAAATTTGTTCGCCCACTGTGGCTTGTTATTTTATTTTATTTTATTTAACTTCGCCTTTTAAGAAACAAAATCAGTGATGAAAACAAGAAATAGTGAATTGAATGGCGGGGACACCACAACAACTTTCGTCAATTACTGTGGGCCCTTAAACAATTACTATTAGTTACATATGATATTATGTTATAAGTTTTCGAAAAAGAAAAAAAAAATAGAACATCAAAACTAATAAATTAATATATATTTATATGCACGTAATAAACCTGTTTTTTTACGTTTACATGATATAGTATCATACATGTTATAATACTATATCGATTTATTAAAAACGTTAACGTTTTTATAATGTTTATTTCATTGCTTGATAGAAGATGCAAGAGTAAAACCAGTGGCAATTTTATGAACTTTCCACATCTCCAATTCCGATAACATTCTCAAACCAAGTTTTTTTGATAACCTATCCAGCAATTTACTTTCAACTGTAACAACTATTTATATTAATTATATAATTTTATTATCAATGAGACACACCAACATCATATGTGTGACCGTTGCAGCTGGATGAAACACTTCCCCATCCACTGTGGGTACAGCTACCAAGTGTGGCTTCTGTGCCTGTGCATCGCATATAATCCAGCCATACTTTACCCGTGCCTTGTGCATAGCTCCAATATCCTACAGTTTTGGAAAAACCAAGCTGCCGACACGCAACCTTTGCATCATTCATGTCCCAGTTATAATACGAATGACACACTGTTCCCCTCTGACCACTATGGTAGACTTTTATAATGCCGCCGATAATGCACGATAATAAATATAAAAACGTGAAATCGAAATCTGTACATCGCATGTTCTGCATGATCAGTGTGATTTATTATTTCCTAGTGTATTATACCCAACGTTACTGTTATGGTAATAGTTATATGATACTTAAATGTTATTGATATTCCTACTCTTACTCCTACTCCTACTCCTACTCCTACTCCTACTCCTACTCCTACTCCTACTCCTACTCCTACTCCTACTCCTACTCCTACTCCTACTCCTACTCCTACTCCTACTCCTACTCCTACTCCTACTCCTACTCCTACTCCTACTCCTACTCAATACAACATAATAAATTACAATATAATACAATACAAATATGAGCAAAGCACTAATGATCGTATAATGAAGATTTCTTTCTGATCAATACTTCAACACGACACCAACATCATATGTGTGACCGTTGCAGCCAGACCAAACGCTTCCCCAACCATTGTGACGACAGCTTCCAAGTGAGGACTCTGATCCTGTACATTGCATGTTGTATAGCCATACTTTACCCGTTCCTTGTCCATAGTACCAAGTTCCTACAGTTTTGGTAAAGCCAAGTTGGCGACATGCGACCTTAGCATCATTAAAATCCCAGTTACCACTAGCATGGCACACTGTTCATTACAGTGAGCCGGTACATCGCATATAGTACAGCCATACTTTGCCCGTGCCTCGTCCATATTGCCAGTATCCTACAGTTTTGGTAAAACCAAGCTGTCGACATGCAACCTTGGCATCTGGCATATCCCAGCTACCACCATTACACACTGTTCCCCACTGACCACTGTGGTAGACTTGTATAATGCCGCCGACACCCAAACTTCGAATACTTCACCTGGATATCAAAACAACTGCTTTTTTCGAGGAAATATTTATTATGTTTTGATTTGTGACATTTAAGTGTCCTATAATTGATGGATTAACAATGAATCTAATTAACAATGAATAAAAATAAAAAGTAAAACCGAAAGTGACAGTACTTGATATCTAAAACCAAGCAACTATATACCTGTTCCTCATGGGTCAACGTCTTTATTACGTGGTCAATAGAGGCACCCTAAGACTCGCACCATTTGAAGATAACAAGACTGAGTGTTAAGATGAATGGAAGGTCATTCCAAAAACCGAGCGTTGCTGGTGCCATAGCATGAATTCATAACCTTTTTCGGAACTGATCAATGCGTTGCCGGCCAACCAACTGAGATCACCGAGTCGCAATGAAATATATAGCATTTATATATCTTGTGTTCCAATATATAAATGAAAAGGCCGAACGAACTACAATAGAAATCCAGGTAATCATATATGCTGTTTTCCAATATACATGATAACACACCAACATCCCACGTGTGACCGTTGCCCATAGAGTCAACACTTCCCCATCTATTGTGATAACAGCTTCCCAGGGAGGTCTCTGAGCCTGAACAAACCATGTTATTGACTTATTGATGTCAAATATGTTGTCTTTCAAGTCAACCTTAAAACCACAGCCTACAGTTTTCCTTACTTGCATTCCATACAAATCCTAGGCCTGTGCAGCTCGTTATGCTCCCTTTTCGTCTAGTCGCGTAGGCCGCTGAATTGACTGTAGGTGTACGTGACTGTTGCAGCCAGACCATATTTTACCCGTTTCTCGTCCGCCGTACGAATATCCAACAGCTTTGCTAAAACCAAGTTGTCGACATGCAACCTTAGCAGTATTCAGATCATATGAGTTCCAAGTGTCATCACAAGCTGTTCCCATAATCCAATCTCACGCTTATAAATTTACAAAAACAATGTTATCAACATCAATTGAACACATGCCATTTTAAATGATATTTCATTACCGTTTAGTTTTTACACCTCAACGTACAAACAAGACGGGACAACATTTCCTTGTCCAAAGACTTTGAAAGTCCAACCATTTCCACAAAACACGAAACGCAGCACCTTTAACTCAGTTGTTTGAGTTTTGAAGTGGAATCCAGACTATCCTCTCCTGAAAAAGATGATCAACCAAAAGAGATTATAAATGATTAAAGACATGGAATATCTAAAGAACTATTGCAAAGGCATACTATTTCTGTATAAGTTGTAATTATATATCATAGACCACCACCATTCCATGTGTGACCGTTGCACTCAGAGCTAACGTTGCCCCATCCATTATGAGTACAGCTTCCAAGTGTGGCCTCTGAGCCTGAACACATCATGTTCTGCAGCCATACTTTACCCGTCCCTCGCCCGTTGTACGAAAATCCAACAGTTTTAGTAAAACCGAGTTGACGACATGCAACGTTTGCATCAATCATATCAAAGTCACGATAATAGTATGCACACACTGTTCCCCCCATTGATCATGTGGCGGACTTTTGCTGGAACCAATGAATCCACTAATGTTTGTACCAATGCTAAGTAATGCCTTACATTCGATACTAATCATTAAAAAATTCTCAAATAAATAAACTAAAAATATTATTAGATAAACTAAAGAATTTCTAAAGAAATTTAGGGTATTAATTAAAAACGTTCGCGATGTGAGCAAACTGACAAAACTTAAATCGTAAATCACATTATATTAATTTCCCGATTTCATTAAAAAAAAAAAACTTGTTTGCAAATACAGATTTCTTAAATGAAGCGAATTTTAATGTATAATGACAAAAGCTACAAAAAAAAAAAAACAGAAATAGTTGATGTTAGCTAGATATACTTTTGTTGGATTTGAACCTAATTTGCAAGATTCCCTGGTTTTAAGTTATTTTTTGTTTGTCAAAGAAAATAGAAGCCATGTGAATCATACATGTACATTGAATACACAACGATGTTCATTTAATTTGTATATACCAACCCATTTGAGCCTTAGCTTCAAACATCAAAATGTATTTCAGGTTGTATCTTAATGAATACGGCACCAACATCATATATGTGTCGGTTGCCGTCTGAAAGAACGTTTCCCCATCCGTTGTGAGTACAGTTTCCAAGTGAGGACTCTGACCCTGAACACTGCCTCTACCACGGCCACACTTACCAAATCTTAGATGATACAACTATTATTATTATTATTTGACCTGCAGATTAATCAATTCAGCCAAGAGTGAAATAGGACGTGTAAGAAAACAAATTCTTGAGAAAATCAACATCGACGTGAGAAACAAAACAGCACTTAACCAATGGAAAAACTCATCATGCGTAATTAACTGGTTTACAAGCATCCCTAACAAATAACAGCACACCTTTGCCATATTTGACATCGAAAGCTTCTACCCCTCCATATCTGAAGAGCTTCTAACCGACGCAATCAACTTCAACAAGAAATACACTAACATTACCAGCCAAGACATCGACATAATCATGCACGCCCGAAAATCACTCCTATTTGACAACAGCACTGCCTGGATAAATAAAGACAAAAACACCATGTTTGACGTTACGATGGAAAGCTTCGATGGAGCAGAAGTATGTGAGCTAGTTGGCCTATTCATTCTGAGCAATCTATGCGACAAGTACGGCAAGAACAACATAGGACTATACAGGGACGACGGACCTCGCAATTTTCAAGAACACCACAGGCACACTAGCAGAAAGAATAAGGAAGGACATAACGAGATGCTTCAAAGAACACGGCCTAAATATCACAATAGAAACCAACCTGAAAGTAGTAAACTACCTTGACTTCACATTTAACCTGACAAACGAATCATACTACCTTTACAGAAAGCCAAACGACGAGCCGCTTTACATCAACACGAAGTCCAAACACCCACCTACCATAATTAAACAGCTACCCGCAGCCATCAACCGTAGGATATCAGACATCTCATGCAACAAAGAAGCATTTAACAAAGCCAAACCAATATACGAAAAAGCCCTAAAATCCAGTGGATTTACAGAAGACCTTACTTACGACAACCGCAACACAACCGCGCCCACAAGAAAAAAAAACAGAAAGAGGAATATAACTGGTTCAACCCTCCATACAGCAAAAACGTCCGAACTAACGTCGGAAAAACCTTCCTTAACTTCGTCCAGAAGCACTTTCCCCAGAAACACAAATTCCAAGAAATCTTTAACAAGAAGAACGTAAAGGTAAGCTACAGCTGCATGGAAAATATTGGAACCATCATCAATAAACATAACAAGAAAATAACCAGCAACACCCCTACCACCTCCTCCCACAACAGATGCAACTGCAGAAAATAAGATCAATGTCCGCTAGACAACAACTGCCTCTCAACTAGCTTAGTCTACAACGCACGAGTAACTACAGATGAAAACACAGCTATCATTCCGAAACAAAAAATACGCCAACAGCACTGAACTCTCAAAAAATATCTGGAAACTTAAAGAAGACAAGAAGGACTACACTATCCAATGGTCAATTATCACCTCGGCAAGCTCATACAGCAACATTTCTAAAAAATACAACCTATGTCTAACTGAAAAACTCCAAATTATCAAAGCCGACAAAGCGAGACTCCTAAACAAAAGGTCGGAGCCAATTTCTAAATGCCGACACGAAAACAAGTTTTATTGGGTAAACACCTAATGCCGAATAACGTGACATATCACTCATCAATAGGTCCACGAAACAGTTCATCGAGTTAATGAATAACAATAGATTAATAAAACAATAGCGCCATTCATGTATATATAAATTATAGTAAGGATTATTCTTCATTAAAGCCTGTCTGATGATAGCGTAAGCGTAAGAGTAATAGCTAAAGTGATGTCTTGTCTTTAATTAATCTTCAATCCACAATTTATTACGCTCTACATTTTAATGTATTAAGCACTCTACCGACAGACATACATCTATATTTATATTTATAATATATATATAATTTTATTAATGATTATAAATTTCAATAATCTAAACTATAGTTATAGCTTATAGTTTATACGTATAGCTTAAAATTGTAACTGGGATTTGTTTTCATTGATTAATTTCCTTTTACTTGCGTCTGCAGCACTTGGCTACTGCAGTTGCGGATATGAAAAATATAAAAATAAATAAAAACCAAAGAAACAAAAAAACAAATTAATTATTCAATAAAAGAATAGTTTGTGTGATATTTTTCAATATACATTGTAACACACCAACATCCAATGTGTGACCGTTGCATCCAGAGTTAACATTTCCCCATCCGTTTCCCCTGAGCCTGTGCACTGCATGTTGTACAGCCATATTTTACCCGTTCCTCGCCCAAATTGCCAATACCCTACGGCTTTGGTAAAGCCAAGTTGGCGACATGCAACCTTTGCGTCTCTCATATCCCAATTACCACCATAACAGACTGTTCCCTACTGACTACTGTGGTAGACTTGTATAATGCCGCTGACATTGGAAAGTTTCACCTGGATGTTGAAACAACTGCCATTTTTCTTGTTTAACGTTTTTTTTTTCTTTGGAGGAAATAATTATGATGCTTTGATTTACGGCATATAGTTGTCCTATAATTGACGGATTAACAATGAAGAGAAATTCAGCTAAACCGATTGCTGAGTCAAGTATATTAGTAAAAGAAAAATAAAGAGTAAAACAGTAGGTAACAGCACTTGATATCTGAAACTAAGCAATTATTAAACTGTTCCTCATAAGTCAACCCCTTTATTACGTGGTCAAAAGACTTGCACCACTTGAAAATATTTTAAGATGAATAGAAGATATAGGTATGTAAAGACTGGGTGTTGCTGGTTGAATTTATAACCTCCTTAACAGACCAATGCCATGTCCAACCAACTGAGATGACCGAGTCGCTATAAAATACATTGCAATTATACATGTTGTGTTCCAATATATATGCTGACACACCGACATCCCATGTGTGACCGTTGCACCTAGAGTCAACACTTCCCCATGCACTGTGAGTGCAGCTTCCAAGGGAGGTCTCTGAGCCTGAACAACCCATGTTGTTTAGCCATACTTTACCCGTCCCTTGTCCAAGATACCAATATCCAACAGTTTTGGAATAACCGATTTGCCGACACGCAACCTTCGCATCTTTCATTTCCCAGTCCCAGTAGCCGGCATGACACACTGTTCACCATTGGCCACTTTGGAAGACTTCATCCTTCAATGCTGGATGTTCGCTAGCGAAGGCCGATACTGGAAGCCCGGGGTTTAACCGCTTGACAAGTTAACTGCTTCATTGATTTCTACCCATTCTCCCTTTCCGTATATAGTGGAGCGGATAATAGGAAAATCATTCGGATTGTGATACGAGCAATAAATTTGGCATGAGTAATCAGGGTGGGTTGATTTTAAAATCTAGTCGGTGAGCCAGTGAAAAAAATAGCTTTAAACCTGATAACTAGATGAGTTAAAAATCAAATATGGCGAATATTTTCAAAATGGCGGACAAGAATCTATTGTGGAACAAAACCCTGACGTTTTTAATAGATTTTGATATTTTCAAGCATCCCTCATGTTTAGTAAACAATCTTATTGCTCTTATTGAAATATCACTACTCTAAGCTGAAAGGGAACAGAATTGAGATTTTTTAAATAATTTGGGGCCCTGTGGCAGTAAAGGGTGGGGTCCCTGTGGTATGTGTTGACAGCAGCCACTTCTCTATTGTTTTATAAAGTATTGTTATTATTCTGGTGCTATCTTATCGTTTTTTGCTTACTGAGATCACAAAAAATGGTGAGTTGTATTTGTATACATATTATTGCCATGTTAGAATTGTAGTTCTGCTTTGTTTTCTTTCAATCCTCTAATATAAAGGTAATTCAGTTGAATCCCACAACGAAGGAAAATAGAATCATACAGAGTTCAAGTTATTGATAAATGACATAATTACATTCAGTGAATAAAGAAACTAGAATTCGTATTTGGAGAGTGTATTTAGAGGGTAAGGACAAGTTTGTGATAATGTTTGGAGGCCTTCACATAGAAATGGCGTCATTTTGATCCATTGGAACAATCCTACAAGACAGTGGATGGGTCAACGCCCTCACAGAAGCAGAAATAGCTTCCTCTGGAATTGCTCAATCTTTTCTGTCAGCTTCAAGTGTTACGAGGACGCGACATGCCCACCAAGTCACCGCATGTAGTTTATACAAGCTTATGAAAAGAGCATACAACAACTACACGCAGGAGGATAATGGCAATACTGAGGTCCTTGATTTCAAAAGCTGGT
This sequence comes from Anthopleura xanthogrammica, assembly GCA_964019055.1. Classification (NCBI taxonomy): domain Eukaryota; kingdom Metazoa; phylum Cnidaria; class Anthozoa; order Actiniaria; family Actiniidae; genus Anthopleura; species Anthopleura xanthogrammica. The sequence goes on along the minus strand of OZ025207.1, from coordinate 17,011,596 downwards.
GCAACAAACGCAAAGAGGAGAGCCCGAAATTCTGTTTTTGGGATTTCATCATGACCATGGAGCTGAAAATTCTACAAATGATTCGATCTTTCAGAGGGAGACTTCAATCTTTACCGCATTGCACTTGCCGAATTGCTACCTTACTTCTTTGCAAACAATAACATCAACTACGCTAGACGGCTTCCCATTCATTTGCGAGATATGATTGCCATGGAGCAGCATTATCCCAACCTTTTGCAGAAGAATTTCAAAAGGGGAACTTTGTAGTGCACAAGTCACAGAGAGCATTTTCAGGCATAAGTATCGATCAGGCGCACGAGCAGAACAATGCATATCATAAAAGGTGAAGGAGGCGCTAGTGGCCTTACTGAGGATGAAGCAGCATTGCGAAGGTGGGTGGTGGCAGGACCAGAGGTGAGCCGATTTGTATCCAGATATGACGGTATGTCAGGATCAAAAGATGTGAATACCCCCAAGAAGCACCATCAAGATACAGCAAAATCTCAGCAAGATTTTCTCAAGAATGTGAACCAGCTAGTGGAGGTATTACTGGAATTTGGCAATCCTTTTGAAGAAGCATCCTCTGATCTTCTATCTCTCGACACTAAAGATATTGCCCACCCAGACAGAGCTAAATTGATAACAACTCACCACAAAAGAGGGAAAGAGCAACTTCAAGCCTTTATGAAGGAGATGGAAAAGTGCATCCAAAGAAAAGACACTAAAAGAAGACTGTCAGCTGTTCTCGAGACTGTTCATCTCATGTCAGAGCAGAGGATGTGACCTGCAAGAGTTTTTCCAGTATGAAAACCAGCGTGCCCCTGCATCTCTCTCCGACAACGGCAGACTTTATTCTTGTCAGAAGTCTCAACTTATTGAACAGCTTGAGGCAAAAGTGATTTTGCCGGAAAATGAACCACATGCAGATGCTATTATCATTGATGGGGCTGCAATGGTGAACGCTAATCCACCACGTACAAAGAACAATACATTCAAAGAGTATGCAGATGAAGATATACTACCAAAAGTACAGGTTTGTTCCAGGAAATATGAAAGAACGGACATCGTATTTGACACATATCGAGAATTAAGCTTGAAAAAAGATGCAAGAACCAACTGGGGAAAAGGCATCAGAAGAAGAGTAACCCAAATTACCAAAGCTCCAAGAAATTGGAAAGCATTTTTGCGAGAAGGCGAGAACAAAACAGAACTTTTCATGTTCCTTGCTGACGAGATATCTGAAGCTGATAGCCTTGTAAACACAGTCGTAGTAACAAAAGAAGAAGATGTTGTCAGTAATAAAACCATGCCTCCTGATATTACTCCTTGCATTCAGGAAGAGGTGGATACCCGGATATTTGTATATGCTAAAAGCGTAACATTACAAGGGATCAAGTCTGTTATAGTCAAAGCAAACGATACCCATGTTGTTGTTATCGCTGTTGCTGTAATGCCATCCTTACATGATCTTGGACTTCATTTTATGTGGGTTACGTTTGGAAATGGAGCAAAAGTGCGTTGGATTCCAGTCCACGAGTTGGTCAACGCTATTGGGCCGTTAAGATCCAGTGCCATACTATTTTTTAATGCGTTCACGGGTTGTGACACTATTTCTTCCTTCCGTGGAAAGGGTAAAACGTCAGCATGGCAGACGTGGAATGTGTGCGATGATGAAGTCTCTCACACCTTCGCAGCTCTCAGCCAAGTTCCATCAGAAGTGAGTGACCACGATATATGCATCTTGGAAAAGTTTGTTGTTGCAATGTATGACAGGTCCAGCACAACCACAACTGTTAATGATGCAAGACTAGAATTCTTTGCCCGAAAGCAGAAGTCATACCAGGCAATCCCTCCAACTCAAGCATCCCTTCAGAAACATGCACAGCGTGCCGCATATCAAGCTGGATTAATCTGGGGACAAGCAACTGATCCAAATCCTGATTTGCCAAATGCTGAGCAGTGGGGTTGGAGAAAGGAAGGTGATGAATGGAGGATTCACTGGACAGATCTTCCACCTATTGCTTCCAGCTGCCAAGAATTAACCGAGTGTGGCTGCAAGAAAGTCTGTTGTGGCAGATGCAAATGTTTTCGGAGTGGCCTTGTCTGCACAAGACTTTGTAGCTGTACTTGCCAGGTGTAAGAACATGACATAATCTTTGAACCCTTTGTTTCAAATTCCAGATGGGTCATAGTTTTAATTTCGTACTTTGCATAAATAGTAGAAAAAAATGAGATTTAATAATAATTATAGCATACATTGGCATGGACACTAACATGGATATCACGAAATGGCGGCCATCTTGAAAATATGACGTCAAATGTCAAAATGTCCCCCCCCCCCCCCCTGCTGAACACTTTTCATTTTTGAGTGGCTAATCGATTACATTTATCAAGCAATGCCTTAATATAGTTTATATTACAAAAAATATAGTATTCATTGCCATATACATTAACAGGGATATCACCAAATGGCGGCCATCTTGAAAAATGACGTCACATTTCAAAATGTCCCCCCCTTGCCGAACACTTTTGATTTTCACTTGGCTAAACGAGTAGATTTATCAAGCAATGTCTAAATGTCAATCCTGTGAAATTTCATGCTTGTATCACATTTCGAACAATTTGCTGAAAAATTGCTGTTATCCACTCCACTAATAGGCGTGTAGGCCGGTCAATGACGTTTTTTTAATTGACTGTAGGTGTGATCGTTGCAGCCAGGCCAAACGCTTCCCAATCCATTGTGAGAACAGCCTCCTAGCAAGTCCTTTGAACCTGTACAATACATGCTATCAATCTATATTGTATCCGTTCCTCGTCTGCGGTACGAATATCCAACAGTTTTGCTAAACCAAAGTTGTCGACATGCAGTCTTGGCAATATTCAGATCAAATGAGTCCCAAAACTCATTGCAGACTGTTCCCCATTGTTCAATCTCACGCTTGTAAATTTACAAAAACAATGTCATGAACGTCATTTAAACAAGGTAGTGAAAACGAAACAAAGGGTAACACATTGCATTTTAAATGAGATTTTATTACCTACAAGACGGGGCAACATTTTCTTGTCAAAAGACAGTGAAATTCCAGCCATTTGCACATAACACGAAAAGCAGCACTTTCAACTCAGTTATTTGAGTTTTACTAACATCCCATGTGTGACTGTTGCAGCCAGATGAAACACCCATCCGTTGTGAGTACAACTTCCAAGTGAGGACTCTGAGTCTGTACACTGCATCTCGTACAGCCATACTTTGCCCGTCCCTCGTCCCCAGTACCAATAACCAACAGTTTTGGTAAAACCTAGTTGACGACAAGCAACCTTCGCATCATTCATATCCCAGTAACCATGACCAATATCACATACTGTTCCCCACTGACCAATGTGGTAGACTTGTATAATGCCGCGGACACATTTAAAATATCTGCATATGGAATCTATATATTAGAAAAACAATTATTTTTTGCAAGATAGTTTTTCTGAGAAAATGAGTATAAAGCTTTGACTGGTTGGCTACCTATGGAAAAAGATGTGATAGACCACTCGCGCCAGCTAAGGTTAAAGACAGCTGCAAGTGCTTTGATACCTCTTTTTTGTTGTTGGAAAATTTAATTGTCTTTCAGACTGCAAAAAAAAATTAAAAAATCGTTTTACCATCTTTTAAGAGAATGAGGGCGAGGCGAATGAAATATTACGAAGAATTTATAAAGTTTTTTTAGCTTCGCCTCAAGCAACTCCATAGCTACTATCCTACTCTGCCAACTATTCGGACGTGTTGATCCAAAACATGATGTATGCATTCTAAGACCCGACGTTACTTTTTCTTATTAATACTAGGGTTTATTTCTTTGGATTTTTACAAATTCCTTCAAAATTGTCTTACCTATCACATCAGCATCCCGTGTGTGCCGATTGCAGTAAGGGTCAACATTTCCCCATCCGTTTTGAGAACAGCTTCCAAGTGCAGATTCCAATCCTGAACACATGGCGAACAGCCACACCTTATATTACCCGTCCCATGTCACCACAACCAATATCCTAGAGATTTGATAAAACCAATCAACAAGCGACCTGGACATAAGTCAAATCATCTGAGCTTCAGTCACTATTGCAGTCTGTTCCCCAGCTATAATTTACCATTTCTTCCATATACGAATATCAAACCGTGGGCAAAATCCAATTGCCGACCCGCAACATCAACATTATTCAGATTATTTGTGGTCCAAGTGTCATCACGAACTGATTTTTGACTGTTATCGAATTGGTAGACTTGATTATTAGTGCTAACTAAGGTTGACCTTCGATTTGTTGTATATGGCTTACCTACCAATAATTGGATTACTGATTCGAGTCAAATGATAGTAGAAAAGGAAAACGAAAGAAAGGAGAAATCTTGTAAATGAGACAGAACAACCTCACCACGTGGTTAGAAAATGTCTTAGTGATGGTCCAACCACTTGCAGATATTTTTAAATATTGTATTGCTTAAAAGCAATACAAACTAAGTTCTATGACTCTACCGAGCACACGGGATGTTGGGCCTAAAATATTTTGTCTCCAGTGTCCTTCCTTCACCTTTATTCACAGCTGGTTTTTTGTACAATGCCCACTTTCTTCAAAAAAGGTAAAGCATGATAAACCAAGCGAGCTTAAGAGAGCTTGACTGTAAGAGTCGAGAAATATCGGGAGTTTACGGCGGATGGAAAAAAAAAACTTTTTTCGCAATTTCCCCCAAAATTTACCAATGGATTGAGCCTTCGATGGTAAAAATTTTTGTGTATTTTCAAGTTCTAAAAGCTGTTATTTTGGGAGAAATTGAAATTTGAATTTTCTTCATATCAAGCACTCGATTTATTACGCTAGTAAGCCTGATTACTGAGAGAGCAACTTTAAAAGAGCTAGAGCGAAACTTTGAGGCGATAAATTATCAAATATTTTTGATAAACAGTTAACTATATACTTGTAATATGTTTGTGTTTCTTAATAATTGGTTATAATTAAGAAATTGAACCAATTTTTTTTTTGTTCATGGTTGGTGAGTAGTCAATGTGCCAGAAGTGATACCGAAAACTGCTTCGGAAAAAATTACAATTTCCAGAGTGTCCAACCAATATTCCAAGTACAATTACTGGTGAATATGAAGATAATAAGCTATTTGAAGGGAAACAACATAAATTTCCTTGGGTTTTTGAGTATAAGCATTTTTTTCTGGAGTGACAAAACATCAGATTACAGGTGTTCTTAACGGCATCCGCGAACTGAACAAAATTTAAAGAGCTACTGAAACAAAACAAATTCTGATTTTCTTTTCTTAAACATACGAAATTTAAGTAAATAAAGTTTGTTAGGCTATCCTTATTGAATTTATACCTGTACAATCATCGAATATTTTTATTTAATCATGCAGGGGACGGACCTTAACGCTTCAATATCATTAGTGTTAGCCGTCGTATATAATTTGTAGATTTCAATGATGTTTACGTACCTCAACTTCAATTTTCAATTTGTTTTGATTATATAAAAAAGAAATGGTAAATTTGGGGAGAAAATAAGTGTTTTTTTTGTTTTGATTTTTGTGTAAAACTTGCCATAGATATGGCTCAAGTAATTTCCTTTTCGAGTATAAGACGTTAGTTTTCTAGTTTTTTATTGTTGCTTGTATATACTTACTCGACTTAACGAATAAAACAGCTTTTTCAGTGCTCCGTTCAGTAATAAACACGCAGGAAGTCAAGTAAGCACGAAAGAAGTGTGAAGAGAAGCACAAGGTGTAGGCTATGTTCTACTTCTCGCGACAACGAGAGTTTGTCCGAAGCATCGTTTTCATGTAGCTGGAGGATCAAGAATTTCAAGAGAAAGTCTGCAGAGCCGATCCGCTCTTTCACCTTTTGCATACTACTCATCAGTTTTACATCTTCTTATATTAGCTCTCCACTTTTCGCCACTAATTTGTATACTTGACCCTCCCATCCCGGCCCCCACTTTAAAATGAGCTCCGCGGTCCCTGTACCTCTAACACAAAGGCAAGGAAAAGCCTGATCGTACAGTAACCAAATTCAATCTAAATCTATATATCAGAACCGGAATTGTTATACTTATTACCCGGTGGTGCAAGTGAGTCTTCTCTTACTTTGAAAAGTTTGAATTTACTAAATTTACTAGTTTTTTAGTTTGGGGGGAGGGGGGGCTATTTTGGGGGACCCGAAAAATTACCGCCACCTCCTTGAAAATTTTGAGATATTTAATAGCGTCTCGGAAATGTGATTGCAGTGTTTTGACGGACAATTGCAACATTTTTATTGTATTAAACTCATGTAAAAGCTTTAGGTAGCTCTTAACAGAAAATTATGTGTTTCGAAAATTTGTTGTGTTGTGTTGTGTTGTGTTGTGTTGTGTTGTGTTGTGTTGTTGTGTTGTGTTGTGTTGTGTTGTGTTGTGTTGTGTTGTGTTGTGTTGTGTTGTGTTGTGTTGTGTTGTGTTGTGTTGTGTTGTGTTGTTGTGTTGTGTTTTGTTTTGTTTTGTGGAGGATAAAAAGAAGAAGTTCTGAAAAATCATTGTGTCCCCTACTCTCAGTGGATACTGGTTATGACCCCGCCTCCCCCTCAAAAAAGGAAGGAACGAAAGTACGAACGGAATGAATGAAGGAAAGAACGAAGGAAGAAAGGAAGGAAAGAAGAAAGGAAGGAAGGAAGGAAGGAAGGAAGGAAGATCGAAAGAAAGGAAAGAAGTAAGGAAGGAATAAAAACATGGGAATGTAAGACATAGAAGAATTAGTTACGATGAACACACATTTCAAAAAAGGTTGTTGGAGTGAAACATTACAAGACCCAAAGGAATTATGAGTGTGCAACTGAAAGCAAATAATCAAGGTCTTAAAATGGTTTCGTGGACTACAAACAACACTAGGTATCTAAATAACTTTCGATTTATTCTAGATGAGAATAATAGTACTGAAAGTTCCATCCGATTAGAGTAATAGTTACACTCGACCCCAGGCTCTTCCTCAACTCTGACACTATTGACGATGCGGTTGACGCACATTTTAAGTTATGCGTATAAAAAAACACGTAAAATGTTTTGATGCTCCTTTACATCTCATTTACTAATTCTTGAACATCTATCTCTTCTTTAGAAAAACATTATTAACATCTAATCATATAAAACAACAGAAACAGAACATTTTTCTTGAAAAATGTACTATCATTTGCTGGGGTTCAATAGGCATATTTGCTCTAATCGTTTTGGCTCTGAAAATAAAAAACCCAAGGATTTATCGTGATGGTGATCTTTAGGAAGGTCTCATCTACCAAGCTGGTAGTTTTCAGCCAAAGAGGTGCGTTGGACACGGTAGAAAGTTTGATCAAAGAAACAGTATTTATCAATGCTAAATTTCTGAATATTTGGAAACATGAATGTTAAACCTATTTTATGCGAAAGCTATTAAGTTTTCAGAATGTTTTGCTTTCCTATGTATTGCTAATGCATGGAAATTGATGCTCAAAAAATTTCATTGCTAAAGACAAAGGCTAAACATGAAAAATAGTGACATAATTTTACCTTAAAAACAGGTAAACAATTATGCTAATTTCCCTTATTAATATTCAACGAACTTCAAACTCTTCCTAAAAATCACAAATGCATTTTTTCCAGAAACTAACCATACCATTGTACATTTATTGGGATCCTCTAACCACCATACAAGTTTCAAGCTATTTAAACGAGTTTGATCTTTTACCATCCGCCGAATGTTTCTCGAATCTTACAGTCAAGGCCTCTTAAAAGGCTAAACATGGAATAACCAAAGACATGTTCTTTCTGAATATAGTATTCCAATAGCACACCAACATTATATCCAGCAAGAGTCAACACTTCTAAGTGAGGAATCTGAGCCTGTACATTGCATCAAGTACAGCCATACTTTAACAGAACCTTTTCCATAGTACCAATATCCTACAGTTTTGGAGAAACCTAGTTGCCGACACGCAACTTTTGCATCTCTCATATCCCAGTTCCAGCTATATTGACACACTGTTCCCCATTGGCCACTGTAGTAGACTTGTATAATACCGTGGACACCTAGACACATAAACAGTGAACCTATAACTTCAACCTTAATTATAATTCGTTTTAGCCTTCTTTTCTATAAAATAAATCTTTCTTTGGCTACTTTATAAAAGTGGTATGTATGAGCCAGGTCAAAGTAACTTTCTAATCACTTTCGAGTGCCTCAATAATTCGGTTTTTCAATATTTAAAAAGCATTTCAAACTTGACTGTAACTATATATTAAAAAGATCTAAGTTTTATAGTTATTTAGGCTGGTCAGATGTGGTCGAAAAAAGCATTTGAATTAATTCATGACATTTTCTTGGATTCATCTCGAAGTAACCCCTGCGTTATTATTGCGCTTAGCTCAAATGACCGTTTACATTTAGAATTTTAATTATACGTATGCCAGACCATGAGCAAACCTTACGTATTTTGACGCTGCTTTTGCTAAAATCAGGCTTATACCTTGAATGCCACAAAGAGAGTTAAGGTGACTGCCTACTATTGAAAGTTTGATTGTCAATCCATCCAATTCATTTGGTATTGTAGAATGATTCACTAACCAGCATTTGTGCAATGATATAGTTTGCAAAGAACTATTATCTTATGAGTATCTACGCTCATGATTCTCACTAGATTACTTTCTCAAGGTATTATGGGTAAAAGAAATAATAATCTAAATAGTTCCTTTCTTAAATTCACAGCAGCTTACAGCGCAACACGCAAAAGTATGACCACATTGAATGTATTTGCATACTTATAGTACTTGTACGGGCCTTCGTACGTTAAACCGACACATTTGATGCGAAGCTGTTTGGTTTTCCCAAATAAGTCGTGTAAAACCTCGTTTGGCAGCAAAACGCCTGTAGAAGTATGTAGATATATTAAAAGCGGTCATACTTATGCGCGTCTCGCTATAAGACCGTCATTATATCTTTATGTTATTGTTTGGCATCTACCGAGCAAGAACATTTATTAAGCTATATTATCTTATGATTACAGAATTATCTTAAGAGCGTCATATTACATTTTGTTGTTATTTTTATTTAACAAGAATATTTCTAAAGATATACAAGAACATATTTTCCCCATGGCACTAATAAGAAAACGCTAACATTACACCAACATCCCATGTGTGACTGTTGCATCCAGAGTTAACATTTCCCCATCCGTTGTGAGTACAGCTTCCAAGTGAGGACTCTGACCCTGAACACTGCATCTGCCACAGCCATACTTTACCCGTTCCTCGTCCAAGACGTCTATATCCTACAGTTTTTGTAAAGCCAAGCTGCCCACATGCAACCTTGGCATCATTCATATCCAAGGCACCACTATTACACACTTTTCCCCAATGACCACATCTTAGATGATACCACTGCATCTGAAATCGTTCCTAAGGGTGGCGCAAGTAATGCCCAAACCATAGTAGAAAATGTTATTCAATAGTCTCGAAAGAAAAGGTGTTCACTTAAATTCTGAAAAATGTAAAGAGCTTAGAATCTGTTTTGCTAAGGATCCTCCATCTTTCGAAACGTTAGTAATTAGATTGCAAAAAGTTGGAAGTAGTTCAATCTTCCAAGTTATTAGGCCTTACATCTAGTGACAATCTTAAATGGAACGTGCAGATTGAAGTTATTAAGAAAGTTAATAAGAGATATATACTTCTTCATCCAGTTACAGCGCGCTAGAGTACCAATTCAAGACTTAGCTTTGTTTATTGTTACCTGTATTAGACCAGTAATTGATTATGGGATCTTGTTTTTGATCATTCTCTTCCACAATATCTTAAAAATGAGCTACTACACCTTATGAAGAGGGTTATTTCAATTATCATGCCTGATTTTGATTACAAAACTTGAATCGGGGTGTTCGGGGTAAAACCCATAGATGAGCATCACAACTATCTTTGTTGTAAATTTTTATATTTAAGTCTATAGAATCTGACCAAAATCAAGTTTCATAGTTTACTTTCCCCCAAGTGCGAGCAGGCGTATAATCTAAGAAACAATCGCAAGTATCTAGAATACTTTTATCCTTCTTTTATGGGCGACAGATTGTTTAGACTAGTCAACTTCTATTAGTACTTTTGTATAACCTTATAATAGTATTTGTAAATACTGTATATATCTTTTAAACAATCCAAATATTAATATACCTGATTTTAAACATATTAACATAAATATATTTTAGCCTATTTTTCATATTGTTTACTTCTACTTCTTCGTTGTAACTGCATTACTAGATAAATAGCTGATATCATATCTTAAGCATTTATGTTAGCACGTATTTCCCTTTGTTATTTAGCATCATGTATTGTCTTGTATAATTGTATTGTAAATATCTACATATATATATCAATTTTTAACAAATAAGTTTGTAAAATTTGTATTCTGTTATGTAGTGAGGGCCGTAAGTTAGATAACCAAATGGGTTAATACGTCACCCTCTTTAAATAAAGTTTATTGTATTGTATTGTATTGTACTTAGATTTTTTTTGTTTTTAGATTTTTAATAAATTATGTAAGCTAACACAGTTCAAGTATCTACAGTTGATTTCTTTATTTTTCAAAAATTGTCATTACTTATTACTTGTTGTTCTATAACCCTTCTTTGCCATGTTTTGTTCATCTTTATTGTCAAAATTATCGGGTTGCTCGCCTTGCATAGTTTCTTATTACTTATTACTCATTAGTCATTTCTTACTGTTTACTTGTTTTTCTTATTGTAAGAGCATTGAGACTTGTATGCTTGTATGTATGTAAAATTACTATTCTTATCATTCTTATTATTATCATTATTATTTTTATCATCATCATCATCATCATCATAATCAACACCATTATTTGCAGATTAAGATGAATGGAGTGATGACCCCTCTTGTTTCAGAAATGCATAGAATGGAGCATTCCAATATAATGAATCCATTGAATGAAGCATAACGTTTCTTAGCATCCTCTCGAGTGATCTACCCTACCATCGTTCTCTGCTAGCTATACTCGTAGACCAAGTTATTGATTTACGTATGGTAGGCCTTGATTATTCGTTTAATAACTTATATATTCGGTTAATATTAGACTTGAATCCTTTTTTTGAGGGTTAATGCATTGGGACTGAGAAAATAATTCCTTGCAAATTTTGTTGTTCAGTGTCCCGAACATCTCTTGTATGACGAAGGCAGTAAGAGTAAACGTTACCCCATCCATTGTGAGGACAACTTCCAAGAGAAGCCTCTGATCTGGTACGACGCATCCTGTACAGCCATACTTTACCCGTCCCTCGTCCATATAACGAAGGCCCTACAGTTTTACTAAAACCAAGTTGTCGGCATGCAACCTTGGCATCATTCATATCCCAGTTATTATAAAAATAATGGCACACTGTTCCCATTGACTATTGTGATAGACTTAAACAATTTGAATGCCGAATTCCTTTGGTTCTCCATGCCAGATTTTCGAGTCGACCAATTGTAAAGACTTGCTTTTGCTTTGTCATGGTTTGTAAAACGTCTAAAACACTTTTAATGACATTTGCTTTTTTTAAGAACATTTTCTTCACTTACTTAAATCACGCAAATCAGATATTTAGTAGCTGCTTAGAACTAAACATAGTTGGACATTTAACTCCCAAAGCTGGATATTTAACTGAGTTTACAGTCGATTGAACGTTCCTAGAAGTCACTTAAGAATCAATTTACCACAAAAGAAAATTAAAGATGTGTGACGAAATGTTTGTATCTGTACATTATTAACATATAATCACATTTTTTTTTTGTTCAATTTAGAATAAATTAGGGGTTGTAAATTTTTTAATGATTACAAATTGTGTTTTAATTTTGTTAAATATTGGAAAAATTTACTCGTCCTAATTTATTCTAAATTGCAATCATGGGATTACATACGCTAATTTTTTTTATTACTAGGTCGACCATGATAGCAAAAAGGAAAAACGTGATAGAAAGGAGAAATCTTGTAAATGGGACACAGAACAACCTTACTACACGTTAAAAAAAAGTGTCATCAAGGATTGTCAGAAAGAATGTTATCAACAGAATTTGTTGATACACAAGTTAAACTGTGTTCCCTACAGTATAACTTGTGTATTACGTGGTTAAAAGAGGCACAGTCAGACAATTTGCAGATATTTTCAGATGAAGATCGAGTTCATGACCTCCTGCATGAAAGATAAAGGTGATCAGTTCAACCAACTGTATATATATATATATAGTGACACACTAACATTATATGTGTGACTGTTGCAGCTAGAGTATACATATACATTTCCCCCATCCACCGTGAGAACAGCTTCCAACGAAAATCCCACGAAAATCCCAACGTTTTGGCAAAACCAAGTTGACGACATGCAACCTTGGCATCATTAATATCCCAGCTATCATAGTAACGGCACACTGTTCCCGATAAACCATTGTGGAAAATGTTTTGGCGACTATACACAACACGACACCAACATCATAAGTGTGACTGTTGCAGTGAGAGCCAACGTTCCCCCATCCTCTGTGAGTACAGCTTACACGTGTCCCATGTTCATACCAATACCCTACAGTTTTGGTAAAGCCAAGTTGCCGGCATGCAACCTTCGCATCATTCATGTCAAAGTACCCTTCACACACCGTCCCCCACTGGCCACTGTGGTAGACTTGTATAATGCCGTCGACACCTGAATCTGTCAAGAGCAAATTAATATTTTGAAATTGGAATAAATGTTTTTCTATTTAATTTTCCTTCTCCGTATTGGACATAACTGCATGCAAAAATCCCATTAATGCGCTTCCTAACACAACTACTATCTGAGTAAACAGTGATGAGCTATGACTACAAATCATATCAAATGGCCATAGTAGGAAACTTTCTCAGGACATGTTTCCTTGGTTCTGTGCATCAAATGAGATCCAGCTACCATAGCAGATTGTTCCCGATCGGCAATGATAACAGTGCAGATTTGCATTGCGCTTCGAATTCATGGATAAATAACCAAACTGAACATCTTGAATATAACTTGCTCAGTAAAAATAGAATTGGCTAACACTTGGCATATGGAATGAAAGCATTAATAACCGTGTGGCCTACAAGATTTTGTCTTCAGTGACCTTCCTTCAACTTCCTTCTTCACAGCTGTTTTGAAATTTGAAATTGAAATTTGAAATTAGTTGTACAATGCAGACTTTCTTCAAAAAAGACAAAGCATGTTAAACCAAGGGAGCTAAAAAGCAAATACATGGAATAACCAAAGACATTTCCTTTTTGAATATGGTATTCTAAGAGCAAACCAACATCATATATGTGTCCGTTGCAGCTAGAGTGAACGCTTCCCCATCCTCCATGAGAACAGCTTCCCAGTGAGGACTCTGAGCCTGTGCATCGCATGTTGTTTAACCATACTTTACCTGATCCTTGACCAGAGTACCAAGTTCCTACAGTTTTGGAAAAGCCAAGTTGTCTGCATGCAACCTTCGCATCTTGCATGTCCCAGATACCATAATCATTACATACGGTTCCAAATTATGAGTACAAAATGCCACCAACATCTGAGCCTGTGAATAGTGAATCTTGCTTTTATGCTTGAAATATACTTATGCGTTTAATTCCTGATAACGATGATAGCAATGCTTTGTTTGGTTGACAAATTATGGAAATACATATGATAAACCTCGCTTACATGCACAATGTGATCATGTACCTTTGTAACGTTTATTAAAATACCACTAGTTTTGAAAACTGGAATGTAATTCAGACTTTTACTATATCACCAATAACCATATTTTTCCTCCAGGAAAAGGAGGTATTTGTTTGTTATTTTGTCAAAAATATCCATGTAGTATCATAGAATATTTCACTAGTTGGCATTTGTGCAATTATATACTTTTCCCGTGCCTTGTCCATAGTTCCAATATCCTACAGTCTTAGTAAAACCAAGTTGTCGACGCGCAACCTTCGCATCTCTCATATCCCAGTTATCATAATAATCGCACACTGTTCCCCATTGGCCACTGTAGTAGACTTGTATATGCTGATGATACTCAGCTATATATCTCTTTTCAAACATCCTCCTCTATCAAAATGGAATCAGCCAAATACCAAGTTGAGTCTTGTATGAGTAGAATTGATTACTGGATGACCGCTAACAAATTGAAATTGAATACTGACAAAACAGAGATCACTGTACTGTCAGCTGCTCATCGCCCCAGACCACCAATTGAAAGTGCTGCGACCATATTATCCCTCTTTCATCATCCGTTCGGGATATAGGGGTAATTCTTGACGACAAAATAACTCTTGTAAATCAGATTACCTCCATATGCAAGTCTTGCTTTTTTCATATTAGAAACATCTGGATGATCCAAAAATATATTTCTATGGAAGTCTGTGAAACCCTGGTACATGCTTTTATTTCAAGTAAACTAGATTTTTGCAATTCCTTGTTGTACGGGATACCGAATTACCTAATTCAGAAACTTCAGCGGGTTCAGAATGCTGCAGCACGTTTGGTATCGTGCTGTCACAAGTATGACCACATTAGTCCTGTTCTGCGCCGCTTGCATTGGTTGCCTGTAGATCAGCGAATTAATTATAAGATACTTTTATTAACTTTCAAAGCTTTGAATGATTGTGCTCCGCCATATATCCGCGAACTTATTGAACCATATGTCCCAGTTAGCCAGCTAAGATCTGCATCATGGTAAACGTTAACGAGCCTTCTTTAATGCAGCCCCGGAGCTATGGAATAGCCTTCCTGTGCATATTAGGTCATATACTGACATCACTTTATTTAAGCGTGATCTTAAAACTTTTCTGTTTAAAAATGCGTACTCTGATTAATTAATTGATTAACTTACATTTTTAACATATATTACTTAAATATGATATATTATTAAATATGAATTCCTTCTATGTAAGGATTTATGTGTTTCTGCCGTTTGGCTTTTTATAATATTTCTAATTACGACGGTCTTCAATTTACGTTGGGATCCCTGTGGTGGCATCGAAATATGCGAGTGATATCTGGATTTTAGGATTTCCTAGAAGATTTTTAGGATTTTTAACAAGCGACACTCAATCTTTTACATGTTTAAATAACTAAACTTTCCATTAATCTTAAATGACTTCCAAATATTGTGTCAGCCTTACCGTGCCTCTTTTGACCACGTAATTAAGAGGTTGACTTATGAGGAACAGTTTGATAATTGCTTAGTTTCAGATATCAAGTGCTGTTACTTGCGGCTTAACTTTTTTATTTCTTTTACTAATATATTTGACTTAGCAATCGGTTTTGCTGAATTCATTTTCACTGTGAATCCGTCAGTTATAGGATAAATCTATATTTCACAAATCAAAGCATCATAGTTATTTCCACGAAACTAGAACATTTTAATTTTCAAAATTATACAACTCTACCACAGTGGTCAGTAGGGAACAACTTAAGAGCGGATGCCCGTAACAGTCGAGAATCTCAAGTCAGATGAATAAATTCGAATTTTTTTTTTTGTGAACCCCATTTTCGTGGTCTTGAAAAACATGCGAAAATTGGCTAAGTTTAACGGCCAAAAACCTTTCCTGGTACCTAAAACTTCGAGACAAAAATTACAGTCAGCCAAAGCCTGGTTATTATTTGTCATCTCACAGACGTTTCATGCTTGGACTCGAAGTGGTTTGGTGTTGACAAACCAAAGTTTGAAGTGAAGTGTATCCGGCTAAAGGGTCACGCCAACCGAAGCGTTACGCTTAACGCGTCTATAGTACATCGAAGAAATTACATTCAAAAGGTTCCCTCGACTTGAATTTTATTGGTTCATGATCTAAAATACAAAGAATGTATTTTGAAATGCATATACGGCATTTCCGCTTTTTAAAGTGAGTCGGAAACCGGAGTAATATTAAAAGCCGATTAGACGAATTTCATGTCAAACTAGTACAGATGTAAACAAATAAGCCGACATGTACAATAGTTGAATGGTAACTATTTTTTGTGGATTTAACATTAGCACTCTTCTAAAATTGATCGTATCTGTCTTTTATAGAGGTTTTAATTCTGTATGCACTCAAATAATTAGAACTGAAGCAATTATTAGTATACCATATGATAATATTGTGTGACATCCATTGTCGTCTATATAGTACATGTGTACAAGGTAAAGGTCTGTATTGGTCTGTAATGCTACTTGTTAATAATGTCACTTTAACTATGAATCTTGTATGATTCATTCAATGCATTTATTCAAGATTGCATATGATATCCGTGTTAATATCTGATAATCTGCTGACCAAGTAGCTGTTGGTTTCATTGTGTGTTCAAGGTTCAACACTAGCACTCAGCATGACAAATCACAAATGTGCCATATCACGTGAACATTGTAATAAAATGTTAAACTTGAAAAATCTCAATTTACTTTTATAACTGTTTTGTTATTATTTTTAAATAAATTTTTTTTTGCGATGACATATACGGTGGTTTATAAAGGACATGAGATAATTTTCTAAAAAGTGAGATAATTTTTCTTAAAGAGTGAGATAATTTTCTAAAAAGTGAGATAATTTTTCTTAAAGAGTGAGATAATTTTTCTTAAAAAGTGAGATAATTTTTCTTAAAAGTGAGATAATTTTTGTAAAACTACGAGATAATTTTTCTTAAAGAGTAAGATATTTTTTCTAAAAAGTGAGATAATTTTTATCTTAAACTGTGATCAGTTCGAGACAAAACCTCTCGCCTCTAGACGTGGACTTAGTGGGCCGTCAATCAAAGACATTTCAATGGATTTCCATGAACTTCGCTTCTCAGAAAATTCACTTTTTAGAAAATTATCTAACTCTTTAAGAAGTCCTTTATAAGCCACCGTAGATATAGGTGTCGGAAGCGGGATTATTTGTAACAACTGCAACAAAATGTCCAGGGTATTGTCTCCTGTTTATAATCATCGCTACGCGGACTCCGCGATTCGTGCGATATTGATTTCTCTCGTGAAATTCAACGTGGAATTCCCTCGTCCTCCAATGAATTTACCTATAGAATCAGTGACAGGTTGTGGCAATTCTACTTTTTTGTAAAATTGTGAATTCAGAAACTAAAAATCACTACGAGATCACTTATTCTATAGACCCAAAAAGGCCTGAAGTGTTTTCCGCACTTAACGTCACAGTTCCATTTCTTTCAAACTCAAGATAAATATGACGTCAAGTGCGAAAAACACAACACTTTGCCAAGGGTCTAGATCTGTACAGTGTTTTGTTACTATCAGTGCACTTTGCAGTGCATAAAAGCAAGTGGCCCTTAAAAACCCTAGTTATGAGAAAACTCACAGCTCTAACTATTCACTGATAGTCACTTCGCCTTCAGCGAATAATGGTTTCGGTAAATATATAACAGTGTCTCAATCCTGCCACTTTTGATTGCAATTTTGATAAGAGAGCAATTACTCAAGGTTTAATAGAATGGTTTTCATCACACTTTAGGTTCTTTTGTATTGTACCACGTGTACTCTAATATGTACTATATCAAAAGCAACTATAAAAAAATATTGTATTGTACAGGATGCATATCAAAGTTTATGGAAATGGAGGTACAAATCCGATTTCACTTGTCTACAGTACTGAACCCTTATAATTCTAATTATTTAGCTTTATCATGCCATCAGTAGAGCTGTACATATGTACTATATATAGACGACAATGGATGTCACACAATATTATCATATGGTATACTAATAATTGCTTCAGTTCTAATTATTTGAGTGCATACAGAATTAAAACCTCTATAAAAGACAGATACGATCAATTTTAGAAGAGTGCTAATGTTAAATCCACAAAAAATAGTTACCATTCAACTATTGTACATGTCGGCTTATTTGTTTACATCTGTACTAGTTTGACATGAAATTCGTCTAATCGGCTTTTAATATTACTCCGGTTTCCGACTCACTTTAAAAAGCGGAAATGCCGTATATGCATTTCAAAATACATTCTTTGTATTTTAGATCATGAACCAATAAAATTCAAGTCGAGGGAACCTTTTGAATGTAATTTCTTCGATGTACTATAGACGCGTTAAGCGTAACGCTTCGGTTGGCGTGACCCTTTAGCCGGATACACTTCACTTCAAACTTTGGTTTGTCAACACCAAACCACTTCGAGTCCAAGCATGAAACGTCTGTGAGATGACAAATAATAACCAGGCTTTGGCTGACTGTAATTTTTGTCTCGAAGTTTT
The DNA here is from genome assembly GCA_964019055.1 of Anthopleura xanthogrammica. Classification (NCBI taxonomy): domain Eukaryota; kingdom Metazoa; phylum Cnidaria; class Anthozoa; order Actiniaria; family Actiniidae; genus Anthopleura; species Anthopleura xanthogrammica. The sequence goes on along the minus strand of OZ025207.1, from coordinate 16,993,336 downwards.
AGGTACCAGGAAAGGTTTTTGGCCGTTAAACTTAGCCAATTTTCGCATGTTTTTCAAGACCACGAAAATGGGGTTCACAAAAAAAACTATAAAAAAATAAATAGCCAACTTAAAAACAAACTTCTAATGCAAAATCAAACTTTAAGAGTGTCTTAATATGTGAGAGAAATATTAGATTAATCGGTTTTATATTTAGCCGTCAGCAGTACCACAAAGTAAGCTTATAAATCAGTCAGTTCGGGTGTGAAAATCGGCTAATTTACCGCCAAACCAAAATTTCGTAAAGATCGCCAGAAAAAAAATTCGCATCAACTTTTTAGTATTTTTCCCATGATAGGAACACTAAATGGGATCATTTGGTGAAATAAAAAAAAATTCGAATTTATTCATCTGACTTGAGATTCTCGACTGTTACGGGCATCCGCTCTTAAGTTGTTCCCTACTGACCACTGTGGTAGAGTTGTATAATTTTGAAAATTAAAATGTTCTAGTTTCGTGGAAATAACTATGATGCTTTGATTTGTGAAATATAGATTTATCCTATAACTGACGGATTCACAGTGAAAATGAATTCAGCAAAACCGATTGCTAAGTCAAATATATTAGTAAAAGAAATAAAAAAGTTAAGCCGCAAGTAACAGCACTTGATATCTGAAACTAAGCAATTATCAAACTGTTCCTCATAAGTCAACCTCTTAATTACGTGGTCAAAAGAGGCACGGTAAGGCTGACACAATATTTGGAAGTCATTTAAGATTAATGGAAAGTTTAGTTATTTAAACATGTAAAAGATTGAGTGTCGCTTGTTGAATTTATAACCTCCTTAACAGGCCAAAGCGATGCATGTTGTGTTCCAATATATAATATATAGATTTAGTCACCGCCTAAAAGCGGAGCTCCGATAAATAGTATATTTAGTGCTAAAAACGTGACAATTGTGTGATGCGGCATAACGCTGGTTATAGCGTTACCACTTCGTTTGATTTTACCAGAACCCAGAAGGAAAAACTAAAAGAAAAACCATTATTTTAAGCCTTCAAAAGCATTAGAAAACTTTTCAATTCGAAGAAAAATAATTATAGATTGTAGAACATATGAATACATGTATAGAACAAAGGATTTTATTCAGCAAATCTTAGTAATCAAAGTTATAAGTTTTTTAGGTCGAAAGTGAACTACACTGAAAATTGTCGAAAAATATTACTGATAAGCTTAAGCTTACATTCACTTGAACTTCACATGTAACAAGAGACATATTCATTAATGGAAGATAATGATTTTCTTTGTTAGTAAGTTGGTCTTGATCTTAACTTTATTATCGAGCAAAATATCTAACATAAAGATAAGCTTATCCATAAAAAAAAAAACCTCATCATTTTTGCGATTGTGTAATAGTAATAGCTGGAAAAGCCCGATAAATAGCAAATGTTTGGTGTGATATATATTCCTTTTTCATATTTTATTCAACATTAAAATAAATTATGTATAAAAATGTCAAAATATCCATATAATCATGAAATATGGAATTTTGTTTTGACTTCGCGTGAGGCTCGCTGGCCGTCAAATATATTTTTTCAAAGAACTCAATCTTTTTACTAAGTCTTAGTCTTTTTTCTTGAAATGGGATCAAAAACAAAAAATCAAAGCTTCAAATATCGCTTTTTTGGTTCACAAGTAATGAAGAAAAAGATGATAAAAATCTAAAATGCAGTAAAAACGACAAACTATCCAAGTTTTTCTGACAATGTTTGCCGAAGCAACGTCCTTGGCTTGTCTGAGAGTTTCTCCAGCTAGTTTACACATTTTTTTGTCGATTTTTTTACAAAATATTAGTTAACATTAATGAATTTACCTTCTATGAAGTGTTTTCTACGGAACTGAAATATTTTTCTTTCAGTATAATCAGGTTTTTTTCAGGCCAGTTTTTCTCTCACTGAAGTTTCAGTCACGAAACTTTATCGTAAGATTAAGAATCTTCCCTCGCTAAATCTTCTTTAGCAAGTCGCTAAGGTCGAAAAACTGTTTTTTGTTCACTTTAAGAAAGACATAACTTCGATTAAACGTATTTTTCGTATTGCAAAAATAAGAAAAAAATACTTCTTGATCCATCTTTGACTACATTTCTGTGCATTTGTGAGTAAGCAAAGTGCGCGGGAACCCTATGCAGAGTGGTACACGGACGGACGTACGTACGTATGTATGTATGTATGTATGTATGTATGGACAACAGAATGACGTAATCAAGCCATGAAAAATCAACTCGATGGATTACCATTTTTTCTTAAGTATGGTGGCCGGCGCGGGAGCTCCGCTATGATTACAAACCAACATCCCACGTGTGACCGTTGCACCTAGAGTCAACACTTCCCCATGCACTGTGAGTACAGCTTCCAAGTGAGGCCTCTGAGCCGGTACATCGCATATAGTACAGCCATACTTTGCCCGTTCCTTGTCCAAAGTGCCAATATCCAACAGTTTTGGTATAACCAAGTTGACGGCATGCAACCTTCGCATCATTCATATTAAACCAACGGGAACCATATTGACACACTGTTCCCCATTGACCACTGTGGAAAACTTGTATAAAAGTAATTATTTTTCATTTCTTCTGTAAAAATAACTTAAGTAAAACACCTCATAATAAAAAACATTATTTTCCCAAATAACCCGGTTGTAATGGTTCTTATATGTTTGACATCTAGTGAGAAACTAGGTTGTAGGGTTGTTTTAAAAACCGAGGAGGTTATTGGAAATTCTTAATTACAAGCCAAAACAATTGTTATTTAAGTTGAATATATTGTCTCTGACTTTTCTTGCTTTTTATGAAGACGTTTTGACTGTGAATCAACAGTCTTCATTGGTAAGAAACTGTGCGCGGATATATTTCAGTTATGTTCAGTCCTATCGCGCCGTAGTCCTATTTCCAGCGATGTGATCGTGTAATGAGTACCACATTTCCAGGGAAAGCCTCTTGTGATAGTTATTTTCACTTGCCGTAATCTCAGTCTTCAATTTCAGTGCCCAATTTTTTTTTCATTGTTTCAATTGTTCTTGATATGGTGTTTTTAATAAAATTGTTTATCAATTAATGAGCTATTGATTCTGAAATGTCTGTCTGCCTAAATTAAAGAAAACGTGCTGATAGGTCAAATCTTGATGAGCTGTAAATTCGAGATCAATTTGATTACAGTAAGAGTCAGGGTTTCCCAATCCATTGTAAAGACAGCTTCCAAGTGAAGATTAGGATCCTAGAAATATCCCATGTTAGCCTAGAAATAATTCTGGCTTTTTATTTTTAAGTAATGCTCTATTGTGCTTGATTTGGAGCATATATGTTTACCCTACTATTTCAGGTATTTTAAAACTTTAAAGGTTATCGTCAACATCATATATTATCATTTAACAGGGCTCTCGTTAAATCAAATTTAGCCAAACAGGACAACCATGTATAAAGAATATATTAAATTAAAACCAAAATTACTTCCTGAGTTGCCCATGGTAGCTACACATGGGGTATCACTACTTCTCAACTAAGCACTGATAAAGCTGTCACGTTGAAAAATTAACTTGTTGTTAGTGCGGTAGCTCGAATCCATGACCATAGATCCATCAATTTGAACAAGCATAAACAGACCTGATGCTCTGAAAATTTAACTTTGTAGCTCGAATCCATGGCCTCAATAATTAAAAAATATATTGCCATTATACCTCTTTCGTAGTGTTCATTATCATGTAATCTATAAATAAACAAATCACCAAAACGCATATTATCAGCATCAATTGCTTAGTCATCCATTCAAGCTAAAAGGGAAAGAAAGCCTAACACCTGGTATTTGCAAATGAGCATTCAAAGCTATTTGGTATTCAAACTTTAACGTCTGCAAAGGAGAAGGGACCACAATATTATGTCATATGTCATTATATGTGTGTGTTGCACTCATAGCGAATGTTTCCCCATCCACCGTGAGTACAGCTTCCAAGTGAGTGCTTTGAGCCTGAGCATTGCAGCCAAACTTTACCTTGCCCTCGTCCTAAGATCCAATATCCTACAGTCTTAGTGAAACCAAGGTATCGAAACGAAACCTTGCATTGATATTTTACACATCCCAGTTAGTATGACACACAGACTTGGCATATTATAATATTCGATAATACACAACACGACACCAACATCATATGTGTGACCGTTGCAGTTAGACCAAGCGCCTCCCCAACCAATGTGCGGACAGCTTCCAAGTGAGGACTCTGAGCCTGTACATTGCATACTGTTAAGCCATACTTTACCCGTCCCTCGTCCATAGACCCAATATCCTACAGTTTTGGTAAAGCCAAGTTGTCGACATGCAACCTTGGCATCATTCATATCCCATTTGTAAAAAGGATGACCATGACAAATTGTTCCCCATTGGACATAATCATTATGTTAGTTGGATTGCTTGATTACAGTAATCAATTTGCTTATCACAGGTCAATTACTGGTATAATGATTGTCCTAATACTTCAAGGATACCCAAAGGGTACGATCAGGTAACAGAACTTGTTATTTGGAACTAAGCACTGATAAACATGTGTTTGTTACAGTTTACATTCTGTATTACGCGATAAAAAGTGCCAAAGTGCAGCTAGATGAAACAATTCCCCATCCACTGTGGGTACAGCTTCCAAGTGAGGACTCTGAGCCTGTACATTGCATGTTGTACAGCCATACTTTACCCGTGCCTCGTCCATAGTCCCAATATCCTACAGTTTTGGCGAAACCAAGTTGTCGACATGCGACCTTCGCATCTCTCATGTCCCATTCCATATTAGCATGACACACTGTTCCCCACTGGCCACTGTGGTAGACTTGTATAATGCCGCCGACACCAGCTAGATAATCCCTTAATACTGACGCATTGAAGTCAAACGAATTCCTTTTCGTTTTTTCTGGGAAAATAATTTTGATACTGAAACTTATGGAAAACGATAAGGTTGAGCGTAAAAGGTGTTCTTTGACCTGCGCAAACAAACGTTGAAACAATTTCAATAACTTTGTTGTGATCATGACTCTTTGAAATTGTTTTGGACTGAAACAATGTCAAGGAAACTATATTACTTTTCATGCAATTGCATTCATAACTGCCATTGTTCCAAAATTAAACACTCGAAGTAACCCACACGCTTTTGGCTTACCTTTCATGTGATGTGCGACTATTCGCGGGAATCAAGAAACTCGGCAATATTCTAACCTTAACAAACTTAATACAATCATATCTTCTGCTTATTATCCAGCGAGCATAAATTTCACTTCAACGTACATGACCAATGTAGCTTTCGTCAGATCAGTTTGTATTTTATGAACTTGACTTTTTCCATTCCCATTTTTTTCATAATCGTCATCAGCACAGAGGTATATTAATTTTTTAGAGAAGTAGCTACAGTGTACTCAAATCCATAGATCCTCTGTATCTTAACTTAGTTGCATAACGCGACACCAGCATCATACTTGTGACGATTGCAGTAAGAGTCAACGCTTCCCATCCATTATGAGAACAGGTTCCAAGTGAAGATTCTGCTCCTGAACATCCCATGCGGTACAGCCATACTTTACCAGTACCCCGTCCATATCTTGAAGGTCCTATAGTCTTAGTAAAACCAAGTTGTAGACATGCAACCTTGGCATCATCCATATCCCAGTATCTCCAGTCACCATAATGACACAATGTTCCCCATTAGATATGACCAATGCAAAAGAAAGAAAACAAATCTTTTCAATTTTTTTAAAGTCTTCAAACACTTAAATGTCTTGCTTCATTATCGAGCTAGCACCAATTTCACTTCAACGTCGGAACCATATAGCTTTCGTTAAATCAGTCCGTATTTTTTTAACCTTTGCAATTTTTTCGTAACGTAATTCGCACAGAGGTATATTAACTATATTAAAGATACTATGCAGTGCTTACTGCAGACTGCTACGAAATCTAGTTAAGGGTGGTACCTTTAGAAAGCTAACACCTCTCAACGAGTCACTTGCATTAGATGATGAAGAACAATCATTTGATATGGCGTATTGTCTCACAAATGATCAGATATACTAATACAGTGGTGCAACTCCATTACTCTATTTTGTACATAAACAACAACTAAACTGGTTTGCACATATTATATGCTCACCAAACATTAGCTACATTAAAAAGCTAACCTTTTCTGATGAAACGAACATAAGACGTGGTCAGCCACTACCGACACTGGAACGATCAATCTACAAACGCTACCCTCTTAAGGACAAATCAGAGATAAGAAAAGCCTGTTTTAACAAAACTCTCTTTAATATTGAATAAGTCTAGTATACTCAAGTAGAGTAACTCCTAAATGTTATTCATAGAATGACGAGGAATAAATTGATTGATTGATTGAACTGTAGAGAAGTAGCTACCGTATACTTAAATCCATAGATCCTCTGTATCCTAACTTAGTGGCATAAAGCGACACCAGCATCATCCTTGTGACAATTGCAGTAAGAGTCAACGCTTCCCCATCCATTATGAGTACAGCTTGCAAGTGAAGATTCTGTTCCTGAACATCCCATGCGGTACAGCCATACTTTACCAGTCCCTCTTCCAAGTCCGAAAAGTCCTTTAGTTTTAGTAAAACCCAGTTGACGACATGCAACCTTGGCTTCTCTCATATCCCAGTAGCTCCAATCACCATAATGACAGACTGTTCCCCATTGAATATAACCCCTAAAAATTTAGACCATCCTCATTTGAAATTTGCTTATCTTAATTCTTTGTTATGCATAATTTTAATTGGTATTTTAGTTGAACGTCATTAAATACTTCTAAAGGAAAATAGTCCACTCTTCTTTTAATTTTAACTGCACAACGTTTCAAAAAGTATTCGGAAAACTGATAGTATAAAACCGCAAGAATTACATGTTTGATATCTGTTATTTACTCTTTTATATTCCCCCGAGTGAAGTTCATCAAATCACTAGCTACATTAAGGTCTTTTAGTAATTGCTTAGGTAAAATAATACAAAGTAAACAGGAATATAGGATGTAAAATTACTTGCCTCCTTATTGCTCGGATAACAACAATGGACTCAATTTAGACTTTTAAAAACCATTTTAAAAACCGCATTAATTAAACGACATCAAATTGAGGGTATATTGCTTTCACTTCTTCCATTTCAGTGCAGAATTGCTATACGTAAACCACAGATTATGAATTTTAGAACCCGACACCACATCTTTGGTGTGACCGTTGCAGTTGCACTTCCCCATCCATTGTGAGAACAGCTACCAAGTGAGGCCTCTGAGCCTGAACACTGCATATTATACAGCCATATCTTACCCGTCCCTCGTCCGAGGAACGAATATCCAACAGTTGTGGTAAAACCAAGTTGTCGACATGCAACATTAGCAGTTTTCAGATCATTTATACTCCAACTGCCATCGCAGACTGTTCCCCATTGACCATCATCAGGGTGTAGACCTAAACAGTACTGACGGATAACTGTAGTTGAACTTTGAATTCCTAGCCTGCATATATTTGCCCTAAGAATTCGTGCATTAACAAGCGAACAGCATATCATCAAGGTCAAAGACTCAGCATTATAGAGAAAGAAAGAATACAACTTGCTATTAATTCCCCATTGGCATTGGCTATTTACATTATCTTCTGAAGCCACAGCTTTATTAATACATCTAATTTAAGATTTGAATAATGCCAAAACGACACCAACATCATATGTGTGACCGTTGCAGTAAGAGGAAACACTTCCCCAACCGTTGTGAGAACAGATTCCAAGTGAGGACTCTGAGCCTGAACATCCCATGTTGTACAGCCAGACTTTACCCGTCCCTCGTCCATATCCTACAGTTTTGGTGAAACCAAGTTGACGACATGCAACTTTGGCATCATTCACTTCCCAGTAATCAGGATAACCACCTTGCCAAACTGTTCCCCATTCTTTTATTATTACGCTTCGATACACTTTCAATAAAAACGTTTTTCTTATGCAAAGTTTCCGACATGAAACGTTAGCTTAACGTCATTCAGTTTCAGTGTTTACAATAATATATTGTTCCCCCATTGATCTACTTCTTTTTTAAGTCTCGGGTTTGCATAACCATCTCGAACTCTCCCAACCCCACCTCGTGCTGCTATCAGGCTATGTAAACATGGAAAAAGTTTTCTATTGCTTAAATATTGATTATAAGGCTGAAATTATATCAATTGCGTTTCCTTATTCTTGAAGTATTTTATTATTATGCGTTTTTGTGTCATTTCATTGGTCTCCCAAGATCTTCAGTGTTCAATGAATATATACAAAGGGCGAATCTCCCCATCCCCAATGAGAACAGCTTCCAAGTGACGATTCCAAACCTGAGTAATTCATACCGTACAGCCATATTTTACCCGTGCCTCGGCCATAGTACCAATATCCTACAGTTTTGGTAAAACCAAGTTGTCTCTATGCAACCTTTGCATCTCTAATATCAAAGTGACGAGATAATGTGGAACCATATTGACACACTGTTCCCCACTGGCCGCTGTGGTAGACTTGTATAAAACTGCAAAAAAATAAGGCACAACACAACACCAACATCATATGTGTGACCGTTGCAGTAAGAGGAAACCTGTCCCCATCCATTGTGAGGACAGCTTCCAAGTGTGGACTCTGAGCCTGTACACTGCATGTCCTGTAGCCATACTTTATACGTTCCTCTTCCAAATAGCCAATATCCTACAGTTTTGGTAAAACCAATTTGACGGCAAGCAACCTTGGCATCAGTCATTTCGAAGTCAAAATAGTTAACAGCACAAACTCTTCCCCATTGCACCAGTGTATATTTTTGGAACATGAAGTGGAAAATATGCAAATCAAACTCAAAATTTTACCTGAGACTATTGTGACTGGATGAACAATTCCTCGACATAGATCCAATTTTCTTGAATCATAAAATTCTGAGTTCCATTTTGTTTTTCATCGAGTGGATTTACTATATCATATAATTTCAGCCTTTCAAATCATCTTCTTTCGTGGGATTTCAAATAACGCCAAAGTTGCAGTACAAGAGCGACAGGGACCACAGGAATGCAGGCGTGCATAAATTTGGGTTAACTACACTAGCATAAAAAATGTCATATTTACAAACTGTACTGTTGACTGAGGAAAGCGGTTGTTTATTTTTATTCCGGTTGAGCGCCTTGCAGGCAGCACATGACTTTAAAGCTGCTCCTGCATAATTTACTAATTTCTCTGCTATGAATTCTTCAATTGATTTTTTTGGATTCATTGGCTTTATTTCATGGTTATTTCACACGATGGCTATAACGTACTAAAGATTTTCATTGATATCACTATTTAAATCAACTCCGACATCACTGCTTGATGCTGAACTTTGGCAAATTCTATTGGAACTCAAAATATCACGATTCAAACCTACCCGCAGAGGATGCAGAGGAGGGCAAAGGAAAGCTAAATGTACGAACTCTCAAATCATATCGACAAGAAGCTTAGGATTACATGCTAATTTAGAAATAATTGAATTTGAAAAAATTCCTGTGACTGACAAACTGGACTCGGCTTATCGGCCTCGTCCAATTTTGACAGTCTTCGGAAATTTTTTATCCAATTATTTCCAAATTGGACAGCATTTAATCTTATTACCTATTCTAATACATCTAATGAGGATTCAAATAATACAAACACACCAACATCATATATGTGACCGTTGCAGTTAGACCAAGCGCCTCCCCAACCAATGTGCGGACAGCTTCCAAGTGAGGACTCTGAGCCTGTACATTGCATACTGTTCAGCCATACTTTACCCGTCCCTCGTCCATAGACCCAATATCCTACAGTTTTGGTAAAGCCAAGTTGTCGACATGCAACCTTGGCATCATTCATATCCCATTTGTAAAAAGGATGACCATGACAAATTGTTCCCCATTGGACATAATCATTATGTTAGTTGGATTGCTTGATTACAGTAATCAATTTGCTTATCACAGGTCAATTACTGGTATAATGATTGTCCTAATACTTCAAGGATACCCAAAGGGTACGATCAGGTAACAGAACTTGTTATTTGGAACTAAGCACTGATAAACATGTGTTTGTTACAGTTTACATTCTGTATTACGCGATAAAAAGTGCCAAAGTGCAGCTAGATGAAACAATTCCCCATCCACTGTGGGTACAGCTTCCAAGTGAGGCCTCTGAGCCAAAACATTGCATACTGTAAAGCCATACTTTGCCCGTGCCTCGTCCGTAGTACCAATATCCTAAAGCTTTGGCGAAACCAAGTTGTCGACATGCGACCTTTGCATCTCTCATGTCCCATTTCCAATAAGCATGACACACTGCTCCCCACACTGTTGCCGGCATACACCCTTGGCATCATTCATATCAAAGTCACCATAATTATAAGCAAACACTGTTCCCTATTTGCCATGACTATGTAAGTCATATGTGTGACCGTTGTAACCAGACAAACCAGACCGTTGCAGCCAGATGAAACACTTCCCCATCCATTGTGAGAACAGCTCCCAAGTGAGGACTCTGAGCCTGTAAATTGCATGCTGTAAAGCCATACTTTGCCAGTCCCACGTCTAAACCACCAATATCCTACAGTTTTGGTTAAACCAAGTTGCCGACATGCAACCTTATCATCATTCATATCAAAGTAACCAGATAATGTGGAACCATCTTGACACACTGTTCCCCACTAACCACTGTGGTACACTTGTATAATGCCGTCAGCACCTGAATCTCTAAATAAATGGGATGACATTTTTTTTACGTTTTCTTGGTGTTGAAAAAATCATAATACTTTGATTGTTTAGAAAACGGTACGATTGATCCATTCGCATAGGGTTATGCACGAGCTAACGTTCAAAATGGCTGCCATAATTTTTGATGCAATCACTTTGAAATTATGTCTTTAAGACTGCTGTTGTTTCAAAATGAAACATTCGAAGTAATCCATAACGCTTTTGGCTTAGTCTACCATCATCCACTGTGACTATTCGCGGGCATCAAGAAAAGGATTTACTTATGCTAAGTCTTGACTATCATTAAGTCTATTCTATCTTTTTCTATTTTATTATTAATATTAGGCTTATACATCATGGGTGGATCCAAGATGTTTAGTATGGGGGGTTCACAAAATTAAGAAGTTGAACCTTTATAGCAGTTTTAATCTTTAATGTTGATAGCAACCAACTAATTCCAAATTTGAAAAGGGGTGTACGGAAACCCTGTATTATTAAAAAGAAATACAATTTTAGTTAAAGCGTAAAGCCTTTTGATTATTTAAATAATTATATAACTTTTATACATAACATAACACTTTATGTTTAACACTATAAAAATGTTTTGTTATTATTCCGCTAGAATCCCGACCACACACAGTATTTCACTGTATGACCCATATAGCTTTCGTCCAATCAGTTTAAAGTAAATAACCTTGAGTTATTCCATTTCTAATGGCCAGTGTCAAATTCGTATGACTGTTGCAATAAGAGTCAACATGTCATTAGACAAAGCACTATATACGAAAACACTTAAATTACTGGACGCAAATATCCCATGTGTGACTGTCATGGTGGGGCCCGACCACCCCTCCCTAGTCTCACGCTCGGGTGAGAAAAAATATTCAAGATGGCGGATTTTCGTGACCGCTAAGGACCATGGGAGATTTAACAGTCCTAAATCGGTCAACTTTGGCAGAGATTTTGAGAGACGGGGTTCATCGTGGCTTTCAATGGCGGCCATGAGTGAAAAGTGTAGGAAAAATGCTTTCTTTTGGTGTTTTTTTTATGTGCCAAAGGTTTCTGAAATGTGAGATATGAAGTATCAAAGTTATGGAAAATGGCATTACAAAAGATGCCACAAATCAATCGAGGTAAGTGTTTTTATTTCTATGAAAAACTACCTTTTTCAGAGCTTATTCAAAAATCTAAAGTGATACGATTCGAGTTACGAGTGTTTGATTTTTCTTGCCCTAGGTTTAATTTATTTTTGCGAAATCTAATAATTTTTTTTTCTGCCTAGCACTTTGAAACCCACTGCATCATCACGAAAGCGACTTCGTTTCCCTTGAAAAACTTGAAAAACTAAGATTAGTGGACTTAGAAGATTGCAAATTTCTCAATTGTGGCACCTCACCAAGGTACAAAATACTATCCTACCTTGAGATAAGAAGCTATTCTGCAGATTTATGCAAAAAAATTTGCGGCACATTGCGTTTCTAAGCAATGAGCTAAGTCCAAATATTGTGCTTTTTGCAGGTATTTTCTTGCGTGACATAGAGGCCGTTGAGTCTGTAACGCCTACTTCTTTGCTCGTTATTCTCAATACTCTTACCCAAAATAGGATGAAATGAATGAAAATCTAATTGTAACATGTTTTTGTTCTATCATAAAAGATTTCAGCGATCACAGCTTTGTTTTAGCACTATTAAGCGATTTTGAAATTTCACCATACGATATATTTTTTTCCAATTTGCATATTTCAAAGTCGGGAGGTCAAGCATTGTTAGTATATTTTAAAGAAATCCTCGTCTTATAACCTCGAAACATAGTTGTGCTACAAAAGTACAAGATAACTTTTCTTGCTTTCAGAGCTGGATATTTCTAGCTCTTTTAATAACCTGTTTTAATAATTTGTCTAAGGTTCTATGATTGTGATATTCAAATTTAAGCTTGTATTGCGTTAGCCATTTTATTGATCAACTCTATACCAAGTAGTAGCAATGCTGAAACTATGTCCTTGCGCTAAATAACAGTGAATCATGATGCATTTTCAATTAATAGTTATGGATATAAAAAGGGACTCAAATAGTTAAAAAACCTAAAATATGGTTTAGTACAAAATTGTTGGGTTATAAGTTATTTATGATTTCAGAAATGAAATCGACATGTCTGTCCTGGTTGTATTTACTTGCACCAAGACGATCGGCGTTTATAAAGTCTTCGAGTCTCGTGTTTACCTCTCTCGTGAAAGAATGGATTTTAGCCTTTGTAGCTTTAAAGGAAGCAGAAAAATAGCCTGTGGGAGCTCTAGAGGATTTATTGAATTGGTGAAGTTAAGTGAATGTCAGGCAGATATAACACAGCACCTCGCCAGCTGCCATCTACGAAATTCTGGACTAAATGAAAGCGAGCTAATTCTTGCACGTGCTGGATATTTTGAGTTAAGCTCTATCCAAATTGATGCTATGAGCATATGTCCGAGCCATCGTCATGGTTTTGGTAGATTTTGGCGTGCACCGCGGACATGTCGCTATCCAGGGCATAGTGGATCAAGAAAAAAGCAGTGTAAGGATCGCCATGTGATAAATGTTGCCATGGCAAATGCAGTGAAATCGATTTTCAATGTTACTGTCGAAATTGGATCACGTGAGTATTTTGATGGGTCTAAATCTTTATGTTGAATAATTTAAAACAAAATCGTGTGCGATAGGTCAACGAAAAGAGATAATAAAAAATAAGTAAGCAGGTTAGTAAGTAGTATGGAAAGAAAAAAGAAAAAGAAGGGAAAAAAAAGAAAATAAAGAAAAAAAGAGTAAAGGAATAAGAAAAAAGAGAGGAAGTAAGGGAAAAAAGAAAGCAGCAAAGAAAGCAGGAAGAAAGGGAAGTAGAAAAAGAAAGAAACGGGAAAAAAGAAAAAGAAAAGAAGAGAAAATAAAGAAAGACTATCTACAACAAAAAAAACAAAAACAAAAAACAAAGGAAAGTGTAGTGAATGTTATTATTTAGCAAGGTCATAATTAATATCCCCTAGCTTACACATTCATCTCTATTTTCTGAAACAGCAATATGTGGAAAATGTAGAACAAAGCACCAAGAAAACATGCAGAGCAATGCGGCGTGGCTGCAGGATGAAATAGTTGGCGCGTTCAAGGTTCCTCCCACAAAAACAACCACAGAAAGGTATGTCTTGTGAGTGGAAAGGTATTTCATATTTCACTGAACTAGGACTGCAGTGCAGTGTCGACTAGTTAAGGCAATAACCTAAGAATACCATGACTCTATATGTTATGATAAAATACCTCACTTTTATTTTCGTTGACAGGAGACCTAAAAAATCTACGCCAACCTCAACAACTGAACCGGAAACACCTCGTACGCATCGTGCTGCTGGCGCGAACTGGACACCAGGATGCTGCAGTGATCTTGCAAGTGGTAGTTCACTGGAAGATTTGTGCGTCAACGCTTCTGCTAATGATGATAGAGCTGTTCAAGACTTCAACCAATCGATGGCTAAAATAGCGGCGCATACACCTGTTGGAGTTCTTGAGCCACTGGAGTTTCAATTAACATCAAGTTGGGATGACGCAAAACCAGAAGATAAAAACATTTGTAAAGATAGAGCCTCAGATGCGTGCCGAACTGTTTGCGAACTGATAGCGCCAAAAGAAGCCATAAGCCCTACAGATGACCTGATCGCGTTAATGTGTGCGTATCGTGATGCGCAGACCCGTAACTTGAAGATACAAATACTCAGTATATATGCATACCGCCATACTATGAAGAAATTGCAAGCTTTTCATGAGTCTTATGAAAAAGTCAGTATGAGGCAAATCAAACTGGCTAGATCACATGCGAAAAAGAGAGGTCCAGGCTCATTTGTCCCTAAGGTAGTACACCATCGGGTACGTCTAGACACACAAAAGGTTGACCACTTCGTTGATTTCATCAATCGACCTTATTTTTATCAGGACGTTGCGTTTGGAACAAGAAAGCTTACCTTAGATGGAGGCAGTCAGATAACAATGCCTAATGTAATCCGCACTGTTACAAGGTCCACAATGGTGATGCAGTACTTACAGTATTGCAAGGAAGAGTCATTTGAGCCAATTAGCCGTTCCACGATGTATCGTATCTTGGAAGTGCGAGAAGCTTCACAACGTAAATCATTGTGTGGCCTCGATAATACTGCTGCCGAAGGGGTGTCTGCCTTTGAGCGACTATCTACTATAATAGATGAGCTTTGCGAAGTTGGTGCAGATAAAGAAAACATGACAAGCTTGAAAAACAGGCTAAATGATGGCATGAAATATCTTAAAACCACCTACAAAACGGACTGCATGGCCGAAGAAAGCGAGTGTGCTGACCACTGTAGGCACTTTGCCTTGAGTGATCAGAGCGTTCAGAAGTTAACAAAAAAGTGTTCGCATTCATCACATCATTTGTCTTGCAAACATTGTCAGGAACTGAGATTGGTAATGGATGAGATAGAAGCCAGCATAAAGAATCATTCCAGTAATCTTTACAGCAGTGAGCAACGCGATGACCTAATGTACGACTTTAAGGCCTCCAAAAGTAAAATCTTTGCTTGGAAGTGTCATATTATCCGAGGCGTAAACCAGGAACAGGCAAAACAAGAAGCAATACGTAATTTGTCATCCAACTCCGCCCTCATTATTATTGATTGGGCAAAGAAATTCAACCAAATGAGGTATAGAGAAAAGCAAAGCGAATGGTTTGGCAAGCGCGGGCTAAGCTGGCATATCAGCAGTGTAGTGACCTACGATGAGCAATCCAAGACTAACCGAGTTTTGTCTTATGCTCACTATTTGACTCGTGTTCCCAGGACTGGTTTGCTGTGACTTCCGTTTTTGAGAGCCTTCTAGAAAATATCAAAGTTGACTTTCCTGATGTGAAAACGGTGTGTATTCGTTCAGATGAAGCAGGATGTTACCACACAACCAATCTTGTTGCAGCAGTCAAGGATGTTGGTGACCGTGTTGGAATTGCTGTTGAACGGTATGATTTTTCTGAGCCTCAGCAGGGAAAAGACATATGTGACAGAGTGCTTTGTCCAATGAAGGCATCAATCAGGAGATACTGCGCTGAAGGGAACGATATTCTGAATGGCTCCCATATGAGGAAGGCGTTAAAAGAGAGACCGGTTAAAGGAACAACAGCGGCCTCGAACACTTTGGATGAATCCAGCCAGAATCTTGAGGTGCATAAAATCAAATACTTTAGTGAATTTCATAACTTTAAGTATGAAAAGAAAGGACTGCTTACCTGGAAAGCCTACGATATCGGTCCCGGGAAACTCATACCTTGGAAATCTTTATATGTTAAACATCAAGGAGCGACCAACATATCATTGCAAGAAGGACAAGGGTTTTTCATCACTAGTGAAATGAGACAGCTTCCAGTTAACAAAGATCAAGAAAATCCTAAAAACGCCATTGATAGTGATGATCAGCCATCGCTATTTGTTTGTCCTGAAGTAGGATGTAGCTATAACTTCGACTCCTTTTCAGATCTCGAGCTTCACATTGATGTTGGCTTGCACGAAATCCAGAAAAAAAGAAATGAAACATTATACGATGGGCTCCGCCGAGATTGGGTGGCTAAATTCTCAGGTATCGATTCGTATAAGTCCAAAACATGCAGTAAACCAGATGAATCATCTTATGTATCACGTCAAGAAACACCGCCTTCACCACTTACCATGGGCTGGGCTTTAAAACCAAGAACAGCATCTGCTCGTTTTACAGACAATGTGCGCTCGTATTTGACAGCAAAGTTTGACCTGGGTGAGAGGACTGGGAGAAAAGCTGACCCGGAACAAGTTGCCGCAGAAATGCGGTGCGCGAGAAATGAGGACAACGAAAGACGTTTTGAAAGAATAGAATGGTTATCGAAGACCCAAATAGCGGGATTCTTTTCACGGCTTTCCGCTTCGAGAAAAAAATCCAGAGCACAAGATACTACCAATCCCAAGGAAAACGTACAATCTGAAGTAGATGATGATGAAGACATTCAAGAAGTAATACGGGAGTCAGAGCGTTTTGATCTGTTAAAAGAAATTGGAGATAACATCGGCTTGCAGCACCCGATTACTTATGACGCGTATGATCTATGCGACTATTATCACAGAGACAAGATCGCAGTCTTCAACGTTGCAATGCTTAAAACAATACTCAATCACTTTGAAGTAAAGTTTCGATCTAAAGACCTCAAGGCAGAACTCGTTCGTTTGGTTGGCGAACTTATCGAGGAATGCAAATGTTCCCAGTAAAATTAGTATTATTTAATGACCCGTCTAAAAATATCGGCTGATGTCTAATCTTTTAGGTCAGGAAACCTCAATCATTCGTTCAGTAGTTATAAATATGTTCGTTGGAAAAGGAGGAGGCTTTCACTAAGTGACTGACTTGAGGCACGTGTTTATTGTGGACACCGCCCCTATTGATGACAGTTATTTTTCTTGTGACAGGAAGCCTTTAGATTTCGGAAAGCAGATATTTATTCTGTAGATTACTCCGTTAAAGAGCATTAAAAAAACTTATGTTTTGTTTTATTCAGCTAGCTCTTTTAATGTTGCATAGGACGCATCAACAGAATACATCTCCATTACGACTAAACAGGGTTTTCGATCCCTCTATGATAGCCGTCTTTAAGACGGCCGAGTTTCACGGTATTGTAAACTAGTAAGAAATAACCAGAAAGTTACGCACATCTATTACGACCTCAAGCTTTAAGTAAATGATCTTGGTTTTCATCAGAAATGATAAGAGTAATCAATTAAAATAAAATTTAGCGCTACCATTTTATTATCTAATCTTTGATGCAGTTCAACTCCAGTTGTACTTAACAAACCTTTTTTAGCACTTTTTCCACAGCAGTATACCCAATTTGCAATTATAATGAACAATTAAGTTCCAAAAAAGCACACCAACCCGACGTATTACCATAGCCTTGTTTTCATTTAGCTCTAATTGACAGAGTATTTATTTTTAAAAATTAACGGTGATAACGCAATAAACGCATTAATTTCAATAGATATTAATAATATCCGTTATATGTTACATTCGTCTTAAACAAACAAAAATATTTAGCTCTAAAAGCAAGAAAAGTTTTTCTGTAGCACAATTATGTTTCGAGATTATAACACAAATGTTTGACCTCCCGATCTAGAGACATGCAAATTAGAAAAAAATATAACGTATGGTGAAATTTCAAAATCGCTTAATAGTGCTAAAACAAGGCTGTGATCGCTGAAATCTTTTATGATAGAACAAATACATGTTACAATTAGATTTTCATTCATTTCATCCTATTTTGGGTAAGAGTATTGAGAATAATGAGCAAAGAAGTAGGCGTTACAGACTCAACGGCCTCTATGTCACGCAAGAAAATACCTGCAAAAAGCACAATATTTGGACTTAGTTCATTGCTTAGAAACGCAATGTGCCGCAAATTTTTTTGCATAGATCTGCAGAATAGCTTCTTATCTCAAGGTAGGATGGTATTTTGTACCTTGGTGAGGTGCCACAATTGAGAAATTTGCAATCTTCTAAGTCCTCTAATCTTAGTTTTTCAAGTCACGCGTTCAGTAGTCTCGATCAGTTAGGATTTTCCCTCCCTTAATTTGCACATTCCAAAAAAATATTGCTGTTTCTAGTCAGAAGTTGCACTAAGCTTCACTTTAAACTAAAATATAAGCTTTCATTTCCAGAAAAACCCGAGAAAACGGACTTTGAATGTAAGCCTTGGCGACTTTGAAAATCGGCGTCTTTTGACTGATTTGGGGTCGATAGACAAAAATTCGCATAGCGGCTCGAAAATAGAATATAAAACGATTCTAAGTACACAGTTGTAATGAGGAAAGATAGTACTTTCGATGGTAAAAATATAAGAGAAATCTATTTTTTGAACCCAGAGCCAGTGGTCCGCTGTTAGAGAGACTCCCTCTTAAGGTAGCAGAGAAGGTCAGTTAATTAAGTGTAGTGTAGTGTAGTGTAGTGTAGTGTAGTGTAGTGTAGTGTAGTGTAGTGTAGTGTAGTGTAGTGTAGTGTAGTGTAGTGTAGTGTAGTGTAGTGTAGTGTAGTGTAGTGTAGTGTAGTGTAGTGTAGTGTAGTGTAGTGTAGTGTAGTGTAGTGTAGTGTAGTGTAGTGTAGTGTAGTGTAGTGTAGTGTAGTGTAGTGTAGTGTAGTGTAGTGTAGTGTAGTGTAGTGTAGTGTAGTGTAGTGTAGTGTAGTGTAGTGTAGTGTAGTGTAGTGTAGTGTAGTGTAGTGTAGTGTAGTGTAGTGTAGTGTAGTGTAGTGTAGTGTAGATGATAGTTATTCTCACCTATAATGTTTATTAAATTTTGTTTTGTTTTTGTTTTTGTTTTCCTATTTCATGGACAGGTGAAGCAGTTCAAGAGTAAGCTTCCTAACCAAGGCAAAGGAAAGGACAGAACGAAAGTTACCAGCTACATTGCTGCAAACCGTTCAAGACAAGAATACAAACCACCATTAGGAAAGCTAGTTGACAGGATTCAGGCTGAACCTCTACATAATTCAAACAATGCCTGGCAACAGTGGTTCATTTTGCTGTTGACCATTGCTATGTAATTGACGGGGGACCAAATATTAAAAGCAATACAAACTGTTGCTGCACTGCCTAAAAACTCAGCTCTTTACAAGTTCCTTGATCAGTTAAAATTTACTGTAAAGTGTGATCGTTTGCATAAAAAAATCTGTAATTGGTTCTCAGACCAACGAAACAAGAATATCACCTTTTCTTATCGCTTCACAGGGAAAGAGGCAAAGCTTATTACAAAACACTTTGCCAGTCTCATTGCAGTCTTACTGAAGCATCCAACTATTCCGGAGAGCCTTCAGCTACGGCTTCATGCACTGGCCTACGTGGGACAGCGGTTAAGAGATGGTTGTGCTATATTCAGTGCCATTAATGTTTCAAATGAACAGGTGAGATTTCCATTTTACATCTTGAGACAATATGCTAAAAGTTTGTAGGATTAACTTTTGCAGTTAGCTTTGTGGAAATATAAAAAAGATAAAATAATAAAAAAATGCTAAAGGAATGTGGTCATAAGTAATACCAATCAAAAAAATATTGGAAAAATTCTCAAACTCATTAATAATTCATGACTTTATGGTCCAATGACATGCTTCTTTTATATGCTTGGATACCTTGATCCAACACTGGATGCAAATTAGATATCCAAATCCTAGGAGTTGGATCTGATTTGCATCCAGTGTTGGATCTAATTAGCATAAAAGTAATTTCTCATTCATTCTATTACACTTCACTCTCTTTTTTTCTTTATTCTCCACCCCTTCTCCTTGTGTCTTATCTATTTATTTACCTACTGACCTAACTACTTGTCTAATGTTTTATTTATTTATTTTTTATTTTATCTTGGGCATCCTGTGACTCAAACCCCTAACATCTGGCATGAAATTCTAAAGCATTACCAACTAAGCTAATAGTGAATTCGTTGGCAGTTTTGGGTTGATTTCATATTTTATTGATATTTTCCTTCATAGGTTGGTCACTAATTATTTGTAAAAAAGTTCAAAATCTAAATGTTATTTATTATTGATTTGTTTGAGAAGCCAGATCAAAAACTTGTGCTTTGTGTTTCATCAGGGGAATCCAAATACCTCAAGACAGATAAAAGCATTCGGCCTGCAGCCTCGTGTGCTTTCATCAGTTTCTCGGTATTTGGATCCCCTGATGAATTACACTCACACTCGTATTTGATCTATCACGTGAACTAAAACATGCATATTTTTCATAGGTGGTAAAGCTTGAATTGAAGTGTAGGGAGTATTTTACTGCTTGTGTGCTTTTCTTTGGGAAGCGAACCATTACCCCTACTGTTTGGACTATTGGGTGTGCCATACCATTCCATACAAGAAAGATCTTTTGTAAACTTGGATATGGCCTGGGGTTGAACACCATGCAAGGGCGAGAAGCAAAACATGTGAAACTTTCAAAGTACCTGGACAACACCACAAACAGCAGCAAAAGTCAAAGATGGTGGACTGTGTTTAGACATGAGTATATCTCTCTACTGTGGCTAAGAAGAAACGATCCCCTTAACAGTACCTATAACACAAAAGGGACACCAGCTGCAGAGTCATTCATTCCCAAGCATGTACAGAAACAGGATCAAATGTACTGTCACTGTGGGTTTCAAAAGCAAGCTAACACATGCTTCATTTGTGAAAATGAACTGTATGCTTTAGTTACTGAAAGTGTAAATAATAGGAAAATCCACCCAAGTTCTAAAAAATTTATAGAGTCCTAGCTCTGGATGGAGTTCATTTTATGACTTTGCTCCTGGAGATATTGGCACTGACTCAATGCAAGACAATTTTTTGCTTCACTTCGAAGCTTTTAAATATTTTATTGGATAACAAGGAAAAGTCAAACACTGCAACAGAGTCATAAACAAATTTCATGATGATTTGGATTATTACATGATTTACTTTTTTGTGTGGCTTCTCTTCGAAGCTTTTAAATCTTTTATTGTATAATTACAAAAGTCCAAACAGTGCAACATTGTCATAAATCACATGATAAAGTATAGTTAAAGTACTATCATATCATCAGGATGTATTCATTTCAAAGGACCTCATATTAAACATTGTCCATTTGAATATTGTCTTACCGTGAAGAAACCTCTAGTGGTCTGGGATCCCAAAGCTATTCCAGTGACCATATTTAAAAGTAATTACTTAAACTTCAGAGTTTTTATTAAACTTGAAAACCATAGGAGATTCCCTTGACACAATAACTTCAGTCCTGTCCATATTGTCTCTTGCCTCCTTACCAACAACAATTTGTTTCTTTAAAAGCAATTCCTGGCTAACCACAGGGTTTTCAGTATTCTGCCAATTAAATACTATACATATTTCGCCTTGTGAATATCAAAAATGTTCACAGTTGTGATAACTCCTGTACTAGAAGTTTTAACTTCATGTCCAAATGAGTTGTGTCCAATAACTTTGTTTAGTAAAACATCCCAAATTTCCAGTGGCACATCATGAGACAAATCGCATTGCCAGGGGTTACACAGGTTTGGGGTTGGGTGCAGTCTACGGATTATCTTCACGTGAAGCATCTGAAGTAATCTTGAAACCATTTGTCTGGTGTTCACGAATGACTCGGCTGCACGAAATCGATTTGTTGGATCAAATTTGTCGTCTAGTTTCTCAGCAAGAAGCTTAAGTTCCCTAAAATATCCTGATATTTTCTCCATTTCAGCTAAATTATCCGTTTGGCAAAGGAAATTTAACTTTACTCGGTCTATTTCTCGACAAGATGCGATCGAAAGCTTACCAACTGCATCCCCATCGTCCGCCATTTTGAATTTTACCCATAATTCAGCGCACGCGCCCAATGAGCCTGTCTAGGGGTGGTCAGGCCCCACCGTGTGTTGCAGAGAGAGTTATTGATTCATCCATCTATTGCTCCATCACCCGTAAGACCATTGGGTGCATTGTCAATAGTGCAGGCTCCCAATCTGCTATTAACTCATTCTTGAATCGTCTGAAACATTTTCTTTAAAACATCATATAACACTAATTTATTTCATTCATTTCCAAATATTACCAATGGTCCTATTCACCTTCAGACACAAAATCCTTCAGTAACACGACACCAACATCATGTGTGACCATTGCAGTAAGAGTGAACACTACCCCATCCGTTGTGAGTACAGCTTCTAAGTGAGGACTCTGAGCCTGAACACTGCATATAGTCCAAGATGCCAATATCCTACAGTCTTGGTAAAACCAAGTGGCCGACATGTAACCTTGGCATCTGGCATATCCCAGTTAGTATCCCACACTATTCCGTTTTCCATTTCACCTTGGTTATAAACTTGTCACATGTCACATGTCACATCTGAAACGCGACACCATCATCCCATTCGTTGTGGCTGCACTCACAGCGAATATTTCCCCATCCAGCATGAGGACAGCTGCCAAGTGAACATGCCATGTAATCCAGCCATATTTTTCCAGTCCCTTGTCCATACTCCCAATATCCCACTGTTTTAAAAAAACCAAGATGTCGACAAGTAACCCTGGCTTCTTTCATATCCCACCAATTATGACAAACTGTTCCCCCATTCACTATTGTAGTAGCCTTGTACTACAAAGTTAATATCAGAATCGCGAACACACATGCTGGTTTGACCACTTATCCTAGTGTCCCTCGCTGAGCAAAGACGTCAATGAATAATCTGGTTAGAAGGACCTTGTTATTAATCTTTCTACCTATTCATTTATCTTACCCGCCATCCTGGTTGAGCTTTTCAAACGATTTGTAATCACTCTCTTTTGTTATAGCAACCGACATGGCAAACGTGTCTTTTGTTTTTCCATTCTCTTGGGAATGATTGAAAACCAGCAATATTTTAAAAAGTGATGAAATAATTGAAAATTAATAAAATTATTGAAATAACTTAACTGACTTGTTTCAAGAGGAATGGATGCGACCCCAACATCATAGATGTGAGGGGTACAGTAAGAGTCAACGCTTCCCATCCATTATGAGAACAGCTTCCAAGTGAAGATTCTGCTCCTGGACATCCCATGCGGTACAGCCATACTTTACCAGTACCCCGTCCATATCTCGAATGTCCTACAGTTTTAGTAAAACCCAGTTGACGACATGCAACCTTGGCTTCTTTCATATCCCAATATCTCCAGTTATCTTAATGACACACTGTTCCCCATTGACAGTGTCCACGACAAAGAAAGAAAGCAAGTCTTTCCATTCAACCTCAAAGTGTAAAGTTGAACAATGGTCTTGCAGTTTTTGAGCTCCAGCCGCCATTACAGACTGTACCCCATTGAGCATGGTGAGACTTTAGACCTTAACCTTACAGATAACTAGAACTGATGAGAAGATGGCTTGACTTTTTCGTTGACATCCAAGGTATAACCAGTCTTTAAACTTCAATTCACTTTTCCAAAGGGGTTTTAAATTGCGTACGAGACAAGCATCATACAAGTGACGGTTGCAGCGAGATAAAACACTTCCCTAACCATTGTGGGTACAGCTTCCAAGTGAGGACTCTGTGCCTGTACACTGCATGTTGTACAGCCATACTTTACCCGTCCCTCTTCCATAGAGCCAATACCCTACAGTCTTGGTAAAACCAAGTTGTCGGCACGCAACCTTTGCATCTCTCATATTAAAGTAATCGGAACCACCTTGACACACTGTTCCCCACTGACCACTGTGATAGATTTGTATAATGCTGGGGACAACTGAATCTCTAATACTGAATCTCCAGTGAAGCTGGAAAAAAGTATATATTTTTGTCTTTAGTTTTTATTGTTGCTGAAAGTAACATGATACTTTGAATGGTTTGAAAAAGATATAATTGATGTTTCATTCCTCTGCAAGCTAATATAGAAAAAGCTTTAAGAGCGGCCGTCTGTAAATATCGCCTTACGTGTGTAAAATGAAAAAAATCAAAATTCCTGAAACTTTGTCAGAATATAGGTTTTGGGGGACTATTAAACAAAAAAAAGTTTAAGGTTCATTGGATTAATATTTTAGCCGCACGACGATAATTTCGATTTCATGGTTCTGAGGGGGTGTTTAGCGTGATTTTACCGTAGTAGTTTAAAAGATCGACTAAAAATTCAGGACTTTATGGAATCAAACACTGAAAGGTTATTTGATAATACAAGATACCGGTAAACATTTCAAGGGGTTGATCTTTGATTTCCGTTACATATTTAATATTTTTCAGATTTTTGAATATTTTCCTTTTCGGACCCTTTTTTCGTTGACACAAAAATGCTCAGTTTCGAAGGCTTATATCGCCACTGATATGTGGCCTACGGTAAACAAATTGCAATCCGGCTTTAGTCCAATTCCTCTGCTTCAGATAGATGTAATAATATTTTGGGGCCGTTCAAAATTCCGGATTTTAGAGCGCGAAACATATGTAGACCAAATGTCTAAAAACTCGCTGTCAGTTGATCGCTCAATTCGCGACGGACGAGAGAAAAAAATATTTTCGTCCGTAGAAGCATCTCCTACGAAGTTATTATCTATGTTGAAGATAAAAGGAACACATTTACTTACATTTCGTCCAGTTTATTAGTAGTTTTGCTTGTGTTTAGCAGGGATTTTATGGCAACATGACTGGAAGACCATCAAATAACTAATGAATGAAATAATCTTTCTTCCTCACATCATCCTCGTTCATCACCAGAAATCCTCAAAGTCCTCAAAATGATCTGAATAACCCACGCCAAGGTTTATCAGAGTAAAAGAAAGGTCTTCAGTTGAGATTATGTGGCTTTTAAGGTTGAAATCGTTCAACGACCTTGATGATTCTTTATGTCAACAAACAGACGCTTGCGTGACACACAGGAACCCCACTCTTTGTAATACCAATATCATATACATTCTGTTGTACGACAGAACAAAATGATAGTTTTTCATAATTTCCTATATTATTTTACTCTTCATTATTTGATAATTCAAAACAGAACTGAAATAAGGAATAGACAAATTAGCTTATGTCACGGCGGTAACGAACTAGCAGCTTGAGAGATTCGTCGCGGTAGGTTTCCGCGGTGTCTGAAAGTTAAATATTACACGACTTCGGTAATTCAAGAAAGGTTGGTAGTGATTGGTAAATGTTTGTAGTAAAGTTAGTAGTAAAGTGTTTAGTAAAGTTTGGTAAAGACCCCGCGTCTTTAGGGCTGTTTTTTTTAATCATCTGCTTGAAGTCACCACTTGATGAGTGAATTTTGATATGGCTACTTGTGGATACTCGGGATTTGTCAGCGGGCAGTGTGGTTCAAGTAGGGATTATCCCGAGGACCTTTCTTGTTTGACGATCGAGAATTGTCAGCGAGAGATTAAAGGGCATCTTAGGTTATTGGAGATTAGAGATGGGAAGCTGAAGACCGAGGCACATCTACTTTTAGCACGAGCAGGTAAGTAAGACAAGAATAAAACCTCATATATTGACTTCTAGTAATCTATATACAACAGGGTCTGAAATGGCATATTATATTACATCAACAAAGATTTCTGAGGGGAAATTCTGTAGGATTTAACTGGTTGTAGACACTGTTTGCGCTATACTAAAATGAATAATCACCTAAAAAAAATTTAAGCTGGTCTCGGCTTTTTCATCTATAGTATTACAGTTGCTTGAAACAGCCTCGTATCCATAACTCTCCCCATCCGCCCTAACCCCTGAAAAATGAAACTTTTATATCTTAAAACGGATTCTGTATTAACTACTGAATTTTCGCTGATACTTAAAAATTAATTTTGGATCAGTCCCCCCCCCCCCCCCCTGCTTCGACTATCAGTATTATTCATTATTTATACAATATGGCAGTACAGTACTGGACATTTTCCTTAACGCTCGCTAATTAACAATTAATTTTTAAGGCTTATTCGAAGCCACCCCCTCTCACTTTAAGATTACTGTGTGCCCACGTCACCGAGATTTGTATGGTATAAGATGGCGCACATGTAAAACGATGTGCTCAAGTCCTGTTGGTTGGTCTAAGCATCAATATAAACAATACAAAGGAGACCGTGGTATTTCATCCATCCAGTCCGAGGGACTCTACACGCTTACAAATTACCTTCTTCCTGTTGGTTCGCGTAAGTATAAAGTTTGAATCATTTACTCATATTAACATTGATTTGCCTAAGAAATTATATATTCCGTCTTTACTCAGTCGAGTAAATTTCTCGTTTAGAGGACTAGTCCCTAGTCTTCCCGGTCCCTGGTAAGATCTGCATCCTGCTTCTGAGTTTCTATATGTTTTTGATTGATAGAAAATGTTTGGACATACTTTTTCAGCCATATGCAGGCGATGCCGTACGCAGTTAAAAACAGAGCTCGAATCAAGCCCTCTTACGCTGATGAAGATACAAGCCACTGCCTTTGAGGATATTGAGGTAGCATTATTTATTTGTTTGAGTAAGCGTAGTGTTGAAATTGAATTTTATAATGCAAGGCTATGCTCCTCTAGAAGATAAAAGGTTTATCATATTGCTTAGCCTCTGAAAGCAATGTAGTCAATTTGAAACCAAAAAAATAATTCGTACATGTATATGTAAGGAAACATAGTTGTGCAATTATTGTCATTACCTCATCAATATATCTTCGTTTAGTGCAATAGTGTTTCAATCAACTGCTTATACATCAAGGTTTTTTGTTCGCAGGAAATTGGAGGCGGAAACAAAAATGATGACCCCCTAGCTGACTTGCTTAGCCAGATGTCAATTATAGAAGAACCAATTGATGCAAGTGCCAACCTGTCAAATGCCGAAACAAGCAGCAGTAATGGCACCAATAGCCTGAAGAAATTCACCGTAGAATTCGAAGAAACAACTGCTATCCTGCCAGATGCCGAAACAAGCAGTAGTAATGGAAATACAACAGCTAATAGCACCAATAGCCTGAAGAAATCCATCGTAGAATTCGAAGAAACAACTGCTATCCTGTCAGATGCCGAAACAAGCAGTACTAATGGATTTATAACAGCTACAGACACTAACAGTCTGAAGCTTGAAAAACTTAATGACTTTTTACATGCCTGCGGCGGGACAGATTCAATCGGTCAACCCAAAAAGCGGTGGCAAAACTTGAGCATGCGCAGTAAAAATTATCGTGTTGCTAAGGCTACAAATGTAATCGTGGCCGCTTTAGAAGTAATAACACCCGGAGATACTGGAAGTATTTGGGAAGCTGTTCAAACCTCACAAAGCGTCGAAAAGGCTCTTGGGATTGCGCAACCTGCTGAAAAAAAATATCTAGAGGCCTTAGCTGAGACATATCAAAATGCAACAAGCTGGGAAACCCGAAGACAGGTCTTGGGAATAATTGCAGACCTAGTGCCTTTGTCTCAGATCCAGAAATTTATCCCTGGTATAACAGAATATCGTTTCAAGCTAGCCAGACTGCATATCCTTAAGTACGGTCGTGGGGCACCAGTGCCAGTGCAGAAGAGTCCCAGAATGAGAGTAGATGAGAGCCAGCTAGATCACTTGCTCTCTTTCATAACCAGTCCACATGTTATTCAAGACCTCCCGTTTGGTCAACGATACCTCCACTTAGCAAATGGCCAAGTCTTAGAATGTCCGAACGTAATTCGATCGATGATTCCGCAAAGAATCATTAGGCAGTACACACAGTTTTGTAAAGAAAGTGGAACCAAACCTTTGAGCCCCTCCACCATCTTACGGGTTTTATCAGTTTGTACTGCAACTGTCCGGAAGTCTTTGCAAGGTCTGGACTATATTTCAGCTGACGGGGCAAAGGCTTTTGATGACCTGGCTGGGTTGCTCACAAAACTCGGAAACTATGGTTGTGACAAAGAGTGGCTCAGTTCTTGTGAGGGAGCATTGAAAGCTGGGAAACAGTACATTAAAACTGACTTCAAGGTAATTCATACTACCACATCTGTTACTAGTCAGTTGCTGAGATTCTTGGGGGGGGGGGGGGGTACTTGAATAGGCTTCTGTTAGGGGTTTCCCGCTTGAGCCTCAAAACCCTGACCCTACATCTAAGACAAAGATATCTGGAAAATCCATACCCTATTTAAGACAGATCGGTAAAAGGTGGACCGTATTTAAGACTCAAAGGGAAATTGTATACTGTATATTGGCAACTTAGTGGTAATCCCACTAAGGCGTTTTTTCTTTTCAATCCTTGTCAAAATTATAGACTCTATTCAACACAATTAAACTTGCAAATATATGCTATCTTTTAGCTAACCCAGGTGTAAAAGAAACAGACATTCTATTAACTTTATATTCTTTTCAGGTGCACGTTTCTGACGCATCCAATGTCGCCGACCACTGCCTAGTTTACGCCCTGAGTGACAAGAAAGAAACTCTCTTCTGTTCTAATTGCAAGCATCATCTCCACGATCACTCTTGCCCATCATGCGAAGAACTTAAATCTACCCTGGCTTCTATAAAGTCGTCAGTAAAAAATGTGTCCGAAACACTACCAGACGACGAACGCGATGATATGATATTTACCTGTCAGCAATCAATATCTGCAATAGAAGCATGGAAAGAGCATCAATTGCGTTCCATCCAACAAGATAAACCGCGCACTGAGATCCAGAATAAACTAGACGAAAATTCAGTTTTAATTACTCAAGACTGGGCAATGAAATTTTTGCCCCAAAAATACAGAGAAACCCAGACTGACTGGTTTGGGAAGAGGGGCATTTCCTGGCACCTCAGTGTTGTTGTAAGGCGGCTCGCAGATGGTAAATTGCAGCACCAAGCATTTGTCCATATTGTAGAGAACTGTAGCCAAGACACTAACGTGGTTATACCGATCATGCAGCACACTCTTAGCGAGCTAAAGAAAGAAAATCCAAACATCGCGTCCGCCGCATTTCGTCAAGACAACGCTGGCTGCTACCACAGCGGCAACATGTTGGCAGCTTGTCGACTTATGGAGGAAACCACAGGAATAAAGGTTGACCGCGTTGATTTCAGTGACCCCCAGGGTGGTAAGGGGGCATGCGATCGCAAGGCTGCCACAATCAAAAGCCATGTTCGCCGCTATATAAACGAAGGTCATGATGTAGTGAATGCAGCACAACTAAGAGATGCCATTTTATCTAATGAAGGGGTGCGTGGTGTACGAGTGGCAGTGGTAGATGCAGGAGGAATTAAGCCTTTGGAGCCCATAAAAATTGTCGGTATAAGCACTTTAAACAATTTCGTCGTCACTGACAAAGGGATTACCGTTTGGAAAGCATACAACATTGGAGAAGGGAAGATCGTACCATGGTCTAAATTGAAAGGTAAATAAATATTCCGCTTTAATACGTCTTTACAAAAATAGATAAAAATTTTATGAATTTTAACACATTTTTATTTTTAGTGTCTGGCAGGTTATGCATTACTCCTTTCAGTTCCGGTTTCTCTGACGGTGATTTCGTAGACATCTCACCATCAAGACGTGGGAAAGCGCCAGCGATAGATACCATCAAGGCGGTCGGCAGAGAAGATGATGACGACGATGACGATGACGATGACGATGACGATGACGATGACGATGACGATGACGATGACGATATTGATGATAATGAGGAGGAGGAGTCATCGAAACTATTTACCTGTCCTGTTGAGGGTTGTATTAAAAATTATCATCGTTATCAATCCCTTGAGAACCATTTGGAATATGGTACATGCAAGCTCAGACTAGAGAGAGAAAGCCTCCTCGACAAGGCAAAAATAATGTACACAGAAAAACTTCTGCATGGCGCTGGCATACAACCAGTCATGGAAAGCTCTGCTATTCCCGTCAATACTGAAGATATGCTACCTCAGGGCTGGGCACTTAA
Source organism: Anthopleura xanthogrammica (assembly GCA_964019055.1). Taxonomy (NCBI): domain Eukaryota; kingdom Metazoa; phylum Cnidaria; class Anthozoa; order Actiniaria; family Actiniidae; genus Anthopleura; species Anthopleura xanthogrammica. The sequence goes on along the minus strand of OZ025207.1, from coordinate 16,963,208 downwards.
AACAACAAAAGCCAATACTCGCTTTAACGACCAACAGAAGTCATACCTCAATGAGAAGTTTGAAATAGGGAAGGAGACAGGGCATAAACTCGATCCCACAACTGTGAGTCGAGATATGCGCTATGCTAGAGACCAAAATGGCAATCGGAGATTTGTTTTGAGTGAGTTCCTAACTCCCCAGCAAGTACAGTCTTACTTCTCTCGAAGAGCTTCCAAACAGAAGAAGAGGCAAGAGGAGATACCAGAAGATAGAGCAGCAGCTGAGGATCAGAAAGCGTACTCCAAAACACGCTCTACCATATTAGAGGAGTGTCAGCTACAACACCCAATAGTTTTTGATTCATATAACCTTTGTACCTTGAGTGCTAAAAACCGCTTGAACAAATTGAGTGTCTCCCTCCTTCGTATCATATGTGAGCATTTTGATATAGATGTTTCAGCAATATCAGTCCGTCGTAAAGCACCTTATATAGATTTGATAAACAGGATGGTTAATTCGTGCAGTTGCTCAGCTTAAAGACTTAATCCATTTCCAAAATTCATTTGCGACTGAGAGTAAACTATTCTGTCGTACAACAGAATGTATATGATATTGGTATTACAAAGAGTGGGGTTCCTGTGTGTCACGCAAGCGTCTGTTGACATAAAGAATCATCAAGGTCGTTGAACGATTTCAACCTTAAAAGCCACATAATCTCAACTGAAGACCTTTCTTTTACTCTGATAAACCTTGGCGTGGGTTATTCAGATCATTTTGAGGACTTTGAGGATTTCTGGTGATGAACGAGGATGATGTGAGGAAGAAAGATTATTTCATTCATTAGTTATTTGATGGTCTTCCAGTCATGTTGCCATAAAATCCCTGCTAAACACAAGCAAAACTACTAATAAACTGGACGAAATGTAAGTAAATGTGTTCCTTTTATCTTCAACATAGATAATAACTTCGTAGGAGATGCTTCTACGGACGAAAATATTTTTTTCTCTCGTCCGTCGCGAATTGAGCGATCAACTGACAGCGAGTTTTTAGACATTTGGTCTACATATGTTTCGCGCTCTAAAATCCGGAATTTTGAACGGCCCCAAAATATTATTACATCTATCTGAAGCAGAGGAATTGGACTAAAGCCGGATTGCAATTTGTTTACCGTAGGCCACATATCAGTGGCGATATAAGCCTTCGAAACTGAGCATTTTTGTGTCAACGAAAAAAGGGTCCGAAAAGGAAAATATTCAAAAATCTGAAAAATATTAAATATGTAACGGAAATCAAAGATCAACCCCTTGAAATGTTTACCGGTATCTTGTATTATCAAATAACCTTTCAGTGTTTGATTCCATAAAGTCCTGAATTTTTAGTCGATCTTTTAAACTACTACGGTAAAATCACGCTAAACACCCCCTCAGAACCATGAAATCGAAATTATCGTCGTGCGGCTAAAATATTAATCCAATGAACCTTAAACTTTTTTTTGTTTAATAGTCCCCCAAAACCTATATTCTGACAAAGTTTCAGGAATTTTGATTTTTTTCATTTTACACACGTAAGGCGATATTTACAGACGGCCGCTCTTAATAACTTTGATGCCGTTCTTTCGAATTATGTCTAGTTTCAAAAACATTTGAAGTAATGCATAACGCTTTTTCCTTACTCTACCATCATGTTCTGCCACAATGTTTCACAATGTATGTGGTAAATCTACAAAAATTAATTCTTTGTCCCTAATTTTCTGAGGTCTGATGCTTATTACATGGAATGCTCATGTGCATGCTAAACTATAATAATAATAATAATAATAATAATAATAATAATAATAATAATAATAATAACAATAATAATAATGATGATGATGATGATAATAATAATAATATTTTTTAGCACAAGGACCTTGAGAAAGAACTAACCAAAGTATTAGACAAGAAAGTAGTAAGAACAACTATAGAACTTGTACAGAAATGGATTATCTCACAGAACTGTGAAATAGTAAAAAGATTTTCCGCTAGACTTAATTAGAGACAAACCGATGCATAGACTTCGGGCATTTTAAAATTTAGTTATTTTATTATTATTAATAGTTTTTTTTTTCACTTGACGAAATAATGGATTTGGTCATTATATGTCCACCTGGCAAATGTTGGGCAAATATGGTGCTCTATATTTGCCCATACATTTGCCTATGCAGGCAAAGGTCGGGGTAAATTTGTAATACATTTGCCATTGATTTGACATGTATCTGAACACATGGGTAAATATCTTACATATTTGCCCATAGTTTAGACACGTTTACCCAGTGGGGACATATGGTGACCGTTTTTGCCCCCATATTTGCCCTATCGCCTAATGAAGGGTACATATGAAATCAACTTTGCACTAGGCTTTGCCCCATATTTACCTGGGGGAGGGGGGAGGGGAAATACAATACTCCATAGTATACCGCGATATAAGGTTTCCGTTTCAATTCATTGCAAAACATTTCAAAACAAATCAAAAATTTTCAACTGAATTATGGATGCTTGCTTGTATTTTACGACATACGACGGATGAGTCAAATTTTTCTCCGAGCACATGACATTGCAGTTGCGATCACAGTCAATTATTGTTTTGCTTTGTTGTCATAAAAGCCAGGCTATATGCGTTGATACACACAGGGAAATACGCGGACGGCGTATTTAAATTATGAGTAAGCCGTGCATGCGTTTTTTCCAGTGACAATAAGAAAACTGACCCATTAGCCCCACCCCAACCGCTGACATCTGTAATATCAATTAACATTATTTGAAGCATCAATTTTATTCAGTCTTAACATATGCATTCATCTTTTTTTATTGGCAATATATACAGTTTCATTTATAATTATTTTCATTATTTAATTTTAAACTTATCAAACATCACATTAGTTCATTATTCAACTTTCATTTTGACTCTCTAGTTACTGATGCAAAGTTCAAACAGTTTATTTTTGATAGTTTTGAATATTCATGCAACGTTCCCTGGTTAACATGGATGATACTTTACGGTCATCTCCATATAGTTTTCCAGCATGAAGTTCATCCGTATAATTTACGTTGTAAAGGACAAACAATTAATACTCTTTCTTTGTCAATAATATCGTAAGCAGCGACAAACTGGCTGTGTATCCTTTATATGAGAATGAATGTACAGGGCCCTTCCACTTCAAACAAGTTTCTGCACCAAATTTCGTGAGGTCTGCCAATCCTATGTCTTTCTGGATGACGCTGAAACCATCGAACCTTTGCCATACACAACGATTCCTGCTTGCCATCAATTGTAATGGTTTGTTTGAGAAAGAAATCGATAACACCAGGGCGCAAGTCAAATGAATCGGTCTCAATACTGCCACTATATTGGACACACCAACTTGCAAGAATAAAGGAAGAACGTTCCAGTCTAGAGTCAGAGGAGCCTAGCTTTGTCCCCAAATATCCAATCGTGCTAATTTTCTCTTTAAGCACTTCCGCTCCACAAGGTCTGCGGCGAAACAATTGACGGTGATTCGGAAAAGCAATGTGAGAACATGGTTTAGCAATGACACGACCAAATCTTGTTGTAATGCAGTCTTGAAAACGGTATAGTGTGTCGCATTTTGGACAAACGACATACTTTGTATGCTTATCTTTAAAAGAAAGAGACTTTTTCAAGAGTTTGAATGAACTCGGAAAAACCAATACTGCAGTTGAGAAAATAATTGGCGAAAGCTCACACAAAACCTGAAAAATCGCTTTAAAAAAGGCAAGGAGAATAGCAATACCTCGGTCTGGTACTGAAAAGTATGCAGACCAAAAGCACACAAACAAGGCAATCCAGTTAATAAGGGTCACTCGGGAACTTGCTTCAACGTCGACAACGTTTATTTCTGCACTAGATTGTTCAAAATCTCTTTCTAGGTCTTCGATATCTGTAATCACGAATATTAAGTAAGTTGTAGAATTCATTGTTTCAGGCTTTTTGTGTTCATTGTTGCGTGCGCGGGTTTTTTGTCTATTGTTTCGGTCAACATATTTGAGTTAGTTTTTCTTGTTTATTATGTTTCATTGTTCGTATAAGCGTCAGTATATATAGTCCCAAACATTAGTATTCAAGTTTAGTTTTCGTCAGTCCGTCAGCCGTCAGTGGAACACAGATCTTGTAAGTTATTCGTTTTCTTCGTTTTTCCTTGTAGTTTGTTCTTTTCCATTTGCTCGATTCGTTTAACGTATTAACTTATTTATTTCTGTATTGTAATTGTAGCAAATCGTTTTCGTCGTTAATAAATGTGAAAATAAAACGTATTTGAACCTGTGAATCTACACATTTGAAGATCTATTCTTCTTGTCTGTTATGGAGAGTGGCGAAGAACAAGTACAAGATAGTCCAGTCGTGTTACAGCTTCGAAATTCTAGAGCAGGACATGTGTCAAGGTTAACCAGATTGTACCGAGCTGTTGAAGCCTTGCAGGAAGATAAAAATGCCGTTGGAGTATCTGAAAGACTGGTTGAGTTGGAAGAAGCGTTTGGACGATTTGAGAAAGTTGCCAGTGATTACTACAACGCATTAGCCGATAAAATAGAAGACCAGAATGGAGCAGAGAAGTATTACAAAGAGCAGCGATACAAGTATCTAGATTTTCACTTCAAAACCCGAAATTGGCTTGACGAAATGACCACGAACGAGGGAATAATGCCTGAAGATTCCGCTAGCAGTATAGGTTCTCGGACTGGGCAAAGATCTAACGTGAGTGTAACATCAAGCATGGCTGCTAAGAAGGTAAAAGCAAAGCAAGCCTTGGCACGTTTAAAGCTACAGCAGTTGAAGTGTAAGCAAGATTTCTTGAGACAGGAAGAAGAAATGAAGTTACAACGCCAGTTCCTTGATGCTAAGTATCAAGTCGAACAAGCTGATTTGCAAGCTCAGATATTCCAGGATGGAGAAGAAGAAAGAGAAGGATGGAGTGAAAGGTCGTACTTGAAATGGAGACCAACCTCTGAGGTTGGAGAAGCGAAGCAAACTGAATTTGGTCTAAACGCAGATGCCCCACCCTTTCAGTATCCAACGAAAAAGGAGCAGATCAACGATCAAGAAGACAGAAGCTCGCTATCAACAGGAGCAGCAGCAGAAAAAATATTTGATAAACTGGCCTCTACGATTAGACAAGGATTTGCATTGCCAAAGCCAGATCTTCCGACATTTGATGGAGACCCGCTTGAGTACTGGAGTTTTATCAGATCCTTTGAGAACAATATCGAGCGTAACGTAAACGACGAGAGTGAGAAGCTGATGTATCTACTTCAATATACTTCAGGAGAAGCCAGAAAGACCATTAAGTGCTGTGCAGTGATGGATCCGTTACTGGGGTACCAAGCAGCCCGAAAAATACTGAAAGAAAGATTTGGTCACCCGTACACCATAGCTTCAAAGTATGTAACCAAACTAACGAATGGACCTGTGCTGAAGACCAATGATCGTGCTGGATTGTTGAAATTTTCTGACGAGCTCAAAGATTGCCAGAATATTCTAGAGTCTGTTGGATACCTCGACGAAGTAAACAGTGCAGATAACTTGAGAAGAGTCGTGCAAAGATTGCCATATCATCTACGAATGAGGTTTATTGAAATAGCAGACAATATTCATCAGTCCGGTCAAAAGTTGAATATTCGTCATATTGCTGAATTCGTCAAGACAAAGGCAAGAGCTGTTAACAATCCAGTATTTGGAAGCATCATTGATTCCGTGCATGAATCCAAACCCAGCACAAGAGTCAAGCCAAAGTCAATTGCAATAACACAGTCACAGCTACGAGCGACTACGCTTAGCACACGAGGTTCTGTCAAGCGCGAGTTTCCCACCAATAATCGTGAGTATTCGGCTACGAGACGCAACGTCTGTCAAGCGTGTGGCGAATCCCACTCACTAAAAGGATGTCAGAAATTCAGCAAGATGTCATTCGAGGAACGTGTGAAGATCATGAGAGCATCGAACCTGTGTAACAACTGCTTCAGACCTGGACACATTGCATTGGGTTGCCTGGAGAAAAAATCTTGTGAAGTAGAAGGTTGTACGAGACGACATCACACATTGCTGCATCCACCCCACAAAGCAGAAACAAAGGTAGACCAAGTCAACAAAGCCGAAAGTGCTGAATCAGAGGCAAACGTAAGTCAAGATGATACGTCTCAAAATAAACAGTCGTACAATGTGTCAATCAAAGGAGGAAAGGTGTGTCTCAGAGTAGTTCCCGTTAGAGTTCAAGGTCTACAGAAGTCTGTAAGTACGTATGCCCTCCTTGACAACGGATCTGATGTGTCACTTTGTAGTAAAGAGTTGGCATCTCAAGTTGGAGTTCAAGGAAAGGCAAAGAGATTTTTCCTTACTACTCAAGAGAAGAGAGACAGTCCAAAAATTGGCCAAGAGACTAGTCTGACCGTTCAAAGCTTAGATGGAGCTGACAAGATAGAAATTGGCAAGCTGTTGACAGTTGACAATGTTAATGTGTCAAGTCATAGTATCCCTACCTGTGATGACCTAAAGGAATGGCCACATCTTAGTGACGTCAAGTTGTTTAACATTGCTACAAAAAAGATTGAAATTATTATAGGAGCAGATGTCCCTGAAGCGTTCTGGGTGTTAGAAGAGAGGCGTGGTAACCATGGTGATCCATATGCAATCCGTTCTCCATTGGGTTGGACTTTGCTGGGACCTACAGAAAAGGTGAACCACTAAGATCGTCGATACAGCACGAATTTCATCCGTCTAGAGGAAAGTCAAGAAGCTGATGATCATTTGCGACAGCAAGTGGAGCAATTTTGGAAGAATGATTATCAAGGTGGAACATTGTTAGATTCAAATCCTACTATGTCGTTAGAGGACAAGCAAGCCTTGGCAACGATGGAAACTACTGCAAGGTTAGTTGAAAACCGTTATCAGATTGGATTACCATGGAAACAAGAGATTCCTTACCTGCCAAACAATCGATCATTAGCAGAACAGCGCTTAAAGATGCTCAAGAAAAGACTGCTTAATGACGAGGAACTGTGTGATAAATATAGGGCTACAGTTCAAGACTATATAGATAAAGGACACGCGAGACAAGTACTATCCAGTGAAATAGAGGTGAAAGGTAAACCATTGTGGTACTTGCCACACCATCCAGTCTTCAATCCAAATAAACCAAAGAAGACAAGAGTAGTCTTTGACTGTGCTGCAAAATTCAAAGGTACGTCCTTAAATGATCAATTGCTGAGTGGTCCTGATTTAACGAGTTCTATCGTTGGAGTGTTGACTAGATTCAGACAAGAGACAGTTGCATTAGCTGCTGACATCGAGTGTATGTTTCACCAAGTAAGAGTTTCACCAAGCGATTACGACGCATTCAGATTTCTGTGGTGGCCAAACAACGATTTGAATCAAGATGCCGTGGACCATCGCATGGAAGTACATCTCTTTGGTGCCACTTCATCACCAGCCTGTGCCAGTTACGCCTTACAGAAGACTGCTGAGGATAACAAGAACTGTTTTCCAGAAAATGTCGTGAACACAGTAAAAAGAAACTTTTACGTTGATGACTACCTAAAGTCAGTGAAATCATCTGAAGAAGCAAGCCAGCTAGTGAAACAGCTTATACAGTTGTTGTCGAAGGGAGGTTTTAGACTAACCAAGTGGCTGTGCAATGTTCCTGAAGTTATTGAGTCCATTCCTGAAACAGAGAGAGCGTCAACCATTTTAGACCTGGATTTGGACAAAGAAAGACTACCGGTGGAAAGAACATTAGGTCTCAGATGGGACATGCAAACAGACGAATTCACATTCAATGTTAAAGAAAAGGAGAAACCCGTCACACGTAGAGGAATCTTATCCATTGCGAGTTCTGTGTACGACCCACTTGGATTCTTAGTGCCTATGGTTCTGCCAGCCAAAAGACTTCTCCAACATCTTTGCAAGAGCCAAATTGGATGGGATGATCCTATCGGAGAGAAGGAAAGTCAGCAGTGGGAAAAGTGGAAAGGCCAATTGCCCAAACTTGCTCAGTCAACTGTGAAACGATGTGTGAAACCAGATTCCTTTGGAAAGATAAAATCCGCTGAAATTCACAATTTCGCTGATGCGTCTCAATTTGCTTATGGAGCTGTTTCCTACCTGAGATTGACGAATGAGGACAACCAAGTTCATTGTTCATTCCTCATGGGCAAATCACGTTTGGCTCACATAAGACCAATGACAGTTCCCCGGCTGGAATTGTCTGCAGCAGTACTGGCCGTCAACATAGACAAGATGTTGAAGCAAGAATTGGAAATGAATCTTGAAACCTCGACCTTCTGGACAGATTCAACATCAGTCCTGCAGTACATCAGAAACACGTCAAGGAGATTTCACACCTTTGTTGCCAATAGACTGACAGTTATCCACGACACCACTGGACCTCATCAGTGGAGATACGTTCCTACAGATCTTAATCCAGCAGATGACGCAAGTAGAGGACTTACAGTTGAGCAAATGTCCAAAGAAAACAGATGGATAACTGGTCCAGGATTCCTGAAAAATAACAAAGACGATTGGCCTACAGAACCGAACAGAATACAGTTAGAGGATGTTCCTGAGGACGACCCAGAAGTTAAAGGAAATCAGTGTTACAGCCAAGCAGCTTCTAACCCGGATGCAGACAAGATCCACAAATTGATAAATCACTATTCTTCCTGGAACAAGTTAAAAAGGGCTGTTGCGTGGTTATTGAAATTCAAACGTTGGCTAATGAGCAAAGACAAGTCAAGCGAAACAAGCGAACTAGAGGTAGAAGATTTTCAAGTTGCAGAAATGTTGATCATAAAGTATGTACAGAAGAAATACTTCCCAGAAGTGATAAATTGCCTCAAAGACGCAAAGCTAGCAGACACAGGTCGCCCAGCCAGAGCCAAGGTGAAACATCTAAAATCAAGTACTTCACTACACAAGTTGAATCCAGTACTAGACGATGACGGAGTTCTAAGAGTTGGTGGAAGACTTGAGAACGCACCCTTGAGTTACGAGGCGAAACATCAAATTATCCTGCCAAGTGATTGCTATGTCACAAACTTGATCATACGAAATTGTCATCAAGATGTTGGTCATCTCGGAGAGGCTTATGTGCTGTCAAATCTACGTGATGTCTACTGGATAATCAAGGGAAAATCGACTGTGCGCAAAGTGATTGGTATGTGCTTTGTTTGCAAACGCCTGAATGCTGTACGAGGTGAACAACAAATGGCGAATCTTCCACGAGAAAGGCTAATTCCGGACGATCCACCATTCACATATATTGGGATAGATTACTTTGGTCCACTCTATGTACGACAAAGACGCGCACAGGTGAAGCGCTATGGATGTCTATTCACCTGCCTGACAACAAGAGCAGTGCACATTGAAGTAGCAGAATCGTTGGACACTGACTCCTTTATAAATGCATTTCGACGCTTCGTAAATCTGAGAGGTAAACCAAAGGTCGTGTACAGTGATAATGGTACCAATTTCCGCGCAGGAGAGAAAGAACTACGCGAATCGTTACAAGCCCAGAATCAAGCTCAAATTAACAATTTCCTGGTGCAAGAGAACATCATCTGGCACTTCAACCCACCAGCAGCTTCCCACATGGGTGGAATATGGGAACGTGTTATACGGTCGATTCGCAAGATCGTTAGAGCCTTGATAAGAGAACAACTCATATCTGACGAAATGCTGAGGACAGTCCTAACCGAAGTGCAAGCCATTCTGAACAGTAGACCATTGACATCGATCAGTGATGATCCAATGGACCAGCAACCGTTGACTCCCAACCATTTGCTGCTGTTAAGGAACAATGCTAATCTATCACCTGGAATTTTCAAGAAAGAGGATAACTATTGCAAGCGTCGCTGGCGTCAAATTCAATACCTTGTTGAAATATTCTGGAAAAGATGGATAAAGGAATACATTCCGACCTTGCAAGAGAGACAAAAGTGGTTGATTCCGAAACGCAATTTAGCAGAAGGAGATTTGGTACTGGTTGTAGACGAAAACATGCCTAGAAACAAGTGGCCCTTGGGACGAGTGGTTCAAGCCAATCGCGGAAGAGATGGTTTAGTGCGATCAGCCAAGATCTTCACAAGATCAAGTTACATCACAAGACCCATTACAAAACTGTGTTTCTTAGAACATGATGCATAAAGAATGAAGACGCATTGAACTATATATATTAGACATTGCTACTATTATTGGTTAACTTAAGATTTAAAAGTTAAGATTTAACTCTGATATTAGGTTTAAGAATTCAAAAATTTCCAGTTATTCGTGTTTAGAACTCGTATCATAATGAACGTCACGCAGTTGGTTCATTGGGGAGGGAATGTAATCACGAATATTAAGTAAGTTGTAGAATTCATTGTTTCAGGCTTTTTGTGTTCATTGTTGCGTGCGCGGGTTTTTTGTCTATTGTTTCGGTCAACATATTTGAGTTAGTTTTTCTTGTTTATTATGTTTCATTGTTCGTATAAGCGTCAGTATATATAGTCCCAAACATTAGTATTCAAGTTTAGTTTTCGTCAGTCCGTCAGCCGTCAGTGGAACACAGATCTTGTAAGTTATTCGTTTTCTTCGTTTTTCCTTGTAGTTTGTTCTTTTCCATTTGCTCGATTCGTTTAACGTATTAACTTATTTATTTCTGTATTGTAATTGTAGCAAATCGTTTTCGTCGTTAATAAATGTGAAAATAAAACGTATTTGAACCTGTGAATCTACAATATCAATATCCCAAGTTTCAACCAATCTCCTTCTTTCATTTACTCCTATCTCTTCATTGTCAGATTCACTGTCTGGCTTGTGATGATCCCAAAACACTTGATCTTCTTCCTCAAAGTTATTTCTTCCGTCTTCTTCCGTGTGCCAAATGTTGCTCTGAAAATGATTTCGCTTGAAAATAAAGTATAAATTTCTAAGTCAGTAAAACAACAATTAATAATTTGTGAAAGAAAAAAATCGAAAATAAGAAAGTAAGAGACATATTACTTAAATCACTTGTGATTGTATTTCTCTGAAGGATAACGTGACAAACAAGTTTGGCCGGATACCATGGCATCTCTGGATTACCACAGTCATAAACTAATTTAATTTGGAGCCGCAAACTTACAACAGAATCCATTTGAGCATAGAAAATTCTTTTCGGCGTTTAAAATACCTTTTTGTGAAGAAGCTGGTAAGAATTCGTCATTTGGTGGTTGTTTTGCATTTGACACATCTGAGGAGCCTTGATCAGTTTGGTCCAAAACGTTTTTCTCACTGTAGTCATTAGACGTAGTGTCGTTTTGGCCGTCAATCTCGTGAGTGAAAATACTATCATTTGAGTCTTCGTCGTCATTCCGCTGTAATTGCCATTCATTTGTTAAAGGATTATAAAAGAATTCTTTGTGACGGCAAAATACTCTGTAATGTAGATCTTCGTTACAGTGAAAGCAATGATAACGCTTTGGCATCGCAGAAGACATTTTGTTTGCCAAAACGCTAACTATATAATCAGAAAGACGATATATATCACTGGGATAATTACTCAAAATCCAAGCATTTTGATTGGCTAACAGCCATCTTCCCGCGTAATAAAATTCCACTTCTATCAACAAAATGCCATTGAACAAAAGCACGTCCATTCTTTATTACATCCTTTTCCTTAGAGCTGTCACTGTTCGCCGCAGATAAGATACGGTGGTTTACCAAAGTTTTAGAGATAGAAACTGATCAAATTTATTGCAATGATATTTCGTGAATCTACGCTTCAGCAAAAGTTTCTTGACTTTCTTGACTTTAAAATAAAGCAAATAGCTTTAAGGGATACTAGAAAGTTGTGACTTTTTTATTATTAGACTTCATTATATGAACGTATATGTCATCACATGAGGATGTGCTAAGGGAGCACAGAAATCGCCTTTTGCAAGCAACATCAACCAAGAATGAGAATGTTGACCCCGAAAGCGCCAATGAAATTTCTCCTAATATCGAGACGATTATGAAACAGTTTAAACAACTCTAAGAACAAAACCGCCAAATACTAGCGGCCTTACAAGAAAACCAGCATACTAAGGACAACGGCAAGACCAAGGTTACTGTCTCAAAGGCTGTTGCAGTAAGTATTGAGACAATGTTTAAAAAAGCAGGCTATTTTTTATTGATAATTGTACCGTGATTTCTTGGCACGAAGAAAAAAGTTGGTATAATTATGCAGCGATATAATTTATGCAATGCTAAAATTGGCAGGAAACATAAGACATGCAAGTGGTTAAATTTATGCTACAAAATATGACTATTGACCCGCAATAATGATACTAATGATAATAATAATTTCCTGGGTTTTTCTGTAAAGTAATTAATTTGATTTCGACTTTTTTCAATGTTATACAATCACAACCATGAAAAGAATGAAAACATTATTACTATATCTAAGAATAACTTACTTCCTATGATTTTAATGGATTTAATTATTTTACAGTCTGAAGTTCGCTTGGTAGCAAAGAAACTGCGGGATCGGGTCGAAAACCCTCTCATTTGGGATTTATACTAAAGCGTAAGTATGAAAATCTAATAAATTATCTTGTCTGAAAAATCCATAGTTTCTCCACTTACCACTCAAATATGGCATTTCCTAATTAGTTAGGGTGGGGATTTGAACTAAATGCCAAAATTTCTAATAAAATTCCCAGAAAATTACTATTGGATTAGTATTGTTATTGATTATTGTGCTAAAATTAAATATAACGGTATTTGTTATAATTTCAGCTGCCCATAAAAGCCACTTTCTCACGAGAAGAAAAAGAAGTAAACGAGAGCGTTCAGGGGCCCTTGGAAGACATCAAAAGATGCAGCGGAAAACCCAAAGAAAACAAAATGCGAGTACTAGCTGATTTTGCAGCAAGCATGACTGAGGAAGTTTGACCGAAAGTGTTTCTTTTTGTTTTTAGCTCCTAAAATCCAGATCCAAGGCATCGAACGTATCAACCTCGCTTACACCAGGGGACAAGGAAAAAATCAAGTCCATTATGAAACTTGAGTACATGTCATCAGAGGAGTCCATGTCAGAGGCTGATGACCAGGATGATGAAGAGAACACAGCGGGCAGTGGCTCTGATAGTGAAGGGGGCCCTCCTAAGCAGAGGAAAGTTTTAATAAAACACCCTCTGCCATGGAGAAGTCCTCTAGCAAACCAGTTCATGGAAAGTATGGACCGAAAGGCGAAAAGGAGGCGTCAGAGCGCAGCTTCACCATGCTTTTAAAGCGCAAAATCGGGGAGCCGTCAAGACGCCCAAGGCCAACTGGAGGTCCCGAATGGGCAGTGAGAGCATAAAGGTTCTTAAGAATATCATGTATGACATGTATTGCAAATCAGTGTGTGTACTAATACAACATGTAATGAATTACAGCTTACAGCAGTATGAAAGAAAATCTAAAAATGAATCCTACATGCCAAAGATATTGACAACTGAATATATATAATCTTCTTTCACAAATTGTCACAAGAAAACTTTAAACACGCTATTTCACTCACAGAACTAGCATTTTCAATTGTAGATATCAAATTCTTTATTGTTAATCGTCAAGAAAAGGAAACAATAAAATGTTTCAGTATGATTTATGTCTTTTTATCACATATACGGTCAGGCCATTTCGCATGGTATATGCAAGGCATAAATCACATACAGTCAGGGTAGATCGCATGGTATATGCAAGGCATAAATCACATATACGGTCAGGGCAAATAAAGGGTATATGTAAGGCAAAAATCACATATACGGTCAGTGCAGATCGCATGGTATACGTAAGGCAAAAATCACATGTACGGTCAGGGCATATCGCATGGTATATGTAAGGCGAAAATCAAATATACGGTCAGGGCAGATCGCATGGTATATGTAAGGCAAAAATCACATATACGGTCAGGGCAGATTGCATGGTATATGTAAGGCAAAAATCACATATACGGTCAGGGCAAATACAGGGTATATGTAAGGCATAAATCACATATACGGCCTGGGAAAATACAGGGTATATGTAAGGCATAAATCACATATACGGTCAGGGCAAATACGGGGTATATGTAAGGCATAAATCACATATACGGTCAGGGCAAATACGGGGTATATGTAAGGTATAAATCACATATACCGCCTGGGAAAATACAGGGTATATGTAAGGCATAAATCACATATACCGCCTGGGAAAATACGGGGTATATGTAAGGCATAAATCACATATACGGCCTGGGAAAATATGTGCACATATCAAATGAGCATTCACATTTACTAGCGGGTAAATGTATGGACGATTTGATATCTGCTATATATTTGTCTTTGGGGATTTTACTGGGCCATACAGACTTTGCCATCTGTGCCCACCGGATAAATGTGTAGGTACATACTATATACAATCATTGGGCAAATAATGTTTACTATTAGTCAAATATGATATTTGACCCTATATTTGCCTATATGTTTGCCTACATGACAAATCCATTATTTCGTCAAGTGTTTAAGGCCCGGTTTGGGCGTCAGGCTTTGCATGTGCCGGGTCTAATTAACAATTAGTCCTCGAGTCCGAATGGTCTACGAGTCAATAGCCCATGAGGCCGAAGGCCGAATGGGCTATTGACTCGTAGGCCATGAGGGCGAGAGGTCTAATTGTTTTAGTAAAAACCTACTAATCGGTCCAATAAAAGGATGCAAAAAGTTTTGGATTTTGCTTTAAATATATATTTTTTGGTTTTCAAAACCGGCGCTTTTCGCTACTAGAGGTCTATCACTAATAGACCCCTAGTAGCTCAGCCAATCACAGGGCTCGATTGGTGATAGACCATTAGTAGGTTTTTTCTAATGCAGATGAATTCAAACTGGCTCGTTTGCGTTGGATTCGGCGCGTGTGGGATTTGACGCTCAAACCAGACCTAAGATTTAAGGATCAGTGTTTTCATTTTTTAGTTTATCTTGGACATCTCGTATTTTTTTCCAAAATTTTGTACTTTTTAGAAGCTTCTATCATAGTTTAAACCAACATTGCTTAGGCTTTTGGGTCCACATTATTGTTATGTGAATCTGTTTGACATTTTTCAATAAAGTTGTCCGTAATAATAATAATAATATAAACAATAATAGTAATAATACCATAATAATAATACAACAATAATAATAATAATAATAATAATAAAAATAACAATAATCTGTTCTAAAAACTGGATGTCACGTGCATACATGAAGAAACGAAAACGACCTTGATGAGTGAAGGAAAGGCAATTGAGGTAGAGCAACCAAGCCCCAAACTGATCACAGATTTCCTAACAACAGCTGCAAATAACCACCTCAAGAAAGAAGTCCAAGACCAAAAGTGGCTTGGTGCACTCACATCGCTACAGTTTGAAGATAAAAATATTTCAACCGACAATTATGCAGTGTTGCAGAAATGCCAAAACATTCCAGATGTGAACACTACTATACGACAACAATTATTGCCTACCACTGTATACCAGAAATACAAGCTACAACAACCAATTAATGACACTAACTGTAAAATGTGCACATATGTACAGGAATCATTAAACCACGTAGTGTGTGGATGCTCAAGAATAGCTCAAGGTCTTTACAAATCACGACAGGATAAAATGTAACGACCATATCATACTATCACTATATTCTTTATTTGTTTGGTTTTCACAATGACCACTCAAGACCGTGCATGTGGTATGAGCAACGTGTGCCAACAGTAGTCACAGAAAATGAAAAAGCCAAAATTATGTGAGATATAGAATTCTACCTTCAAAGAGCCCCAGAAAACAACGCCAACAAAATTGACATGGCAATTAACGACAAAAAGGTTATCCTAGAAGGAACAGTGTGTATGGTTGGAAAGATAGCTGAAAGAAACAATCACAAACAAGAAAAGCATCGAGAGCTACGGAAAGACAACTTTACCCCAAGCACGAAATCATTCAAGTCAACTTGGTGTTTGACTTCCTAAGGAACTATCACCAAGATTTAAAGAAACAAGTGCAAGATCACATCACCTCAAACAACCTGAAGGAAACAAACTATCTTTTACTAAAAAGCCAAAAGTGCATCATCTCCTAAAATGCTGAAATCATTAAAACATTTTATACCCATACTAAGTAAGATGAACCAAGATTGAATTAAGGAATAAGGAATTAGGAACGACGAATAAGGAATATAAGAAATAAGACTGGAAAATAAAATCTATGTAATAAATCACAACTTAGTTTAGGCCAGTAGCCCGCAACGTTGTATGAAAAAAGTTCAAAGAATTCAATAAAATGCTAATAATAAATTTATTCATATAGCGCACATGTCTAGGATTCAAGACGCTTTCCAAAATTATTAAGTAATTTACATCCTCAAAAACATGACTCTAGCTAAATATAGCCTCCTGATATATGACTTCCAGATGGTATCTTCCCCACACAGGTGAAAAAGAAGAATTTACATGTTGGAATACTTATGCGAGTCAGGATCATCAACTCACTAGGTTCATTAGTTGTCCAAGCAACAAAAGCTAATGTAATCTAGAAACTGTATCAGACAAAATTAGATGGCTACAGTAGTAGACCGGCTGGCTATTGATGCCCTAATGACTCGAGGATTAACAACCAGAAAGAATATAATTAACATCAATTGCTGAGTAAAGGATATTAGTGAAAATTAACAAGAATGGATAACACATCAGAGAGCACTACTCGATTTTTGATAACTTTTGAACTTGAACTTTGATATGATCTCTCATATCAAAGTAACCAGAGAATGTGGAACCATATTGACACACTGTCCCCCACTGACCACTGTGGAAAACTTGTATAATGCCGCCGACACCTGAATATTGAATCTATAAATTAAAGCGCAAGTAATCCTTTTTTGTATCTTTTGAAAAAAGAACTTAAGTAAAAACCTGTATTAAAAAAACATCATTTTCCCAAATCATGGTCCTTGTATCTTTAAATTTGGTCAGGTATCTATTGAAAAGTCAGACTGAGTAGGTTATTTTGATAACCTGAGTAGTCTAAAAATGGTTCTTATTTACATGCACATAGAGAGAACGAAAACCAATAGAAAGAAAGAAAACATGTCGATTCTTATCATGTGAAGTTGGAAAAATGATTTTGTAAGTCTTGAATACAAAGCATTGAAACTCGAACAATCTTCGACTAGTGTAAAAGGTAAATCATGAAGATATCTGAGTCTTCTATTTCTTTTATAGAATATTTTTTGAGGCAAAATCGGCATTTTAATTGCTGATAAAAATAGCAATTCTCCATACGTGCGCCATCCACCAATCCACAGATGACGTGAGCATGTTTAAATAGCCTCATCCAACACGCTTTTTGACCAATCAGAGAGCGCGTACTATCTAAATTATTTTATAAATCATTTTCCCATGAGGTGACGACATTATAAATATATATCATGTTCATGAAAATAACACGAGAAAATGACACCAACATCATATGTATGACCGTTGCAGTTAGAGTGAATACTACCCCATCCACCATGAGAACAGCTTCCAAGTAAGAACTCTGAGCCTGAACAACCAAAGTTTGTAAGCCATACTTTACCCGTCCCTTGTCCATAGTACAAAGATCCTACAGTTTTGGTAAAACCAAGTTGACGGCATGCAACCTTGGCATCATTCATGTCAAAGTCATAAGAATAATAAGCACAAACTGTTCCCCATTGCCACCAGTGTATATTTTGGAACTCCTAAGTGAAAAAAACAAATCAAACTCAAGATTCTACCTGAGACTATTGTAAATTCGTTGAGAAATTCCTTGACATAGATCGCATTTTTAATCATAAAATTTTATTCTCCAAATATCATCTTTTTTGTTGTGATCCTAAATAAAGCCAAAGTTGGAGTACAAGAGCGACAGGTACGAGAGAAATGGAAATATTTGTGTGGTCTACACCAGCATAAAAATGTCTCCTTTATAAAACAGTACTATTCTCTGAGTAAAGTCGTTGTTTATATGTGACTGTAATAATAGAACCAGTTCAAAGCAAATCCCTAATAACAATTTGCCTAAGCATGCTTTATCCTTTTTATCTTTATTAAAGCATTTTTAACGCCTTTTTAAAGACTTCATGCTCAATTCCTCATTTATCTATTCATATTTGTCTCCAAACATCTTCCGTTTTCAATTAATATGTTGGCGAATCTCCCCATCCCCAGTGAGAACAGCTTCCGAGTGATGCTTCTGAGCCTGAACACCTCATACCATTCAGCCATACTTTAACCGTCCCTCGTCCATAGACCCAATATCCTACAGTTTTGGTAAAGCCAAGTTGTCGACATGCAACCTTGGCATCTGGCATATCCCAGCTATAATGACACACTGTTCCCCATTGACCATCATAGCGTAATTCCCATGGACGTTTAACTTTATTTGCAACACCTAGAGCCGTATCACCATAAACGCATGCGGCAATGATGCAACTAAAACGCAACACGACACCAACATCATATGTGTGACCATTGCAACTAGAGTAAACGTTTCCCCATCCATTGTGAGAACAGCTCCCGAGTGAGGGTTCTGAGCCTGAACATCCCATGTTGTTAAGCCATACTTTACCTGTCCCTCGTCCATAGACCCAATATCCTACAGTTTTGGTAAAGCCAAGTTGTCGACATGCAACCTTGGCATCTGGCATATCCCAGTTATAATGACACACTGTTCCCCATTGACCATCATAGCGTAATTCTCATGGACGTTTAACTTTATTTGCAACACCTAAAGCCGTATCACCATAAATGCATGTGGCAATGATGCAACTTAAACACGACACCAACATCATATGTGTGACCATTGCAACTAGAGTAAACGTTTCCCCATCCATTGTGAGAACAGCTTCCAAGTGAGGATTCTGAGCCTGAACACCCCATGTTGTTAAGCCATACTTTATCAGTCCCTCGTCCATTCCACCAAGTTCCTACCATTTTGGAATAATGAAGAACGGTATAGTCTCTAGTTTACACCAGAAGGTATCTTTACAATGAACGCACACCAATAACTTAAGTAGCATAACTTCTAATATATAGCACCTCCCAAGAAACGATTATTATATTTCTAAAATCAAAACCAAGATATGTTTTTTTTTTGTGTTTTCAGCTTTCACTTCTCAACTAACTTGAATATTGGCGCTCACTACAGTCGGTAAAATATTTTTGTAATTCAACAGAAACGGCTCAGTCCAATGGCCTTTCTCAGCTTTCAAGGGATTTATTGACAAAAAGAGAGTCACCACAAGGAATTTACTTTTAAAAATATGTAGTTTTTAAACATAAAATCACAAATTATTCTACTGAACAAGACTGAGCGAGATAGTACAGCTCGGTTCATGTGACAGCTGCCGTCTCGCCATGACCTTCGTCACGCAATAATTATAAAATTATATAATATTAAGTTATTTTTATCGGTGTTTTCTATGCGCTGCGTGGTCCTAGAAGTCAACACTGACACGCATTCTCTTTTATGTTTACAGACGTTATTAAAAAACTACCAAGATTTGTTATTATAAATGCGGGTATATCACCAGTTTTTTTTTTACTCAAATGCAACAAATACTCTAGAAGCCATCTCTTCTCTTCTTCCTGTCACTTTCAAGTTCCTTTTTCTCAAAAGATTTCTTTAAGGCATCGACTTTTCACGTAGCGATCTGATCGAGAAAAAGATCTGGTCAAGGCATTTGTTGCATTTTTTAAAAAGATACAGCTTTTTTAATGACTTTAAATGACTGTAACCAATTCCTAAGCTAGTTGTTACTTTAAGAGCAAGTGTCTGTACATCAGTAACATAAATCATATGCTCAAATGTAGTGGTGGTCGACATAGAAAAAAAAACATGCATGTAAAGCATTATTTTATTACCAAATCAACTTTAGTGTTAATCAATAGCAATCATATATGATCTATGAGACTACAGTGATAAAATTGGTCGATATTTCGTGACAAATTGAAGACCATCGTTCGACACTTACTTCATGGCAACAATTTTAGGTCAGTCAGTTAAAAAATCTCGCTTTGAAAATGTCAAATGTTGCTAATTTAAAGAAATACCCAATTTACAGTTCAATTTAGATGTTCTAGACTATAGAAAAGATGAAATTAGTTCAATGAATGTAAGTACCATCTGGAGTTTATTCAGTCATATTTGATGTTTATCTTGTCTGACCCTGGAGAAGTCACGGCAATTCTTAACTAAGTGTCACGTGTTCGGGGTTTTCTACAATTTCGCCATTTGAATAGCCCAAAAAATTTATTTCTCATTTAGCAAGTACAAACAATGCTCTTTCACTTGGATACAGTTTCAGAGCATCTAGTCAGACAACACGCACCTGCAGCGGTTGTTTTTAGGCTTTTTGGGAGACCCGGTTAGGGCAAAAGTGGTGAAGGAAGCTGGCGCTATACTAATGTTGGAAAGACCTCGCTATTGGGCCAGGAGCCCCAAGCAGGACGTGGCCGGCCTGCCCCTTATTTCTTCTCTAACATACAGTGTTTCAGGTGCCTTAACTGGGGTCCTAGTCTTTGTTATCATTGAGCAGTTATTAAAGTTAATTATTTAGTTATGGTTGTCCAACATGTGTGATTACTACACGGGTTTGTTCCCTTTATTTCAGGAGTTGTGCGCGTTTTGAAGGGTTCATTGTGAACACCATTGTGGATTGGGTATCCGCTGGAGTCCTTGTGGGGAAAGGTGACTGAAACAACACTCCCTCATCTAGTTCTTCCCCTCACTGTAGAGCCTTTGAAGCTGCGCCTTTGCCATAACGAGAGATTTCTCAATTTATGGATTAAAGACCTCCCATTTTCATTAGATCACCTCCCAGACCTCCCTTGTTATGTGCTGCAAGGTTATTTTCAAACGTGTTTTGATGACAAAAATAGCTACAAGCATGTGCTTCTCCTCCCTTCGTCGCGCACCTATTGAGTTCCAAGGTGTTTATTTTGTATTTCGTACGCTTCCGTTTGGCTGGAAAGCAAGCGTAGTCGGTTTGCCCGCCAGCAGCACGTTGTCAGAAGCGGCAGCATATATCACGTGCTCTCTCCTCATTCAGGCCGGTTATTTTATTGGTATAACCAAATCCCAATACACCCAATCCACAGTCGTACGTTATTTGAAATTTGTGTGCAACTCTAGTCACCAAGCCTTTCTGGTCCCCGAAGATAAATAAGCGCCAAAAGTTCAAGACTCTGAGAGAAGACATTTTGTCCTCTCGTTTCGTTGACATCAAGACTCTTCAGAGGTTTTCAGGGAAGGTAGTTTCTTTCAGTTTAGCCATTCCGGGTTGTAAACTATACATCCACGAGACCTTTATAGCGCACGACTCACCCGTTCGCGTCAAGGGGATTGTGCGTGATGAAATTGCACATTGGCGTTTTCTAGACACATGGACGGATTGCTTTACTTGGCGTCCAGAGCAGCACGTATCAATTTCATTGTTTGCCGACGTTTCACAATGTGAATGGGGAGCTACTCTGCACCAAGAGGGACAGACCTTTCAATCTAGTGATTACTGGCCAACCGATTTGGATGACGACATCCATTTATTGGAACCTCACGCCCTGTTGAATGCTCTTGTGGCGTTTAAGGATCGTATCTCAAATTTATGGGTACACGTCCATATATCGACAACCGAGTCCTGAAAGGTGCATTAGACAATGACGGTTGTAAAAGTTCTGCTGTTAATACGGTTGACAAGGAGATCCTCCGTTGCCAGCGGGAGTGGAACTTCAGTTTCCAAACGTTTTACGTCCCGTCTAAGGATAACCCAGCAGATGCACCCTCAAGGAGATACTCTGATGCAGATTGCAAGCTAACCCCTGACACTATTACTTCAATATCTATGAAACAGCTATGAAAAAGCTATGAAATTTGCACAGGCTATGAAATTAGCTATGAAAATATTTTATAGTCATATGGAAATTTCTTTTCATAGACCTATGAAAATTTACATACTATGAATTCACTATGAAATTCAACCCTTTGAAAACATTTCATAGGGATCTGTGCTATGAAATTACTATGAAATAGTTTGAACACTAATTCATCAACCATATGAAAACATTTCATAGGATTCTTTGTGCTATGAAATCACTTGAGAAACCATGAAAATCCTGTGAAATCCTCAAATATGCAAACTTGACTTCTTTATGTTTAGAATTGTTGGGAATTTCTATGAATCACACCTTTATGATTGAGAAAAGCTTGGAAATTTTGAGAATATTATGTATACGACAGATCAGACCTGATGATTCTTTGAATCGATGTATACATTTCCAAGTAGATTGCAATTGAAACTTACAATAAGCTCTCTAGTACCTTTTCTAAATATGTTAAATTATTACTTTCAAAAAATAGTGATCAAAGAGTCCTTAAAATAATACAACAAGATTTAGTCGTATGGAAAAAGAATACGCTCGTGATGACCGCCATGTTGGAATGTATTACTAACGAGCGGGACTGATATAGAGTTCCAACCATATTTGGATATCCGGTCAGCCCATATGTGGATTATTGGCTCGCTCTGATTGGCTGATTCATCATTTCGAATTCAGGCGCTATTTTCATTGAGTTGTTAGAATCGTTTGTTGCTGGTAAAACATGGATTTTTTCTCGGATAAATGTGCTGTTTTATGGCTTAAATTCCCTTGAGACAAGCGGGGAACTACGAAATAATTTATTGTACTTCATATCCTGCTATAGATCAACTAATTTCCAAGAGACTTCCTCAAGTTAAGCGATCAAAATGTCCCCTTTTCCAAAACGATTATTCGTAAATGTTTGATCACTATTCAAACACTTAAGCTTACTGTAAAATAATTGAAATCTAGCTAGCTAGAGGGCTAAATAAGTTGAATCCCTCATTTACATTAAGCTGCTATTGGTAGAAATTTGTACTGAGATTTGGGATCTGTTTATTCCAATAAAACCACTAATTTACCCTTCGATTTTTAGATCTATTGCATCCTTCTCCTAACTGATGATGAGGTGTTCTAATAAATAAGATGCCTTTAATAAAATAGTTAGCAAATTTGGTTATTGAAACTTATTTATCGATTTTTTTTTGTTAAGAACTAAGATAATGTATTGATTGACACATACATATACATGTATATAATACGGATAATTTAGAATCAATTTAGGTAAATCATGGTTATATATAATAGTAGACTCCATCTCAAAATGATTTGTAAAAGAAATCCTTCCTTTTACTGTAAATGAGCATTCAGCCTAATTGTAACTTATTACTTTATTAAAAATATGAAAAACTGATAATGATAAGCTTATGTAAAATACGGTATGTAAAAAGCTATGAATTTTCAAGTTTCATAGGCGTTTCCTATAAAATTCCATTGGGTTTTCATGGTATTGAAATAAAATTGCTTAGAATATTTCATATATTTAGCCTTTGAAAATTTCATGGTGTTTTTATAGTATTTTCACGGTATTGATGTACAATTGATGAAAATATTTCATATATTTTACCTATGAAAATTCCTTAGTGTTTTCATATGTTATTGGAGTAAAATTGATGAACATATTTCATATGTTTTACCTATGAAAAATGGGACAACGTTTCATAGCTTTTATTTCATAGTGCTATGAAAAAAACCTATGAAATACCCATGAACTCTGATGTGTTTCATAGGCTTTTCCTATGAAAAACCCATGAAATGGCTATGAAATTTCATAGTGTTTTCATAATGTTTTCATAGGATATTGAAGTAATAGTGTGAAGCATGGTCATAGGTAGAGCGGTGTGTTGGGCCCCATTCGTTTAATTTGATGTCCTTGGACAGTAATTGTCAGACGAATAGAAATGGGAATCCCCTTCAACACTACACGCCTTGGCCTACTCAAAAATCAGAGGGCATCAATGCTTTCGCTCAGGTTCTACCTAGGAATTACAACTTGTATGTTTTCCCACCATTTGTGCTCATTGGCCCTCCCCTTCGTTTCATCTTAGATCAAGATTTTCATGGCGCATTTACACTAGTTGCTCCGGACATTCGGCCTAGACCCTTCTGGTGGGAAACGCTTCAAGACTTTGCCATGGATCGGCTGTTATTGGGAAAGAAGGGCTCAGGCAGATTGTTGCTCTTTTCAAGCCGCGATTCCGGCCCAGGATGGACTCCCTGTCCCTTACAGTGGGATCTCTGGGCATTCTAATGCTTCTGCTAGTAAGGACGAACTGAATTCATTCACGAAGTAATTTTGTCTTCATTGTATAGGTTGCCAGACCATGGAAAGCTGCCCGACAGTGCTCCGCTTGCCTATACCCCAACGACTTTGACGCGAATTTTTGTCAGGCTTACAGCTACTCAACACATTCACCAAGAGCGATTGAGTCTGCTCGCTTGTTGGATCATACTGTGATCGAATAACGGTTCCAGGAGTTTTCCGTCGGATTAAAACAAAAACCCTATCAGCGACAGAAATCTGCCCTCGAGAAAGAGCTGTCCGAATTTTTGGCCTCCTTATCCCCTTTGAAGAGCGTTTCTTCGTGTACCTCAGAAGAAATAAGGAAATTTTTGATCCATAAAGATAAATCAGTAAGACCTCTAGTACATACGAATGGCTGTTCGCCAAAAGATTGTAAGTGTCCCACTGGCTTAGCTGCGGGAACAGTAGATTGATTGTTAGGCAAGCTTAGAGCCATTTTTAATAACATTGGACGGTTGAATGACTCCAACCCTGTGGCACATCCCCAGGTGAAAGATTATCTGAAATTCGTGCGCGAGGAACAAGCAGGTGTTCAGACTTAAAGACCGAGAAGGGTTTTTACTTCGCTTTACCTTAACTAAGAATTCACGAGGGGACCTGCCCCACCCTTTTGTTTTTTGAGCCTTTTCAAAATGGTTGGGTTTGTACAGTTTCTTGGCTTGAATATTATTTATCGGTTTGTCGTTTATTGGATATTGATTTATCACAACGGGTATTTCTTTAGAACCACAGACCGAGGTAGAGCTATAAGTCAAAAGCCCTTCTTGAGTTCTGCAGTTCATATTTAGGCTGGAGAAGCAGTGGCATGGTTAGGCATTACATAAGAATGTCGGAGACTGCTAGTTCGTCATCTCTTACTAAGAGGATTCAGTTAAATAATGCAACTTCTCTTAATAAGACCCCCGTTTCACACACTAATAATCTTCAATGTATTTGTTAGTCCATCTCAGGTGTGTTAAGGCCTGGTTTAGCGATCCGAAACACCCCCCGCGAAGACTCGTGTTGCTTCGATCAAATCCAAGATGGCGGATGTACATGTGATGCGATTTAACTGGTATTCGATATGAAATTCGAAGCATACCAAGCATTTGAAGCATTTAAAGTATATATATTTGTCTTCGTTGTTCAAGAATTATTTTATTTTTCAAAGATGGAGAAACTAGAAGACGAATGAAGGTGAGTAATTTACTTTTTCGTACGAAATTATTTTTACTGGTAAGCTTAAATTACCTTTAATAAATGAAGTTTCTAAGCAAAAT
This sequence comes from Anthopleura xanthogrammica, assembly GCA_964019055.1. NCBI lineage: Eukaryota > Metazoa > Cnidaria > Anthozoa > Actiniaria > Actiniidae > Anthopleura > Anthopleura xanthogrammica. Next base: position 16,937,689 of record OZ025207.1, on the reverse strand, counting down.
TCTCGGACTAGTCGGGAGTAGCTTTACCACGCAAATAATATATTGATGTTGAAATATATATATTTACTCAGAAGCTGACCGGTATTCTTTTAAGCACTGAAAATCTTTCTAAAATTAAAGATATATAAGCTTAAGTTAAAGAACGAAATACTCGTGCAAATCTAACTACAGTAGATTTTTTTCATAGAATAAGTTAATCAGTTATTGGAATCAATTGCAAAAGGACAAGGAAATTTTTAGTAAGCCAGTAATATTTGTTGTAAGGGAGGAGGGTTTAACTGAATAAGGATTTGTGGTTGGGTTTAATTGGCCTTTTTTCATTTCTAATATTAATAATGTAAACTTATCCCTAGTCTTGATTTCTGCAGTATTCACATGGTTATTGATTATTTTTGTATGATAATATAATGTTTTAAATATACATTTAGCTTATTGATCTGTTTTCATATGGGGTCTGGGACTCCGTTAAAGATTATCCATATGGTTTTTTCTTATTTTCTTTTCTTATTTGTTTAAATTTTTGATAAGACTTATGTTTAGCCATACAATTTTAATAAATAATGAATAAATTAATTTCTTAAATAATTATAAAAATATTATTATTTACAGCACATTTTTAAAAACATATTTACAGTATATAATCAGCCTGTTTTGATGTGTTTTTTAGATTCTGATGAAGGTTGCAGTCTGGTGCTTCTGAAAACTACAAAATTAATGGTAAATACAGTAACAAAAAATACTTATATTCCATTACTAAATATTGCTGATACCACTGCTTTTAGGTGAGTGCTATGCCACCGATTGTTCAAAACAACAGTAGCAAAAATGCCAGAAGGGTAATTGACAAATAACCCTGTCACAATTCTGTTCTGTCAGCATTTAGCAATAAAAACAGTGGTAATATACAGCTAGTAGATAAAAGATATGATACTTGACAGTTTGCCAACTCAAGTTTAGCCATCAGTCAAAGGCCATAAAGTTCTATAAGCTGTACATGTAATACAGATTACTTAATATATATTTTCATGACTAAACTGCCAATTCCCTAGGAGCTACTGTACGTACATAATATAAATATTTCCTAGACTTCCTCAGAACAATAATATAGTGTTATGGTTCTTTGGTAAATACTTTCTGAATGCTAAGCAAGTAAAAACTCACACTTGTGATAGTGTTGTATTCAATTTAACTGACTCGTCAAGTTCTCTAAAAGTTATTTAAAGTAAAAAATGCAGCTTCCTGAAATGTTAAGATGCATTGTATACTGTACTTGGTGTACTACTATGGCTTAAAGATGCACAGTTATTTTCCATAGCTTTAGAAGTGAGGATGCTGCTTTTAACCTTGTATTCTTTAATTTCAGTTCATTGGCAAGGTCACCTTTTATAGGCTCTTTCATGGTGTTGATGCTCTTATTTGTTTCTCTGAAAGCCTTCAGTACCTCAATCTGGATTTTGAAAAGGTGAGTCTCATACCTTTCAATGTGATACCTTGACTTTGGATTTTTTTGCAAATTCTCTCTCAATTTTTCAAACCTTGAAACTTCTTCTGTTGCACCCAGCACTGTACTTAATGCTTTTGCTGTTTTAGAATGGAGTTGTTGTTCAGTGTGCTCATTTGTGGCCTTTTTCTTTTTTGATTCTGGTGTAGCATTGCCAGAGAATGGGAATGGCCTTTTCATACTTGCCCCAGTCCTTTCTTGTTGTTCATAATCCATCTGGTCTTCTCCTTCTGTCATGTTACCAAGTCTGATTCCAATTGGCTGTGTATTTAAGTTGTCTTCTTCATGATCATTATCCTGAACATGGCTTTCCATTTGCTCTTCTTGTACCTCCATGTCACTACATGTATATGTAGTGGGCTCTGCATTCTCATCAGCATTCTCATCATTTAAGAAATTATCATCTCCACTTTCTTGTGTCATTTGCTGAGTGATTTGGTCTACAGAAATGACATTGTCATCCTCATCATCAGCAACGTCCTTAGAGGAACAGCATATTCCAGGCACATGCCATCTCCTCTCAGAATCTCGCCGTTTTGTTGCAGGAATCTTCACTTTGCTCTCTAAGCAATTGGTCCAAGATGCATCCAGGTGCTCTTGTTCTTTCTTTATGTTGGATGAACGGAAGTGGTGAAGTCTTGGACCCTCTTCTCTGAAGCATACTTGATTAGGACCATCAAAGAACTCTATTCCTCCATCAACAGATTGCCACCCTACTCCTTCACCTGGCTCCAAGAAGTCAGCAATTAGCTTGAGGTGTGCTTCCCAGTCCCCTGCATATTTCATCAGAATGCTTTCAGGGATGAAAGTGTTCTCCATCTGTGGGAGAGACTTTGCTAACTTACTGATTACTCTTTCCTCTTTTAGAATGTAGTTTAGGCCAGGCTTAGAGGTATCTTGTTTGAGATGAAGAATTGCATTCTTGGAGAGATCTTGGATTCTCCTGTTCCATGTCTTGGAAGTAATGTCTGAGAGTTTCTCAAACAACCTTTCAAACATTTCAGCATTGGTAGACCTGTGAGACACAATTCTCAGAAGCTGAGAAGAGTGTGTGATACAACTATGAAAGTAGAGGCCAAAAAGCTTTCTGTAGCTGAGTGACTTTGGTGGTGTTAGCACTCTTCGGCACTGAATTGCATGTCGCCAACAGAGGTTATGAAGGCGAAGGATCAGTTTGGGAGATCTTTTTGCATCTTGACAATAATAGATCTCAGCCATTTCACACAATGTTACCAGCAGAAGCTTGATCTCAAGGTTAGCCAGTGGGTACAGGGCAATTGTCACAAAAATCAATGTCTTTCTGTAGTCCACACCTCTTAGTTTCTCTTTACTTAGCTGTACGGAAAGGATCTCTTTCAGTTTGATTAATGTGTCTATGTCAGTTATGTGATGAGGCAGTTCCTGTAGGATGTTTTTGATGTGGTTCATCAAACAGGCTAGTGCTTCGAAGCACAGGACTTCATATGATTCCAGGTTTAAGTCCTGGATTGAGGCATTATAGTGCAATAATGCAGGTAGCCTTGTACTTCCACCTAGTACCTCTGCTAAATCTTTCTGCAGTTCATCCTTTTTTCCTTCATCTGACATGCCCCTAGCTCGTAGCTCAGCTTTCAGCTCCTTGGCTTTCAAGTCTTTGAATGGATGAAGTGAGCCCTTTCTTCCAGCAGGACCAGACAGGATTAAATTTCTTTTTTCTTCTAGTGATTTGTATTTCCTCTGAAGGGAGTATTCTACATCGTAGCTACTATTGATGTTGCCATCACAACCAGGACAACCATAGTGACCTCCATGCTGAGTTCCATCTTCCATCTCTGCTGCTGGGTTGTCCCCATTCATAAATCTCATGACATCTTTAATTTCTGCTCCAGATTCACTTTTTAGACTGCTTTTTAATTCTTTTAAATCTTCCTGCCTTGTAGGAACAAATTGCAGTTGGTCTTCTACAGTTGACCTACTAGGACCCAGTATGTACAACTGAGGCTCCTCTATTGTGGCTTGGACATCAACATTGTTTATTCCAGTCTTAGTAGCCAATTCTTGTGCAGTTAGATGGATAGCATTGTCATAAAGTTCTCTTACACAGAATAGCATATGCCCATGGTTTGAAAGAGTTGAATGGTCATGCCACATCAACCAGTTTCTTTGCTGCTGAAATGTTTTCAATAGATCTCTCAATTCTTCAGTATCACCCCCGGTTGCCTCATTAATTTTTTTCAGCTCTTCTACTATTTCTTCTCTTGTTAGATTTTCATAGAAACTGTCATCTCTTATTTTAAGTAAGTCCTTGTTTCTATCAAGGGCTTCGGTTCTAATCTGCTGTAATGGAATTTTCCTTGCAGAGACATTGGTTGTTTTCTGGATTACTTCCCCCTCATTACTCAGAGCTAATGTAACTATTTCTTTTTGAACAACAGGTACACCAACATCGTATGTTCCATCATCAATTAGCTTCTTGATTGATGCCCGGATCTTCTCATTTGTGCGTGCAACTGGAACAGATATTTCACCTCCTTCCTGCTTCTTTAGTGCTCGGCGTACACGAAATCCTGTAAGTGATATCAATCAATCAATCAATCAATCCATTTATTTAAGTGTCTGGTCATATGATAAGAAATATCAGTATGTTTGATACATACATACAGTATGTTTGTTTTTGTTTGTTTATTTGTTTTAATTGTTTTATAGTTTTAGTTAACCCTCATTTTTAACCTTCAATGCAAAACAGATTAAATTTTATCCAGATTTTTGTATGCTCATCACAGGGAACCCAACCTTGTTAGAACTGGCTATATAAATTGTAATTACCTTTTGTTCCATCCTGAGTATTGGTAAAGTTTGCCATACTGACACCTTGAGTATTCTGTAGGAAGGACTTGAGTATTTGGCCTGTATTTGAAGGAGATGAGTCTTGCCCCTTGAGTCGGATGTTGTACTTTCTGGCTTGTTCAGACCAGTTTACAGGGCCATGTGGCCATGACTTAACATCTATCAATAACTGATCAATGTCACCTATTATGTTTCCTAAAGCAGGGATGTGGGATCTCTCTCTTTCTTTTGGGGATGTCTTTATGGCCCTTTCTCTTGCCTCATCTAGTGTTTCAAAAGACTCTGCCAGTCGTCTCTGTTGTCTTGCACTGTATGAATCCCTTGAACTTAGGTGTACACCAGTGTCATTCTTAATTAAAACCTTATTTTCAAGATCTCGCTTTGTGTGCCTGAGCTTATTCCTTTTCTGTTTTCTTTTTTCAACAGGGGAAAGTTTTCTCTCAAGGCCAGCCTCTGGGACAAGAACCAGAATTTCACTCAGTGTCTTTCCAAAGTTTTTCTTACATTTTTCATCATATGTTGAATAGATTTCTTGTCCAACTGACTTCAGCTGTTTCTTTGTTGCCCTTATAATTGAGCCTTCAGGAAGAAGTGTATGCTTGTTTGCATCAGTAGTAATATTACTTAGGGGACCTCCTTTTCCCAACCTGCACATCTTTTTCATTGGATATGTTGCTTGGGACTTTGAGTTGTAGAGCTGACAAGCCTTGCAATTTGTTAATGAATGTGCTTTTCTCGTTTCGTTGGTCATTATTTTGCCTTGATCGAACCAGTTTTGCATTGCAAATCGAGACAAATAAGACTGCTTGTCTTCTTTGCATCTCCAGTTTACAGTTTGGTCGTCTATTTTCTTAGCAACACGATTGAAGTCGTAGCGTGTAATGTCAAACCTCGAATAGCCTTTGAAATGTTCACAGTAAAGTTTATACCTTCCCTGCAAGACTCTTGCACCAAACTTTGCTTTTCCTTCATTCAAGGCTTTTGTGATAGAACACAAGTTCTTAGTTTCACGAATGCACACCCTAGCCCAGGCACATTCCACTTTAACAGACATTATATAGTTGATTGCACACTACAATAGCTTCTAAAGAAGCTGTATGCAATTAATCAACTATATAATTCAAGCCTTGATTAGGAAAACCAATACTTTTTGTTTGAAAAACGTGTTTCAAAAAGACAGAAGCTATAATAATAATTATTTGAAATAAAGGAACCTTATATAATCAGAGTTGTTTTTCAGCTGAAGTCTTCCAAAGAAGTAGATTGTTTGAGTACCAAATTGGTTGAATTGATGTATAATTTGAGGCTTTATTAAGTATCTGACGCGCGTGGGGAAGCTTTTCCCGCCTAAAACTCAAATGAACAAGAAGAAAATGAGGGACATTATATTAAAACAACAAAAGATATCTCCAACACATATACTCAACATGGCCTCACTTTAATCCAAATTTGTTTGTCTAAAACCTTTATTAATGATTTTCTTTACTTACTTGGCCATACGATAGGTATAAAATGACCAAAAGACTTTGGTAATATCATGCATAATTCTAAGTTTTAAGAAAAATTACTTGACAAAGAACTAAAAAAGTCGAAGGTTTTCATCCGCCATTTTGAATTTGTACAAATTTTTCCCCTTGGGGTGGTAAGAGAAAGATAAAAAAGGCCAAAATACAGATTGAACACCCCCTCCGGTCTCCCCGTAGGGAAATTTTGACTACTCGGTTCCAGTCTCCTTTAGGCAAGTGAAGCAAAATGGCGGACGATCCAAATATGAGTATTGGAGCAAAGGAAATTCGCAAATGGGGAGCATTAGGTCACATCAGATGATTAAAAATTTTCAATTACTTACGAGAAGGGATGTTCTTCTTCACATAATTGCTTTTTAACTTGGTCCAGATACCTTTTCTTTCGAGCAATTAGCAGAAATTGCTCGATAACTATGCAGTTTATCGAAACTTCCGAATTTGTTCTTCATTCTGGCTTGATTTTTTGTCTTGGTATCAGCCTTAAAAGGCAATTTTGGATCGACTTATCACATATCAACACATTAAAAAAGACTAAGGTACATTTAAATGTGCTTTAGGTTTCCCCATTTTGTTTTGAATGTAACCCTGTTTTTAGCAATTATTATTCAGAATTTAAAAATAGGAGTTGGTTGCTATGGCAACGAAATTGTACGAAAGACTTTATACACATGCAATTATAATGTGTCATTATTATTTTCAATATCTATTGATCTGTTCGTGTCTAAAGAAGAAAAATAAATTTTAGCCTCGTTTTCATGCTGGAGTCAGGCCTTAACACACCTGAGATGGTCTTTCCTCTACTTCTATTGAGGTTGTATTAGATTATGTATAGTAAAACCGTGTATTTTCTTACATGTAGGAGCCCTTCGTTATGGCGACGTGAGTAATTACGCTAATAAGCTAAAGTAGAAACCAAAGTCAGATGAACTCGTTACATTTCATTTAGGTGTTTGGGCCCGCTATGTTAGTATGGAGGTTTTCTGAGTAATGGAAAGAGATAAGAGAATGGACAACTTCGGACGTGTTATGTTAGTAGCAATTGGGTGGTTTGAAGTGCACAAAAGTAAATAACCTAGCGGTGAGGGCAGTAGTGGATTTTTTCCCCATAACTTAACCACAAGCGATGAGGTAATGAGTATACAGTGAAGATATAGAACTTTTTTACTTATGTGCACGTTTACTTTATGGGTATTCAACTATGTGAGCATAGCTGAGCTTAGCCCCTTAAAAAAAATCGCAGATTTTGACGAAGAGTACACTGAGTGTACTCTTACGTCACTAAATTTGATACATTTTCACACTAGTTCAACACCTTAAGTCAAATCTATCGGTACCCCCCGCCTGCGTAAATATCAACATTTATTATATGAAATAGAGTGTGATATTGAGTGACATCAAAATGATAAAATTGATATCCCCACTCCCACCAGTGGCCAGTGGGGATACGATTTTTATCAACACTGGTGGTGTCAAATTTCGACCAAAGTCAAATTCTCCATAATTTTTCATTGAATATTTCATATAATAAACAGAACATTACATGGCCACTTGGAGATACGAATTTTATCTTCTTGCGCTGATATTATCTCTCACTCGTGAGAGGTAATATCAACACTCGAAGATAAATTTCGTATATCCGCGCGACCATGTAATATCCTCTATGTATACGGAGGTTCCCATTGTTATTAAAAAGTTTACAATTGAACTGAAAGATTACAATTGACCTGAAAAGCACTTACAAAAACGGGGCCATTAAAATAGCTAGCGATGTACGCATGTTAGCGTTCTTAATATTCATGGATATTGATGAAACAGAAAGAACACAATGCTTCAATACAAATGCAATCATTTTAGCGAAGGAATAAATGTCACTGCTAAATGAAGTTTTCCTGTGCCATCAAGTATCTCATCGTATCCAGTACATCCAGGCCGAAAGCTCTTACTACTTACTACTAGTATCGCTATATGATCAGTAGACCACTATTCTACAGGCATTCTAGTGCCCAAGTAGAGTCGATTCCTACAGATCTTTAAACTACCTCTAAAAATATATGATCCAAGTAGACAACCGTTCTACAGGCATTCTAGCGCCCAAGTAGAGTCGATTCCTACAGATCTTTATACTATCAGATATTGTCGAAGTAAGGCCAATTTCTACAGTCATTTGTACTAACCTCCATCGCAATTTCTAAACTTTTAAACCAAGTAGATGCATGATTCTCGCAAAATTTCCCTGAGCTACAGATAAAATCCTGCCGACATATAAGTAGCGAAGTTGAGCCATTATTACTGGGTCTACTCACCCGAATATTGTATCAAACATACCATATGATATATTGTGAACTTACACATTTGGCGGGAACTACGCTATAGAACAAAATACGATATATTACTCAAACAAACGGACAATCCATACCTCTGCTGTGTTAAAGTGATGAATTAAAAGTAATGGCTTCAGACAAAGAAGTTACTTACTCAGTTTACCACTACCAGCTGAAGCTCGTTGATTACGGAGATGTGTATGAGCGAATTCAATGAATAGAGCGGAAAGTTTGTTTATAACTCATGTTAATCATTGACATGGTACGGAGGTGATTTATGTTAGAAGCTTCATATTACGCTCTCTAATATTATATTTTAATACTTGACGGGCTCTTTTGGATTGCAAAAATTATCACTACAATATTTTATTATACAGTGAGAATATTTTGATATTCTTCAGTTTTGCTGTGTTTTCGGATATCTGTTTTGTATGTCTTGCATTACTTTGTTGCTATCTCAATATAAAACACTCATCTTTTCGAGGATTAAAACACCTTTTCAAGATAAGCGTAAAACCCATAAACCTCTCTCTAGGAAATTGATTTAAGGGGCTAAGCTCCTCATGCTAAGTAAATTAATTTGAAATAAGTGTGGTGTCAATTTAACTCAACAAATTGAATTTAAGAGAGCATTTCTACTACGAGGACAGTAAAATACAACAATAAATGAAAGTTCGTGCCGCCATCTTATATCTGAAGTATACATTTATTGTCCTTTCCAAGAAGAGTTGGCCATGATGGTATACCAAGAAAACCAGGTAAAGTAATTCTATTCAAAACGAAATACATTTCTTTGCTCTCCTTTGTCTCTATTTCTTAAAGATACATATATGTCCTTACCATAATAGTTATAATTCATCATTGTGGAAGTTTACTATATTATTTTTGTAATGGCGGAGCTCCGGCGCGAGCAGAGCACCATACTTAAGAAAAAATGGTAACCCATCGAGTTGATTTTTCATGGCTTGATTACGTCATTCTATTGTCCATACGTACATACGGTGTGTACCACCATGCACAGGGTTCCCGCGCGCTCTGCTTTACTCACAAATGCACAGAACAGTGTTGTAGTATGCGAACTAGTTGGACTATTTATTCTCAACAACTTATGCGACAAATACGGAAAGGGCAACATAGGACTGTACAGGGACGATGGACTTGCCATCTTTAAGAACACGATTGGACCACAAGCAGAAAGAATAAGAAAGGACATAATGAGACAGTTTAAGAAACACGGCCTTAATATCACCATACAAACCAACCTGAAAGCAGTAAACTACCTTGACGTCACATTCAACTTAACAAACGAATCCTACTACCCCTACAAAAAGCCAAACGACGAGCCACTGTATATCAACACGAAATCTAACCATCCACCTTCCATAATCAAACAGCTACCCGCAGCTATCAACCGCAGAATAACCGACATTTCATGCAACGAAGAAGCATTCAACGCAGCTAAGCCACTCTACGAAACAGCACTAAAAAACAGCGGATTCACAGAAACCCTCACATATAATAACCTTAAAAAACTCATTAATATTCAACGACCATTTTGTCCAATCCGATGCTCACTTTTGGTCACGAGGAAAACATTTTATACCGCATAAAGTACTTTTCAAATTTAAAGCCCGGGGAGGGATTTGAATTCGGGCCAGGGGAATAATGGGGTAGAATAGAAGAACAATGGAATGCAAATGAACATGAAGCATTATATAATGGCACGTGTCATTATATAATGCTTCATGTCCTTAGGCAGTACAAAAATGAAATATAACAGGCATTGAATAATCATAACATTTATTTCGTGATTGCTTTGTTACTTACTCAAATGAAAAGTATAATTGTTGAATACTGAGCCCGACATAACAACTTTGGCTGGGTTAGAAGTATCTGGTAAAACCATCTTACTTAACAATTCATCTGCGACTTCGAAATCTAACGAGTCAAGATCTTCTAGAACGTTGGAACAGCTTTCATTTATTGTACTATTCCAATGTCAATTTCAAACGAACGCTGTTCTTTGGAAGAATCTTTGTTGGCTCTACCAATTTGCCATTCGGAAAAGACTTTAAAGGCCCACTTCGTAGAGGAACGTGTGGACTTTGGGATGCACTCTTCCAATGTGTTTTTTTCTTCTTCTTTAGACTTTGGTGGCCTAAACTGCCGCTTTGGAGGCATGTTGTTACTCATCCAAAAGCTAGTCCCGAAAGACTTCACATGCAAATGAAATACTGAAAAAGTTCTGCACATTTGAATTTCTAATTTTATTCATCTATTATTACTGTAGATCAATTCCCAAATGCAAACAACCCGCCTTTTTCTTTTGTTTTCTCGCATCAATACATGATAATTTCATCGATATTGGACAAAATGGTCGTTGAATATTAATGAGTTTCTTAAGCTAATCAATAAACTCGCAGCACGTGTTTTATCAGGTATAAAATCCCTCGGGCTTCGCCCTCGGGATTTTATACCTGATAAAACACTCCTGCTCGTTTATTAAATAGTACATAACACATCTGCACCACAAAGAAGAAACAGAAAGAGAAATATTATATGGTTTAACCCTCCATTCAGCAAAAACGTACAAACTAACGTAGGAAAAACCTTCCTTAACCTCATTCAGAAGCACTTCCCTAAAAATCACAAGTTCCACTGCATCTTCAACAAGAACAACGTTAAAGTCAGCTACAATTGCATGGAAAATATGACAAGCATAATCAACAAACACAACAAGAAAATAACTAACAACAGCCCCACAACCTCTTCACAGAACGACTGCAACTGCCGAAAAAAAGACCAATGCCCACTAGAAAACAACTGCCTCACACCCAGCATAGTGTACAACGCACGAGTAACCACAGAAGACGACATACCCGCAAAAAACTACATCAGAAGGAACATTTAAACAACGGTATACGCAACACAAGCTATCTTTCCGAAACAGAAAATACGCCAACAGCACTGAACTATCAAAACACATCTGGACACTTCAAGACAACAAGAAAATTTACAACATCAAATGGTCAATCGTCACCTCAGCAAAAGCCTACAATAATATTTCTAAGAAATGCAATCTCTGCTTAGCAGAAAAATTGAACATTATTAAAGCAGATAAAGCCAACCTTCTCAACAAAAGATCAGGACTTATTTCAAAATGCCGCCACGAAAACAAATATTACTTAAGCCGGATAGCGTAAATTATCGCACCTTGATAGAACAATAGCACTATTGTAAATACATAACAATACTCCAATTATAGGCCACAACAATAGATTATATTATAGCGCCTCAGGTATATATAGATTACAGTATGGATTATTCTTTATTAAAGACTGTCTGAAGATCGCGTAAGCGTGAAACTCCGAGTAACAGCAAAAGTGATGTCTTGTCTTTGATCTATCTACAATCTATAATATGTAATATATATATAAATAATCATCGTATTTGTTATTTTTGAAAATATTGCAATTGTTATTGATTCATCCATCTATTGCTCCATCACCCGTAAGACCATTGGGTGCATTGTCAATAGTGCAGGCTCCCAATCTGCTATTTACTCATTCTTGAATCGTCTGAAACATTTTCTTTAAAACATCATATAACACTAATTTATTTCATTCATTTCCAAATATTACCAATGGTCCTATTCACCTTCAGACACAAAATCCTTCAGTAACACGACACCAACATCATGTGTGACCATTGCAGTAAGAGTGAACACTACCCCATCCATTGTGAGAACAGCTTCCAAGTGAAGCCTCTGAGCCTGAACACCTCACGTACCATAGCCATATTTCTTCCATCCCTCGTCCAGCGTACGAATATCCATCGGTTTTGGTAAAACCAAGTTGCCGACACGCAACCTTAGCAGTTTTCAGGTCATCTAAGCCCCAGCTGGTATCACACACTGTTCCCTATTGAAAATACAAATTTCTTAAGTTAAAGAATCGTAGCAGCAACCATTGCTTTGTCATTTCTTGTTTTTACATAACCTCTATATTAGGAGTATTTAAATTTCAAGTAAGTGGGTAAGAAAGAAAAATATATTTGAAGTCGTCTGCTTGCTCCGCGAGTACCATGGGCTTCAGTCAATCAATAAATGAAAAATAAAGAGCATATCCTACTCGACAAGAGACCATTCAATGTTTATAACGGTCAGCAGGTCCGAAAGGTATGCTAACTGTGTTATTTTTTATCTAACCAGTTAGATTTAAATATAAATGAATAATATAAAGCTGATAAACACTCTTCTTATTCCTAGTTCTAACAGATTTGAAAGGAGAGCCAGGAAATCAAGGTGTTAGAGGTCCACCAGGATCCAAGAGTGGTGGAGTACAGTACGTACGATTGGCAAGAACCACCTGCCCTGACAATGATACTCTTGTTTACAAAGGTAAGGCACAATTAATTTATTATTATGAATTTATTATCATTATTATTACTATTAATATTGTTATTATTATTATCAAATCCTTTACAATACATCTTCTGCGATAAACAAAAACTTACTATATCAAAAAAAGAAAAAACATAAATTACGATAGACGTACATAAACTTACATAACTTAGATGACTTAAGAGGCTGTCTCTCTCTCTATCGACTCCTGGGTTGAAAAATCAATTTTCCTGATATTCCGTGTGTGAGTTCCCTTTACTATACCTATTACTATTATGTATAAGGAATTTCGAAAAAAATATTTTTTCTACGAATTTTGGCACCTTTTCGATATGTTGATGTCTAGGCCGTTTTCTCTTGTTTTAGACGGCTTAAAAACCAATGACTTTGATTGTCTATAACTTTCGTAAATCAAAATAAAAAAAATATTTATACATGATGTTTCTAATAGCTTATTGTGGTCAACATCAGGGTGTAATTAGTACACGTGAAATATTTGATTTAACGTAGTTAACGAGACGCGTTGCAGCAAAGCATGCAACGCTTAAAAATAACAAGCATATATTGAGCGGAAGGACAGAATATAGTATGTAAAATTTTCAGTCTATTTATAAAGTATAACTGAACTCACACGTCCACAAGCTAGAATAGTGCGCTCAAGTTAAGGAGTAGCAAGCGGGCACTCCACAGGAAGCCAAAGCGTTGTGACAAGTTTTTGGCGCGCGTCAATTCTTCTATTTTTTCCTTTTTTATATTTATATGCGTATGGAGCTCCACTAAAATAAGTAAATGAATGGTAGAAAATAATCATATGAATTACAACTGAATAGAGATCCTATTGAATTAAGTAGATTTTCCATTCAGTTGTAAATATATGCACCCCCCGGACATACTCGGCTAACCTACATTTTTGAAATCCTCAGAGGGTCTAGAAAAGATATTTTGCTGTTCCCAACTCGAAATCAGGCACCATCGTGTCTTTTAGGCGATATTTCCATATTTGGCAAATTACACAGGGAGCCCAATTCCGATTTTTTAAAAAATAGCTGTAATCACGCCGACTACGATTCAAATAAATAAATAATACTTATTTCAATGTTTATTTGCCAAAAAATTTGAAAAATAATATTTTTTTATACCTGCATATCGTGCTTGGTAAGTAATAAAAATTGCATCCTCTTCAGATCTGTTCATTTTAAAACTACGAACATATTTTTTGAGATTAATTAAACAACCTAGGAAAAAAATATTTAAAATAACAGAAAATGGTTTGCCTGTGGCATTTTGATCCGTGAGAAACTGGTACAAAGACCAGCATGCTTTGCTAGACACATGTAAGAATAATCTTTTATATTTAAAGAATATATTTTTGTTTTCAGGTTGTTCAATATCGTGAACAGAGCGACCTCGCATTCATGCTACTAGTTAAATCACAACAACTCGACGAGCATATCAATCTTGATGAACTGATGATGTACCCACTAACACCAGTCCCTCACAGCCTTGGTACTCCAGATGGATTTTTTAACAAGACCAACAAAGCCTCCATTTTACACTTTCTTACTGAGGATGTCACTGATGATGTTCCATATCCGACTAATGAAACACTCTACATCCAAGATGGAAAAGCTCAGATACATGCCTTAATAAACCTCCCCCCTACCCTTGGTCAGATTTGTCTCAAGTTACTAGATCAGATGTCATCCAAATCACACTTCATATTCTCTACAGATTCCTACCACGTTGACTCCATCAAAGGCCAAGAGAGACTTCGGCGTGGAAATGCTGACAAGTTTATAGTTGATGGTCCGGCAACAAGAAAGCCAGCAGACTTCAAGCTGTTCTTGGCAAATGATGATAACAAAAGGCAACTTTTCAAACTACTGTTGCGTGTATGGCAAAGTGATGGGGCAGCTTCCCGTCTTGAGAAGTGTGGTAGAGCAGTTTTAGTTGTTGATGGAAAAGCGTATCATATAACATTATCCAATGGTAACGTGAGTATTTTAACCGTTGTTTTACCTACATCAACTCATCTTGTATCGGGTACGTTATCTAAAACTATATAATATTGTCTATTATAGGTAACAGCTGACGAGATCTATGAGCTAACATCTAATCAAGAGGAGACAGATACTCACGTTGTAATCTACCTCAAGTATGCTGCTAAGATGGGCTACCAGTCAGCTGTCGTAAGGACTCCAGATACGGATATCTTTCTTATCCTTCTGCACTTTGCTGCGTCAATACCAATCACAATTTACTTGGATACTGGAACGGGAAAGAATAGAAAACTGGTGAACGTGACTGAACTGGCAGACTCCATGGGAGCAGACTACTGTACAACTGTACTAGGACTCTACGTCTTCACAGGAGAAGACGTAACCAGTGCGTTCAAAGGAAAAGGAAAGATTGGACCTCTTAAAAAGATGCAGCGTCAGCCGAAGTACCAAGAAACCTTCAGGTTAGCTATTTTGTTATTTTAAGATTTATAATCAACATTGCAAAGGAAGTGGAACTTGAGTTAGGGCAATTTATTTATCTTTAACAAATTGATTTATTTTAGACAACTCGGAAAGGATTGGGATGTCAAAGAAGAGGAAGTAACTGATCTTGAAGCGTTCACGTGCCTTATGTATGGACATACAAGAGTTAAATCCCTTAATGCAGTACGTTGCCTTACATTGAAAAAGATGGTTGGTGGAGACGAGCAGCTTACTATTACAAAAGAGCATGTGAACCAATCTTCTGGAGTCCAAAGCCATATGACCCTGGCCAAGGATGGTTGAAGACAGAAGACAATATCATCGAACCTATTTGGTCAAGTAGCCCAGTACTTCCAACATCATTGGTTGATATTCTGGATACGACACAAGTAGAAGTAGAAGAACAAGAAGAAGATGAGGATGAGAACGAAGATGATAATGAAATAACTGAATTTGACTTTGACGAGTTGTTTAGCGATGAAGAAGATTAAATATATTAATAAAAAAAATGACACGTAGTTTTAAAAGATATATACAACAAAACGTAAAGTTGTGATATAATTCAAACACTGTAACAACTTATAACGAGATAGGTAGTAATAATACTGTGTATGATTAGTTTTGAATAAAACACGGTGGCATTTTGCTCGACAAAAATAGCGATAAGTAGTGTTGCTCATTGATGCAATCAACAACTATTATTTGAATTATTTTTCAAATTTTTTGGCAAATAAACTGGAACTAGTAAATCGAATATTGCTAAACTCCAGCTTGTACAGAATTTTGCAGCCAGGCTACTCACAGGAAAGAGAAAGTATGACCATATTTCCTCAACATTAAGACAGCTTAAGCTACTCAACACTGCGGTCAAATCGTCAAAAGTTTTTCACGATTTATAAGAAAGTCCTTTGGTAATAAGGTTAAGATTTTACTTGAGTGTTCTTTTTACCAACTTTGTTTAATATCTAGTTTCTATATCCGTTTGAGCGTTTCTATTTTGAGAAATTTATAAACGAAGTTGCAGTCCAGTCTTTTCGCCCAAGGGATCGACCTTCTACAAAGAAAAGAGACAACAGGTGGATGAATTCTCGTACTTGGTAAATATTCCAGAAAGACTAATTCAATCAATTGGCATTCTTGGGATGGATATCGAGCAATACGGAACAAAATCAGATGTACTTACTGCCGAAATATCGGAGAAAAAGAAATGCTCTCAACAGATTCAACAGGTTTCACCTGCGATTTTCCTTCTAAGGAACGTGTAAATCACCTCCCTTTAGGCTTTAATTTTATGATCTTTTCTCAAAAAAGATACCAATTATTTAATCGTGTAAAGTATCGTCTTTTATACCTTTGCTGTTTAATAATCAACCAGTATAGTTATTGTGCGAGGCTGAACAAAGAACTGTTGTTCTTCTTCACATTATTTTTTATTTTAGGTCAAATTAAGCTTAAATGAGACTGAAGCTGACCTGGGAAAGGATTTAGAGACATTCATATAGCAAGAATTGAAATAAAGAACGGTTAAATTAGTCCATTTTAAGGAACACCGAAGAGCATATGTAGCACAGCTAATAAACAATTTGCAGTGAAAGCATTCTAGTGATATTAGTTAGTCATACCTTAATTCCCATGGGAACAGAAACCCAATATTTTATTGATATCAGCAATGCTGGAAGGGGAAAACCCTGGCTAAATACCGGTAAATATATAGATCATAGAAAAAACTTTAATTACTGTACAAAAAGATCTTCAAGCTCTGCCATCAACAGTGGGCTTGTACTTGGTTAAAACTGCCTCTTGCAACTACATATATCATGGTGTCCTCTCTTCTTGCAATATAGACTGTTTCCAAAGTCACTTCAATGGTTGCAAGTGGAGTTTGCGCAGGTTTTCATTATTACAATTTTTTCTGAATTAACCTTGACTTGGAACTATTGTTTCTTTAGTGGTCACTCGAGCAAATTCAGGGAAGGTCTATTAAACCAACAGATCCAGCCATAACTAACCCACCTAAAAATAATAGTCAATGCTCCCCTGTGATTGCATGGTAGAAATACAAAGTGCATTTTAGAAGATCCAGAGCTATCACAAAATGGCTTTCCAAAATGGACATCATAATATCATCAATATGAATGCCATAATACACAAATTTATAGTTAAAGACCCAGGCAATAAATAAATATTGTTTTGCACAACTAGAACCCAGATTTTCTTCATTCGTGTGGTTTTCCAGAAAATCAACATAATTTCAGTAGTCTGTTTATATGTATTTATTGAATCATCATATTCATGATTATATTTGTGGTCCCCCCCCCCTTCTTTATTATCTTTACATCATTTGTACTGCTTTATAAAAAAAAAAATTGGATTAGCCCATGAAGATACTTATGTACTGGTAGATGAAAATAATTACAACCAATCTAAATAAGAATTAGGAGGAAATTCCAGAAGTTAGCAGTCATGATCCTCAATACTACAAATCAGCAGAGTGGAATAACTAAGCTTGTATTGAAACAATTCTGGATACCATAAGTAGAATGGGTGGTCTATACTGCTAATAATCCCTCACCAATGCTACAATAGGTTTGTAACAGGAGGCCTATGTCGGAGTCCTGTCAAAGGTAGTATGTGAGCCAAGTTTGTTTGATGTGTTGCTCTCTCCTATTTGCTATGAGGTTTTTTTCCTGGTTCTCCATTTTTCCTCTCTCTGTAAAAATCAACGAGAGTTGAGAGTTGTGTGTATAATATTCAGATGTAGTAAGGAGTGTTTTAATTTTATAAATCAATACTTTTATTTAACACTACATTTAAATTATAGCTTAGAATGATATCAACAAAATTAAAAAGTTTTTAAAGGTTAAAAAAATTCTTCAGAAATTATGAGAATAATTAAAAAACTCTGGGGAAAAAAACAGAATGATGCTAGTCAGCTGTCAGTTCAGCTAACTGAACAGATACAAAAATCTTTATAATTTTGATTGAACAAATTTCTGTAGTTTTGATTCAAAAAATTAAGTTTATAGCAATGAAACTTTCCAAAAATACATAATATTATTTCCACTTTTTCTGATGGTGGTGCTTTTTAAAATTAATTTTTATTTCTTAAAACCAATGGCAGTCATCTTTGGGTTCTTTATATTGCTCTCCTAAATCTTTTGTAGTCAACAGTACTAGTAATTAACAAATTCCATATTGACCCATATTCCAGGCCAAAATCTCTCACCAGTGTGGCAAGTAATAACACCATTTGCATATTAAGGAGCAACAACACACATGACCAATTCACTAGTGCACTGCCAACTTATTTCTCTGTATCAGAAGCAGTTGCAAATCTCTCATCTGTGATAAAAAACATCATTGGGGGGGGATTCATTTAATGTGGACTTTGCAAATGAAACCCCAGCTGTTCCACTATCATCAGTTGCATTCTTTTTACAAATTTGTTTATACTTTTATACAGTATGTTGTGTGTTGTCGGGAAAGGAAATGAAATTCTTCTGATGGACAGTCAGCTGGATGGACAAGATGATGCATTATTTGTGAAGGCAACCCTGCAATCATTGGAACGATTTTTGATTATTATAAAACAATAGTGACCAACAGTTAAGGCCAACCTATAATATGTGCTCAATAACTTTTAAGGAAACTTTTTGTTAACTTTTTGTTAAGGAAATAATTAGGGATACAAAAGCAAATACTGAATCCATAAACCAGTACTAATCTTGCAAAAATAGTACTAGTCAAAAGTAATGATAAACAGAATAAAATTCTAAAGGATTTTCGTCCTGTTTCCTATATAAATACTTATAATGACAATACTATAGGCTGATCGAAGTATTTATATGGATTCAGTTTTGGTATGATAACGGGCAACTCGTATAAAAGTGGACATATTATTATGAAATATATATTCTGTGCAGGTAATAAGTAAAGTTCGATAAAGTGATTTTACTTCACATGTGTAATACGGTACATGATACATATGTAGTACATGCATACTTATGCGATTGTTTCTATTTCAGGTTACGGGTGATATACAATCACTTTATTCTAATTGACCGTTCAAAGTTTATCGAATTTTTACCAAAATACCTAGAAGCTTATACAAGTTTAGTGTTCTCTTTTTGAATTGTCAAACAAAAATGGAAAATCATACCTTTTTCAACTCACTTTCTTCTTGTTCCATTTAGCTAGTGATCGGATGAGTAGGAAACAAAACTTTATTGGACTTTCAAGTCAGAAAATTCAATGAAAACGGGCTGAAAAACGCTTTCGAACTAAAACGCTAGTAAAACCGTCCGCCATTTTGATTTTTGTAGCTCACGCATGCGCAGTCGTTTGACCGCGGTGTTAAGCTACTCTCTGTTTCTGACCAGGTTAGACTAAGAGACGCAGTACAAATGTTCAAATGTAGAAACAATCAAGCACCAGGCTATTTAATACGTATGTTCGACAAAAGATCTGACATTCATAATTATACACTAGATCAGCAAATAACAACAATCTGCCCAAGTGCCGCACCGAACTTGCGAAAAGATCATTCGCCTATCGCGGTGCTACCATCTGGAACTCTATACCAGAGGACATTCGAGAACTGAAATGTGTGAAACTATTTAAGAAATCTGTAAAGAACGTATTTCTTCGCAATTTTATTCTATGATTAAGGACATTATTTAGATTATAGTTTGTAATTAATATGTATGTTATAGTTTGTAATTTGTAAATTGGATCGGAAGAGCCTGCTTGGGAGATCTAATAAAGTTATTGTATTGTAGCCAGAAATGTTCATGCTACTTGTGTCTAGGTCTGAACGAAGATTACTAATATAAGAGACATAACAAAGGAAGCTCTTTCGATTCAAATTCATTCAAACTACTTAATTAGAGGGCCATAAAGGATATTAAAAACTTCCACTAACACGTCCGTAATACCGATAATAATAATAATAATAATAATAATAATAATAATCATAATAACAACGACAATAATAATAATAATAATAATAATACCAACACGACACCAACATCATATTTGTGAGTAGGACAGTCCCAATTAACGTTCCCCCATCCATTGTGACTACAACTTGCAAGTGATGCCTCTGAACCTGAACACTGCATCCTGTCCAGCCATACTGTGCCATTTCCATGTCCAAACCACCAATATCCTACTGTTTTGGTATAACCAAGTTGTCGACATGCAACCTTGGCGTCTAGCATATTCCAATTATTAAGACACACCGTTCGCCATTGACTATTGTGGTAGAATTGTATGATATATATTATGACTATTGTGAAAAAGTGTCACATTTATATAATCTCACTACCTATAATTTACCGGCCGTTCATCGTCCCCAGTACTAATTTCTCCTAAAAGAATATGTTATTTTAATTATGGCGCGGGATTGTTTCTCAATTTTTTTTTGTGTTAGTAGAATAATGATCAACATCCTGACATCAACTTCCAAGGAAAATCTGAAAAGGAAGTAGTCAGGAGTACCTGAAACCTATCCTTAAACTGAAGTGTGACTTTCATTGTAGGAACACGCGTTTCAGTAAATTAAGCTTACATGGTAATCCGTACAGGTGGACGACCTCTACTTAGAATAATAAAGGAAGTGAATAATCTTGAGACATCCCTAAATAAATCAAAATACGTAAAAACTTTCCGAATTCCAAAAAGGACTCATAAACATTTTCTTATTAATAAGCAAAAGCAAATTACGAAATTTACTTTGCCATAATTAATCTACTTTCCCTTTGTCATTATTAGTTTATTATTTTATTTCGGTTTTTTTCATTTTATGATCTTTATGCTATTTTTGCTTTAATATAAATTAGGAATATCTTGCATTTTAGAAATAATAATTTATATAAATCTTGCTATGATTTATTCAAGAAACCTCATTATTATAAATCAAAAAACCATAATGACATAATCTTTCAAATTAAGACCTATCAAGCGAAAAGGAAAAAGATAAATCAAGATCTTTTTTCCAAGTCATTTATAGAAAAGTCATGATGGAAAATGCTTGTGCCAGTAACTAAGTAAAAATCAAAAACTATAGCCTTGGTGTTATATCTAATAGACATTATGTATCATGAAAATAACACGAGAAAATGACACCAACATCATATGTATGACCGTTGCAGTTAGAGTGAACTCAGTGTTATATCTAATAGACATTGTATCACACCAAAATCCAATTGGTGATTTTTGCACCCAGAGTGAACATTTCCCCATCCATTATGAGTGCAGCTTCCAAGTGAGGCTTCTGAGCCTGTACATCGCATGTAATCTAACCATACTTTGCCTGTTCCTCGTCCATAGACCCAGTGTCCTATAGTTTTGGTAAAACCAAGCTGTCGACATGCAATCTTCGCATCCCTCATATCCCATTGGCCATACGAATGACACACTGTTCCCCACTGACTGCTGTGGAAGACTTGTGCTGCCAACCCTACCAGAGTCTCTGAAAAGTGGCTTTTCATAGAACTCTGTTCAAATCTATTGTAACTCAACATTATTTATATTTCGATATATTTCTTAAATGCTATAGATACACAGATGATAGATGTTTTTTAAACAAAAAGATCAGAGTCAAAATTTCCCCATTCGTTGAATTTTGAGAATAGCTTTCATAATTTACCCGTCCCTCGCCCAAAATAAATAAATAAGTCTACCGCAGAGCATTGGAAGGCATCTGCTAAAAACTCATTTCAGTTCAACTTTAAAAAACACATAACAAACCGTCATAAATTATTATAAAATACTTAATTCTCATAATATTTTTGTAGTATTATGCATTTCATTGCAGGATCAATTCTGACCATTTTATTGATTATCGTAATTCAAAATTAAGATAAGCTACTATGACTGTAATATTGACTAATGCATTAATTAATGCGCAACACAACACAAACATCCCACGTGTGACCGTTGCACCTTCACTGTGAGTCAAGCATGTCATGATTAGTACTTATATCCAACTGTTTTAGTGAAACTAAGTTCCCGACATGCAACCTTAACCGCATTTTTATCGTTTGAGTACCTAGTGCACCCTACCAATGGGGAAGAGAAAATAACACCAACATCATCCCATCCATTTTAATACAGGTTCCAAGTGAGGCCTTTGATCCTGTAAACAGCATGCCATTCAACTTTACGTGACTTTACGTTACGTGACCCATGTCCACAGTACCATAATGACACTGTTCCTGGTCTATTGATTGTGAGTACAGCTTCCAAGTGAGGACTCTGATCCTGTGCATTGCATGTCGTTTATCCATACTTTACCCGTCCCTCATCCCCAGTACCAAGGCCCTACAGTTTTGGTAAAACCAAGTTGTCGGCATGCAACCTTAGCTTCATCAAGGCTATACTGATTCAATTCTGATTTGTAATTTATTGATAATTAGGTTAGTTAGTTAATTTAGAATCTTTGTATAGGCAGTTTATTTACTTATTTATTGTAATGTGATGTAATTTAATTTAACGAGCCAGATTGGAAAAAAGTTTTTACTTTATCTGAATACCCAAATAAAGACTTTTATTATTATTATCCATATCCCAGTTACCATAGTAATTACACACTGTTCCCCATTGACCCATCCGTTGTACGGGCAATGTGGACAAAATATGGTTATTTGTTCTGTTGGAAGTATTTGTAAAATACTTGCAGAAGCTGAAACAATATTCTATTAATTAAATTTACATAGGTCTAGTACATGTTCTCGTCCGAGTACGAATATCCGAAAGCTTTGGAAAAAAACAAGCTGTCGACATGCAACCTTCGCATCTCTCATATCCCATGTCCAGTTGTTATCAGATACATAGTGACCACTGTGGTAGACTTGTGTAATGCCGCTGAAACCTGAATCGTTGAATATATAGAATATTAACATTGTATATAGAATGGAATACAGATATAAATGAACATTTTATTATTTTATTGATATTCATAAATATAAATCTTAAAAGTATGGTGAAGCAAATCAATCAGTCACTCAATCGATCAACCATGGATGTTGTTTTGTAGCAACACCATGTCATCTGCAAATTCCATGTCACTGAGCTTCACTTCTGGATTCCGCTGGGATAACCTGAGTGTCATGGCCTGCTAGCTATGAGTGGGAACGAAGTCTAATAACACCAGGAACTAGAAGGGAGCCAGAGTGTCCCCTTGTAGGATTCCAGTTGTCACACTAAACTCTGAAGACAATTCATCAGCTATGGAACTTTGCATTGCCATTATATATTTTTACCGAACTTGGTTTTCTGTCATTGAGCTCGGCCCATATCACGTAATGCTACAATCATACTATTAAATATGTTATCATATGACCTAAGAAAATCCTGCAATTTGATTGGCTAAGAGGAGTGTGATTTCAACGTAACAGTGTGATTTCAAACTCTCGAGAGTGTGATTCCAAAATTGCCATGGCAAAACTCATTTCTTTGTTTTTGTTTTCAAAATAATGACGTAGAGATTTCCTGAAATTTCCGAAGGAATTCAAAAACTAGCAGAAAACTCAAAAAGCAAAAACACAACTAGGAGTACAAAAACATGGACAAATGTTTTTGAAACCTGGGCCAGAATTAAGGGATTTGAAACAAACATCTTAACTTACCAAGCCAAAGAGCTTGATGAAAGACTAGCTGTTTTTTTCACAGATGTGCGAAAAACTGGTGGATCCGAGTACGAGCCGGACTGTCTTAGAGTAATTTTAGCAGGTCTTGATAGGCACCTTAGAGAAAACGATGTTATGCATTGCATTTCCAAGGACAATAAAGATGACGAAGGAGTAGAGTATTTGACCTACGAAGAAAGTCCTACGAAGACTAGGCAAGGTGGTCTGAGAAAAAAACGCAGAGTTGTTCAGCCTCAGATGTTTGCGACTGGTGATTACTGGTGTCCTGTACGTCTTTTCAAAGCCTTTCTTGTTCATCGTCCAGAAGAAATGAGAAATAATGGTCCTTTCTACCTTGCTATGATCGAGAAACCAAAATCAGTCATTTGGTTTAAACGCCAGAGAATAGGAATAAACACAATCAACAGCTTCATGAAGAGAATGTCGACAGAAGCAGAACTAAACTTGGAAGGCAGAAAACTTACCAATCACGCAGCCAGGAAAACACTGGTTAAAAAACTCAAAGCATCCAACCAACCAAGATCTGCCATCATCGGTGTTACTGGCCACATGAGCGAGCGTTCTCTAGCCGACTATGAAGAAGGAGACGATAACGTGCAACAACAGATTTCTGCGATCCCGTATCACTCCCGTATCATCCCGATCCCGATGATGTAGACCCTTCATCAAGCTTTGTTAAATACTATGATCATCCAATACACGATCAATATCTCTTTCTTCGGTTCGATGTGTATGAGCTAATGCAGAGATATGAAGGAAAAATAGGTCGAGTTGTCACAAACAACTGTGTCATAAAAAACCCATCACAAGATGCAAAAGAACAAAGTTTGACTAAGAAAATAGGAACTTTACCACTGTTTGTACAACGGAGAATACTTGGATGAGAATGACTGAGTTCCCTTTGGAAATGATTTCGAATCTCAAAAAATGCAAGAGTTTCAAGTGCCATCACACACACTAAGTTCCACACGCAATGACCATGTTTGTGGTAGGCATATAAAGACGGCAACACATTACTTTGATTTTTCAAAAATAGTTTTCTTGATTTGCATTGCTTTATACTAAAACAATATATATATCAAACATATTTTTTACTGGTTATTCGCCTTTAAATAATGTTCTATGCCAATCATATCGTGCTTTATTATATGAAATAGAGTGTGATATTGAGTGACATCAAAATGATAAAATTGATATCCCTACTCCCACCAGTGGGGATACGATTTATATCAACACTGGTGGTGTCAAATTTCGGCCAATCAACTTTCAGTATTGTTTCGCGCGCTAATGCTCTTGCCAGTTCGCCTTCCGACAGTTTATCTGCCTTTTTTCGGACAGCGAAGGTGACAACAAACTCTCTATTAGTTCTTAAAAGAAGATGGATTCTGAAATGCCAAGATTTGTTGTCGACATAACAGATGAAGAGCTTACTCAATTTGTGGAACAGCAAGAGAACGTGAATACTAAAAGAAAAACAGCCTACGATATCAAACTTTTTGAAGAATTCATTCAAACCACGAATCCCGAACTACTCCGTTCAGCTGCCATTCACGAGCTCTCCACCACAGTTCTGAACGACTTACTATCGAGATTCATGTACGGAGTTCGAAAGAAAGATGGTTCCAAATATGAACCAACCTCTTTGAGAGCTATTCTGGGTAGTATCCAGCGATATCTTAACAGCCATAACTACGGTTTTACTATTTTCAAAGATTTTCAGTTCAAAGGCACAATGACTACGCTGAAAGCCAAACAAAAAGACCTTAAAGCAAAAGATTTGGGGAATAAACCCAAGGCGGCGGATCTACTAACAGATGAGGAGATTGAAAGACTCTACGCTGCAAAATGTCTGGGAATTCACTCCCCTCAAGCTATCACAAACACTTTGTGGTTGCAAACGACCATTCACTTCGGTTTGCGAGATGGCAAGGAACAAAGAGACTTATGCTGGGGAGACGTCACGCTCAAACAAACTGCAGATGGAAAGGAGTATTTAGAATACTCCGTTGAAAGGCAAACAAAAACAAGAAGCGGTTCTGATCCTAGAGACACTCGCAAAGTTAAGCCTAAAATGTTCTCACATCCCGAACTTCCGACCGAAAAGGATCCAGTTCGTGTTTACAAAATTTACGCTCAAAAGCGCCCAGAGAGCACAAATAACGATGAATCTCCGTTTTATTTGGCGACGAACACTCTACAGTATGATACAACATCCAGACCATGGTTCAAATCACAGCCAATTGGTGTTAACAAGCTCAATTCTTTACTGAAATCCGTGGCAAACGAGGCGAATTTGGTACTCGATTCAAGTAAACGACTGACTAACCACAGTGCATGAAAACACCTTGCTCAAAAACTGACCGACCACGAAGTCCCACCAACTCAAATAATGCACATCACAGGGCACTGAAGTATCAATTCTGTGAACAATTACTCATCTCTTTCGGACAAACAACAAGAGAAAATATCAGATATTTTGTCATTCATGGGTCCCTCTCCCGCCAAAAGTACCACAACAAAGCAACTTTCTATTGAGTCGGCCGAGAAATATCAGTGTGTTAGTTTTCCGGCCGAAACACAGCAAATGACCTCACCTGGTTTTGGATCTCTTATCTCGGGAACGATAACTGGAGGAACATTTAATATCAATGTAAATTTACAGCAGAAATGATCCCCTGATAAACGAGAGGATACAGTGATATCTGAATGTAGAAAATTGAAACGAATACGCGTTATAGAAAGTAGCGACGAAAGTCAGGAGTAAGAAAAGTATAACGTACTTTTACACGTTTGAGACGTATTTTTCCTTCACTGTGTTTCAAACATTTTAAACTTATAGTTTTGAGCACTTTTTGCTCAGTTTTGTATATTATCAATGCTTTCGGCTTTATGTAAAATTACTTATCTTCTTTTAGAAACCATAATTTGATTCAGAAATAAACAAACTTGTGAATAAGACTTCAACTGAGTTAACTTTTGAGTGCGATTGATTTTTTTTTTTGCTAAAGTTTTATAATTTTACAATATAAGTCAAATTAAGTCAAATTCTCAATTATTTTTTATTGAAGATTTCATATAATAAACAGAACATTACATGGCCGCTTGGAGATACGAATTTAATCTTCTCGTGCTGATATTATCTCTCCCTCTTTCGCTGCGTTCACTCGTGAGAGATAATATCAACACTCGAAGATAAAATTCGTATCTCCGTGCGCCCATGTAATATCCTCTATATATTAACCGGAAGTATTGTTATCAATTGCTTATTTCTTCAAATGTTGATAATTTTAAGTTTATCTGCCTGACTGTTTGTTAGATGGACATGAATGCCTGGCAAAGACAGATGAAAGTTATAGAACCAATCAAGGTTCAGTAACACTCCTAATAACTTCGAACAAGGCTCGTCTCTGGTTCAAGCTACCTCACAAACAGACAACAGCCACTCACATTGCAACATCGTTATAGGAACCACTGACAGTAACCCACGGTGATCCGCATGGTTCAATTTTGGGTCCAATGCTCTTTGGCCTTTATATGAACGATCTTCCGGGGGTCATCAAGTCAAGCAACATTGAATCCTATATTGATGACACGATAATATATCTCTCGTTCTCGACAAACGATGCGGATTCACGTTTACGTCTAGTTGCTGAGAAATTCAGGAATATCAACATAAAAAATAAACTACCATAACGGCAATATTTACTAATGCATTAATTAATGCACAACACAACACCAACATCATATGTGTGACCGTTGCACCAAGAGTAAACGCTTCCCCAACTACTGTGAGTACAGCTTCCAAGTGAGGACTCTGAGCCTGTGCATTGCATGTCGTCTAGCCATACTTTACCCGTTCCTCGTCCAAAGTACCAATAACCTACAGTTTTGGTATAACCAAGTTGACGGCATGCAACCTTTGCATCTCTCATATCAAAGTAACCAGATAATGTGAAACCATATTGACACACTGTTCCCCACTGATCACTGTGGAACACTTGTATAATGCCGCCGACACCTGAATATTGAATCTATAAATTAAAGCACAAGTAATCCTTTATTGTATCTTTTGACAAAAGAACTTAAAACCCGTATAAAAAAAAACTTAAAAACCTGTATTAAAAAAACATCATTTTCCCAAATCATGGTCCTTGTATCTTTAAATTTGGTCAGGTATCTATTGAAAAGTCAGACTGAGTAGGTTATTTTGATAACCTGAGTAGTCTAAAAAGGTTCTTATTTACATGCAAATAGAGAGAACAAAAACCAATAGAAAGAAAGAAAATATGTTGCTTTATATTATGTGAAGTTGAAAATGATTTTTTAAGTTTTGAATACAACGTGCTGGAACTCCAACAATCTTCCACGAGTGTATATCTGATGCCTATCCTTTTGCATCCTTAGTGACTGAGATTCATCAACTCACTAGCTTTTATGAAGCCATTTATTTCGTTCATTAGTGAATAATTTGAAGCCATCTAAATAGTAGAACACCAACATCTCATGCGTAATAAGTGTTGTAACAAGAGTGAATACCCCTCGTCAAAGAAATCAAAATCAAGTTGGCTTGGCCCCTGTCATATCCCAGCTACCGTAACCACTACACACTGCTCCCCACCAACCAATAAAGAGTCATTATCAACTTCAAAAGAGGAGTAGCTTGTCCCTTTGAAAATGCATTATGTACCACCAATACCATACATATTCAACACATCATCATTGGAGATCCACTTTTCTGAGGTATTCAACATACTATTGCGTGCATATGTATTATGTATCATGAAAATAACACGAGAAAATGACACCAACATCATATGTATGACCGTTGCAGTTAGAGTGAACTCAGTGTTATATCTAATAGACATTGTACCACACCAACATCCAATTGGTGATTGTTGCACCCAGAGTAAACATTTCCCCATCCACTATGAGAACAGCTTCCAAGTGAGGACTCTGAGCCTGAACAACCCATGTTTGTAAGCCATACTTTACCCGTCCCTTGTCCATAGTACCAAAATCCTACAGTTTTGGTAAAACCAAGTTGACGGCATGCAACCTTGGCATCATTCATTTCAAAGTCATCAGAATAATAAGCACAAACTGTTCCCCATTGCCACCAGTGTATATTTTTGGAACCCCTAAGTGAAAAAACAAATCAAACTCAAGATTTTACCTGAGACTATTGTAAATTCGTTGACAAATTCCTTGACATAGATTGCATTTTTAATCATAAAATTTTATTCTCCAAATATCATCTTTTTTGTTGTGATTCTAAATAAAGCCAAACTTGGAGTACAAGAGCGACAGGTACGAGAGGAATGGAAACATTTGTGTGGTCTATACCAGCATAAAAATACCTACTTTTCAAAACTGTACTATTCTCTGAGTTAAGTCGTTGTTTATATGTGACTGCAATAATAACACCAGTTCAAAGCAAATCCCTAATAACAATTTGCCTAAACATACTTTATCCTTTTTATCTTTATTAAAAAGAATAAGGACACACCAACATTACGTGCGTGACTGTTCAAAGAAAGGTAAACGTCCTCTCATCTATTTTAGATGCAGAGTGGACAAAATATGGTTGATTGTTCAGTAGAAAGAATACGTAAAATACTTGCAAGAAATGAAGCCAAAATCTACGAGTTATTTTCCCCAACCAATATGTGAACAGCTTCCAAGTGAGGACTCCGAGCCTGTACACTGCATAGCCCTCGTCCAAGGTTCCAATACCCTACAGTTTTCGAAAATCCAAGTTGTCGACATGCAACCTTTGCATCATTCATGTCAAAGTAACCTTCACACACTGTTCCCCATTGGCCACTATGGTAGACTTGTATAATGCCGCCGACACCAAGGTAATAAAAACGCATCATATGCTTTACTCTGAGGTAATAAAAAACCATCGACTAGATACTAAAGAACAAACACTGACTAAGAAAAATAGGTAGCAATTCCATTACCAACTGTTATAACCATACATGCTGTTCCCAAACTAGCATTTTAGTAAATCTTATAAACCCAAAAATTAACTACTATAACCGCAATAACACAAGCCACAACACAACACCAGCATCATATGTGTGACTGTTGCAGTAAGAGGAAACCTGTCCCCATCCGTTGTGAGAACAGTTTCCAAGTGAGGCCTCAGAGCCTGAACAATACATGCCATGCAGCCATAGTTTACCCGTCCCTCGTCCACGGTACGAATATCCAACTGTTTTGGCATAACCGAGTTGCTGACATGCAACCTTAGCAGTAATCAGATCGTTTGAGCTATAGCCGCCATCACAGACAGTTCCCTATTGACCATTAAGACTTGAAATTAACTTTGGTTGACACCTTTGATTTACTATGGTACCCTAAGACTCATAAAATCAGCAACAACTCAATAATTTTAAGCCAGAGTAGTGTTGGTGGTTCTGGAGAATCTACGAGAATCTACGAGCATGGCAAACTAATGCATTGCTCAATTGATTAGAAAATAACGAAATAGTTTACCTTCCTTAAAAAAATAAAGTTATTGTTATTTCTGTTTGGTGTGTTAAAATATACACAATACCACACCCACTTCATATATGTAAGTTACCCATAGTAGTAACACGTGGGGTATCACTACTTCATATTTGGAACTAACTGATAAACCTGTTGCTCTGAAAAAAAATAATTTAACTTACTCAGCTCAATTATTCAAAAGACTAAGCGTTGTTAGTGTGGTAGGTTGAATCCATGATATGCAGTATTCAATAACCAGTAATTTATAGATAAATCAATAACCAAAAAGGCATGTACAAGGCCAAATATTAAACTGCCATCACTAAAACGTTCAGTCTAGCGGACCAAACGGCAAGGGCGCAGGCTGTAAATGCATTTACGCCCTGCTTCTGATTGGTTGAAAGAATGCCATACGACTGCTGTCAGCCAATCAGATATTAAGGAAACCATGTCAAAGCGTGCACGTTTGATGTCTTGTTTTAGCAGTCGTCGTAGCGTTTGTACATTTGTATTTCTTTCGGTGAAAGTCTAATTTTTTATTTATTTTTTGACATGGAAGAGTTTCCCAACTTCGAAATTACCAGTAGTAAAAACTCAGATTTATTAGGGCAAGAACGAAATGAACGAAATTGAGGAAAAAGGCGCCCACGTGAAAAACACCAAGAGAGCTACTGAATGGGGACTGAAAAAGTTTAACAAAAGGTGCGAAAAGCGAGCTATCAAAATCGATTTGAAAACCATTTAGTAATTACTCCAAGTGAGTTTAATGGGACTTTACAAAAGTTCCACGCAGAATTTATGACGAAAAAAGGACAGCCACTTACTCCAAGTGCTTTGACAGGAATTAGAGCAGCTATACATAGCCACATAACATCTGCTCCACTGAGCCGTAATGTCACTATCTTGCAAGATAGTGATTTCATGTCCGCCAACAAAATGTTTGAAGCTAAATCCAATTTGTTCACAAAACAAAAGAACGTAAAACCTAAACATAAACCATCAATTGAGGCTGGGGATATGGAAAATTAAATATTTTGCCGAAGATCAGAACGACGGTGTTTAGAAAGACGTCCCTTAGAAGTCAGTAGTTTGTATATTGTTTATATACGCTTGTATAACAACTTTATTTAAATTCTAGCTTTTGATATTGAAGACTCAGTATAATTTGGTCTTGTATATTAATGATAATGATAATATCATGAATTTGTCGTGCATATTGTTTATTTGATGCTACTCGGGCCACAATTAAACAATACGCCTCCAATACTCATGTTGTGGTCCTATCATCAGCACCAGTTGCCTAGTCATCCATTACAGCAAAAAGGGGAAAAAGTCTAACACTTGGTATTTGAAAATGAGCACTATAAAATAGAAATAGAAATAGAAAGGGACCAAAATGTTTGGTGCTCAAAACTAAATAACATTCTAGATATTTTAGTTGTTTTGAGTATCAGTGTGCAATTAATGACATCTCTCACGACAGACCAAAGCTCAAGCTAGTAACTAAGTAAGTACAATATACTTTGTTTGTGTTCTTTTCCTTATACATTGTACCACACCAATTGTTTCCTCTGCCATAGGCGCAATCTAAACTCTTGGTTTATTTGCCACTGTTGTCGTTTACAAATCATTGAGTCTTTCGAAACCGAACGTTAATGATAGTTAGTTTGATAATGTTGGTTTTGCGTATGATGATGGAATATGAAATATATATGTGATCATACTGAGTCCATTCAGTATGGTACGATCACATATATATTTCAGATAGTTTGTCAATAATTAACTTACAAACATCAATTCAGTACTTTTATAGTGAAATTTGCCCCATCACTTCACAAGTTCCAACGGCGACGAAAACTCTTCAGTCGCTATTGATCTTTGCATTAGAACACTAATTATCTATTATGATGTAAGTTGACACTAACGCTGATTAATTACACCGATGACAATTAGCGCATTCATTTTCTTTTACCGACGAAACACCAACATCCCATTTGTGATTGTTGCACCCAGAGTTAACATTTCCCCATCCACTGTGAGTACAGCTCCCAAGTGAGGCTTCTGAGCCTGTGCATCGCATGTTTTCTTGTTTTCATGTTTTCTTGAAGTCCACATTACTTCTATTTGTAAATCATGTTTTTTCCACATTCACAACATCTGGAAAATCCGTAGGCACCTCAGCCAACAATCTTGTGAAATCCTTGTGCATGCATTAATCTCTTCCAAGCTTGACTTTTGTAATTCTCTACTCTATGGTCTACCCAAGTCTTCCCTACAAAAACTGCAATATGTACAAAATTCTGCTGCAAGGCTCTTTAAGCGAGCATTTGATTTACCTTAGATACAAGTACGCCAATAATCACATAGTAATTTAAATTTTAGTTAAGTCCTAACCATTAATGTTTTATTGAATTTTATAAATAGTAAAAAGCTCAAATAAAAGTTTTATCATAATTTTGTAAAGCGCTGTTGCAATCCCCAGATGAAACAGCGCTATATAAATTTTCTTTATTATTATTATTTTCTAACCATACTTTGCCCGTTCCTTGTCCATACCACCAATATCCTACAGTTTTGGAAAAACCAAGTTGTGGACATGTAACCTTCGCATCTCTCATATCCCATTCATTATAAGGATGACACACTGTTCCCCATTGGCCTCTGAAGTACAGTTAAACCTTACAATGACATTATAATGCCTCCAAATCATCTAAGTGGCTTCTTCAAAGTCTTTAAGTCTTTGCTTAAGTGAAGTAATGTAAAGTTAACCAAGAAATTAGGAGCTAAAATTACTTAATTGTCTCCTTATTGCACCTAACAATTTAGACTGTAAAAGTTAAACAAAAAATTAACGAATCATTTGAACTTCTGATCAACTCAACTCCTCAACTCAAGTTGAGGGTACATTATTGTAAACTGTGCATGCGTTTTTTAATATAACGACTTACACAATAACTTTGCTTACTCCCTTAGATTATGTATCTTAATTTCACAACACGACACCAACATCATTTGTGTGATTGTTGCAATGAAAGTCAACGTTTCCCCATCCAGTGTGAATACAGATTCCAAGTGAGGTTTCTAAGCCTGAACAAAATATGGCACCCAGCCAGACTTTACCTGACCCTCGCCCATTATCAACAGTTTTGGTAAAACCAAGTTGTCGACAAGCAACGTTGGCATTTTCCAGATCATTTGAGCTCCAACTGCCATCACAGACTGTTCCCCATCGACCATTATCACAATGTAGACCTGAAACTTTACTGATAAAAGTAGTTGAGCTTTGAAGTGCTGTATATTTTTACCCTAATAATTTAACCAAGCAGTATATCGTCAAAGTTAAGGCGTCAATAAAATATTAAAGAAAATGAGAAACAAGGAGTCAAGCTTCCTATTTAGAAAGGAGATTTTTTTATTATTACAATTCTTAACTAGAAAATCAGCTCAGATCAGATATCAGGGACCCATACTGTATGTTCTGTATATGTCTCCCATTGTTGATATTATCAAGAGTTATGGAATGAGTTATCATTTCTATGGAGATAACTCCAAGTTGTATATTGCTTTCAGTCATAATTCACAGCAAGAGCTACTTGGCTGCAAAGACATGCATCGAGAAATGCATTGCGGATATCCATAGATGGATGCAAGTGAACGATCTTAAGTTGAATCGAGACAAAGCTGAGATCCTATTGATCCAAATTCAAAGTGTCCATCTGACTGTCAAATGTGCAGACTGGTGAGGATGTAATTGAAATTTCTTCGAATGCGACGAATATTGGTTTCAAATTTGATAAGTATATTTGTGCTGTGAAGACCAAATCACGCAAGTCTGCAAATCCTCATTTTGCAGCTGAAAGTAGGGTCCACGCCTTTATAACTTCAAAGTTGGACTATGCAACTCTGTTTACTATGGCCTTCCAAAATATCTGCTCATGCGGCTACAACATCAAAAATTCAAAACTCTGCAGCTAGGCTGTTAACTCATACAAGAAAGTCTGAACATATCACTCCTATTTTGGTTAAGTTGCACTGGCTTCCTGTATTCTACAGAATTAAGTTCAAGATTCTTCTTCTAGTTTTCAAGTGCCTTCATGACATGGCGCCTCTGTACCTGGTTGATGCCATCAAGCCGAGAACAGCCACAAGAACTGTCAGATCGAATTCCATGTGTCTTTTTACAAGAAAAGATATTGTGCTTTGTGACATATGGTGATAGGGCTTTTAGCGTTGTTGTACCCAAATTATGGAATGGCTTGCCATTTGCATAAAGAAACAGTACTAACATTGATATATTTAAAAATGGACTCAAAACTTATTTATTTAATCAGTTTATTAAATATTATTGATTTTCAATTTTAAGTGCAAAAACATATATTATTCACATTATTTTCATTTATTTTTCCTTAGCATTCTTATGTATATTTTAGTATATACTATTTTTTTGTAAAGCGTCTTGAATAATGGACATGCACGCTATATAAATCAAATTATTATTATCATTATTTTTATTATGAATTTTTTTACAATATATCTTCTACGATAAACAAAAACTTACTATAGAAAAAAAAGAAAAACGATAAATTACGATAGATTACATAATAGTTACATAACTTAGGTGACTTAAATATTTCTTAATTTTTATTTTTTAATTATTTAAATTGTGCTTTCCTTTTTTCAAAAGAACGCAAACCTCTAACATTGAGAATGAGAAGCTCAAAGTCAATATTTTGCCCTGTCATCAATGTTTCCTGATGCCTTCAGTTTTGACATAAGTCGCACTACATTCAAACAAATGAAAGGAATGCATGTACAAAAAAAACGTGGTCAAGATGACCACTGCTTTGTTGAAAGAGCGACTACTTAATGAAGATCTTGAAAAAGAGCTGTAGCACTCAAATAGGCATCTTACAATGAAAATTAGAACAATTAATCTATGTATCGAAACAAAAATCAACAAAAATACTTGTGTCTAGGTCTGAATGAAGATTACTAATATAATAGACAAAACAAGGGAAGCTCTTTTGATCCAAATTCATTCAAACTACTTAATTAGATGGCCATAAAGGCTCTTAAAAAGCTTTTTCTTTCGGAGCTTCTACTAACACGTCCGTTATGTCTCCGCCACAGGCCCAGTCTCTCATTTAGAAATGAGATGGGACAGCTGAACTTCGTGGTCAAACGAGGGAAAGTGGTGAATGTTATCACTTTATAATCAGTTATTTTAGTCTTTAAGTGTTGGTGGTATGGGAGAGAAAATCCATGACCTCTTGCATAACAAACCAATATAATGAGATACTAAACCAACTTAGATATGAGGGTTGCAAAATTAAAGAAGCCATAGCGTTTCAGTGTTTTCCTTCAATATACAAAATAGCACACCAACTTTGTTACTCCATCTTGTGGAGCCATGAATCCATGAATACATGTGATGAAAGTTCAAATAATACCAAAACAACACCAACATCATATTTGTGAGTAGGACAGTCCCAATTAACATTCCCCCATCCATTGTGACTACAACTTGCAAGTGATGTCTCTGAGCCTGAACACTGCATCCTGTCCAGCCATACTGTGCCATTTCCATGTCCAAACCACCAATATCCTACTGTTTTGGTATAACCAAGTTGTCGACATGCAACCTTGGCGTCTAGCATATCCCAATTATTAAGACACACCGTTCCCCATTGACTATTGTGGTAGAATTGTATGATACATATTATGACTATTGTGAAAAAGTGTCACATTTATATAATCTCACTACCAGCCGTTCATCTTCCCCTGTACCAATTTCTCCTGAAAAGATATGTTACTATAATTATGGTGCGGTATTGTTTCTCAAATTTGTTTTGCCTTAGTAGAAAAAAGATCAAATTCCTGACATCAACTTCCAAGAAAAATCTGAAAAGAATCTTTAAATTAAACAAAAGATATGCCATAATCGTTTCGGATACAGAACATCAAGCTCAGTTATTATCAAGACTCCTATGTCAACATATATATGTTCTTAATTTCCAGGAGAACAAAAGGAAGTAGTCAGGAGTACCTGAAACTTATGCTTAAACTTAAGTGTGACTTTCATTGTAGGAACACGCGTTTCAGTAAATTAAGCTTACATTGTACTCCGTACAGGTTGACGACCTTTACTGTTAGAACAATAAAGGAAAGGAATAATCTTGAGACATCCCTAAAAGAATCAAAATACGTAAAAACTTTCCGAATTCCAAAAAGGACTCATAAACATTTTCTTATTTAGCAAAAGCAAATTACGAAATTTACCTTTGTCATAATTAATCTACTTATTTCGGTTTATTTCATTTTATAATCTTGATGCTATTTTTGCTTTAATATAAATTAGGAATATCTAAAAATTAGATAATTTATATAAATCTTGCTATGATTTATTAAAGAAATATCATTATTATAATTCCAAAAACCATAATGACATCTTTAAAATTAAGGCCTATCAAGCGAAAAGGAAAAAGATAAATCAAGGTCTTTTTCCACGTCATTTATAGAAGTCATAATGGAAAATGCTTGTGCCAGTAACGAAGTAAAAATCAAAAACTAAAGCCTTGATGACATATCTAATATACATTGTATCACATCAACATCCAATAGCCAATGTGCATGAGTTCGAAATTCTAGCACAAAGCATGATGGGAAAGTGAGTTCTTACGCT
Organism: Anthopleura xanthogrammica; assembly: GCA_964019055.1. NCBI lineage: Eukaryota > Metazoa > Cnidaria > Anthozoa > Actiniaria > Actiniidae > Anthopleura > Anthopleura xanthogrammica. The sequence continues at coordinate 16,900,802 of OZ025207.1, read as the reverse complement.
TTTTGGCTCTAAAAATTAATCCCACAATCTTTCCTCCGACATTTTCTATGGAAATAAAAGGATTTCAGCATACGAAAATAACAGACTAATTTTTTTCTGATAGTTCCTTTGATTTGCCTGTTGCATTTTTAAAGAACTCACTTTCCCAGAGTGCTTTGTGAGCTTTGATGCACATTGCCTATTGGTGATTGTTGCACCCAGAGTAAACATTTCCCCATCCATTATGAGTGCAGCTTCCAAGTGAGGCTTCTGAGCCTGTACATCGCATGTAATCTAACCATACTTTGCCTGTCCCTCGTCCATAGACCCAGTGTCCTATAGTTTTGGTAAAACCAAGCTGTCGACATGCAACCTTCGCATCTCTCATATCCCATTGACCATACGAATGACACACTGTTCCCCACTGATTGCTGTGGAAGTCCACGTGGGGGAAATGAGCAAAACCTATAGAATCATTCAAGGAAATAGCGTGCACCATATCCAATACTCAAAACAACCATTCCAATTTTAATTACCAAAATAACATACAGGACAAAAATATAATAATAGTAATAGCAAGCTAGGGCATCGTCTAATAAATATCGAAATGCTAAAATGTGTTTGCACACTTTGTGTCTTTTCTTAATCTATTATGTGAGACATTAAACGATTACTACATAAAATCAAGAGAAGGCTTGAGAGAATCCAGATAAGGTATTCCACTTTTGGTAGGTAGAGCATGCTGTCACACATTGATCAGAATCGGCTTGTAAGGACTGTATATGATGAACAATAGCGATAGCCTAAAAAATGTAATCCGACTATGATAATAATCTGAATTTTTTTTTTTTTTAGAGCTCGGCCACCATCCCCGGGATGAAGGAAAAAACAACAAAACATTATACAAGAAGAAAAACGGGAAAACTAAAAAACACCCGGGGATGGCAGCCTGAGCGCCAATGATCCGACTAGGGAATTAGACTCCCTTTCAGGCTACCATTGGTCTTTGCCTCCATGTACTGCTCATAAAACTGGGCTAAAAATCATGTCTTCTCAGACCCATACCTCACGAGGGAATGTCTACTCAGACCACGTGCGATAAAATGAAAGAAAACAAACCTCCGCAGGCCTACAAAATCATGACACTAGAAAGTGTACTCCCTGTCCTCTTCTAAGACCAAAGAAAGGGTTTTTAGGGAGGGAATTAGGGCTAAAACATTGACTAAAAAGCGGGACGAATAGCTACACAAATAACTAAAGAAAGTAAACAAATTGGAAGAGCCAAGATATTAAACATGAACTGCTAGTAAAAACTGGGCTAAAAATTTGTGTCTACTCAGACCCAAGACTTACAAGGAGATATCTACACAGACCCAATAAATAAAAGCACGAAGCACCACAAATAAGTGTCTACTCAGACCATGTGCGATAAACTGAGAGAAAACAAGCCTGCTCAGGCCTACAAACAAATGTGCACTAGAACATGTCTTCTCAGACCAATAACAAAACGTAGAACGGGAGCAAATGACTAAAATTGGGTAGAAATAGCTACAAGAAGACGCTCTAAAAGCAAACTGAATAACCACTACACGAAAGTATAATAACTTGGGCGAGGAATTAAACTATAGACCGAAATTACCGGAATCCTGCTGAACAGGAGCGTTAGCTTGAGCTTGGTCACCGGCCGCTTGTAGTTGAGGTGGTACGGGAATTACAGCTTCCTGAGGAATTGGAGGAACGACCGGTGCAACTGCAGGTGAAATAACCACGGCTTGAGCTTGCTCGACATTGTCATTTAGAACTTGGTTTTCCATGTCAAAGGCAGGAAGGCAGGACACGAGTGGATATGTCGCTGGTTACTTGCAACTAACCACGAGCGAGTGTCGGGCGTTACTTATATACTCGCTCTATAAGGGACTGGTGCAAATAGTCATTATCACACACTGTTCCCCATTCGCCATAGATGTGTATGATGCCACCTACACTTGAATTTTTAAACACTGAATTAATTTTTTGAAGCTGAAATAAATCCTTTCTATTTCCTTTTACAAGTCTTCCTAAGTATTGGACATAAATCGTTGGCGGTTGCCTACAGTAGTATTGTGGTTGACTTATTAATTCAAGACTTAGTGGAAGTATAAATTTACTTATAAGTTTACTAATGCGATGGATTTATTGCGGACCAACTGCATAATAGCGAGTCCAACCATTTGAAGATCAGACAAAAGGCAGCAGTTCGACACTGTTGCTTGAGTTTTAAAGTGGTCTGGACTTTCCTTTTCGCAGCACGATTATCAACCAAAAGAGGTTATATTTAAATAAAGGCATGTAATAACCTAAGCCATATTATTTCTAGTTGTGATAAAAAGGTAAATTTTACACCGTAAAAAATAAGAAAGATCACTTACTGACGTTTCGGACGCTACTCCTTCGTCGGAGTAAAATAGAGAATAAGAGTGGAAGGTAGTGTATATATGGTAAAGATGGAAAATAGAAAACCAATGAGAGCAAGGTAGGCAAGGTTACAAGAAAAAAAACAATAAAAGTACAAAAGAATAGATTAATCAAAAGCGAAGCGTTCATTTATCCCATTGGGATTATGAGTACCCAAAAGGTGAATGAACCGCATCTCTTTGGTTTTGCGACAATCATTGTTGCCGCTAACCAAAGACAAACCGAAAACAATAAAGTCGGAAAGTGAATGATTAAGCAAATTGAAATGGCGGGAAACTGGTTTAGTTTGATCGTTCTTACGAATATCATAAAGATGGTCGCGGATAGGATCACCAAAACGACGGCCAGATTCACCAACATATAAAAGATTACAGTGAGAACATTTAATACAGTAAATGACATTGAAAGTGGTACATTCAAAATGATCAGTGATTTTGAGTGACGATTTGGGACCAACCATAGAAGTGTGAGAAATGTGCGGACAAGTATAAAAACGGTTACGAGAACAACGAAAAGTGCCAGGATCCATATTATTAAGTGCCATAATATTTCTATATGACTTATACCTATACATCATAACACACCAACATCCCTTTTGTGACCGTTACAGCTAGAGTAAACCGAAAAAGAATAAAATTACTAAAGTCATATCCTTTCTATATGATATACACCTATTTCAAGTAACGTTTTATAACGGGAGATCTGAAATGGTCGATCTGAGACCTATAGGAATTGTGGACATCCACCACTTCCTGTTGGTCTCAGATCGACCATTCCAGATCTCCCGTTGTCAACGTTAATTGAATAGGTATATATAACACACCAACATCATATGTGTGACCGTTGCAGCTAGAGTAAACATTTCCCCAACCATCGTTAGTGCAGCTTCCAAGTGTGGACTCTGAGCCTGTACATTGCATGTTGTTTAGCCATATTTTACCCGTCCCTCGTCCGTAGTACCAATATCCTAGAGTTTTGATAAAACCAAGTTGACGGCATGCGACCTTTGCATCTCTCATATTAAAGTATCTGGAAGAGCCATAAAAACACACAGTTCCCCATTGACCACTGTGGTAGACTTGTATAATACCACCGACACCTGAATCCCTGAATAGTACACACTGAACTAGTACACTTTTTCTTCTTCTTTTCTGACAAAATGATGATACTTTGATTGATTCGCTACATATGGAAAACGATAATGGAGTGTACTCGCAGAACGTGATCCTTCACGTCTGCGGAAACTACATTTGAAAAACTTTTCAGTAACTTTGATGTCAATCACTTTCAAATTATGTCTTTTACACTAAAAACATGTCTAAGAGACTATGTTAAAAGAATTATTTGCTTCCAAATATGATTTTATGCTGCAAGAAAAAGTCCTTTTTTTACTTTCTGGTATCTACAAGTAATTGCTGTAGATGTTTTAGGGTCTAAGAACTCAATACGGTTAATTCCAATTATCCTAGTCAGTCAAATCGTCTTTCAATTTACCCTCTCCGATCTCTCGTTCTCGTTTTGTCAGCAATGAGCGTGTTTTGGCCTCCACCTTCGTTTGGCTAAAACTTCGTTTCGAATCTATCGTTAAATATTAACATTAAGTTGAATTTTCAAAATAACATCAGCTATGGAACTTTGCATAGCCATTATATATTTTCACAGAACTTGGTTTCCTGCCATTGAGCTCAGCCCATATCATGATCACATAATGCTACAATAATGTTGCACGATATACCTTGCGAGAATAAATGGTTTTTAATGAGACCATTTATAACCGATATTATTTAAAATTGAAAAAATTAAAATAATCCATATTTTTTTCTAATGGACACCACCCGTGACTGTTGCAGTAAGAGCCAACCTTTCCCTATCCTTTATGAGTACAGCTTCCAAGTGAGGCCTCAGAGCCTGAACAATACATGCCATGCAGCCATACTTTACCCGTCCCTCGTCCACGGTACGAATATCCAACTGTTTTGGTATAACCGAGTTGCCGACATGCAACCTTAGCACTATTCAGATCGTTTGAGCTATAGCTGCCATCACAGACTGTTCCCCATTGAACATTTTAAAAGACTTGAAATTAAATTTGGTTGACACCTTTGATTTACTGCCTATGGTACCCTAAGACTCAAAAAGCCCCATCAACTCAATATCTTTAAGCCATGCAGAGTAGTGTTGGTGGTTCTGGAGGATCTACGAGAATCTACGAGCATAGCAAACCAATGCATTGCTCAATTGATTAGAAAATAATGAAGTAGTGTATCTTCCTTGAAAAACTAAAGTTATGGTTAATTATGTATGTTGTGTTAAAATATACACAATACCACACCCACATCATATATGTGACTATTGCAGCTAGAGTGAACATTTCCCCATCCATTGTGCATACAGCTTCCAAGCGAGGTCTCTGAACCCGTGCACTGCATGTTGTTTAACCATATTTTACCTGATCCTCGTCCATAATACCAAGTTCCTACAGTTTTGGTAAAACCAACTTGACGGCATGCGACTTTGGCATCTGGCATATCCCAGTGATCATAATACGCATGGCACACTGTTCCCCACTGATGTACTTTTAACTACTTAGGCCGAGAAGTAAGTAGCGTCCAAATCCGATGCTAAGAACACACGTAGACCTTAGATCAAGCTTTGTTAAATACTATGATCATCCAATACACGATCAACATCTCTTACTCCGGTTCGATGTGTACGAGCTAATGCAGAGATATGAAGGAAAAATAGGTCGAGTTGTCACAAACCACCATGTCATAAAAACCCATCACAAGATGCAAAAGAACAAAGTTTGACTAAGAAAATAGGTACTTTACCACTGTTTGTACAACGGAGAATACTTGGATGAAAAAGACTGCGTTCCCCTTGGAAATGATTCCGAATCTCAAAGAAGCAAGAGCTTCAAGTGCCATCACACACACTAAGTTCCATGCGCAATGACAATTGCGGTAGGCGTATAAAGACAGCAACACATTACTTTGATTTTTCAAAAACAGTTTTCCTGATTTTCCATAATGTGCTCTGTAACTGAATCATAACGCGCAATTTTAACCGGAAGGATTGTTATCAATTGCTTATTTCTTCAAATGTTGTTCATTTTTAGTTTGTGTGTCCTTCTAATACATCACTTGCCAGCAGCTTTGCTGAATTTTTCACTGGAAAGATTGATCAGATACATTCCTCATTGCGGGACAAAAACAAAGTTTTTACTGCGCATCCTGTCATTCAACCATCTGAATGTGTGACTGAGTTCCAGAATTTTGCTTCAATTAGTCAGGATGATGTTAGCGCTCTTGCAGTTAAATCGATGAGAAAATCATGTAGTATTGACCCCTTACCTGCATGTGTGTTAAAAGAATGTTTTTCTGTGCTGCTGCCTGTTTTCACAAATATTGTTAACCTGTCCTTATCATATGGTACAATGCCTGACAACTTCAAGATTGCTGCTCTGATACCAACGTTAAAGAAACCTGGTGCTGACTTGTTTGAAAGTTTGAAAGTTTTCGTCCTTTGTCTAACTTAAAATTTGTTTCTAAACTAGTGGAAAAGGCTGCCTCTGTCCAGTTATCAAACTACATTACTACTAATCATCTGTCTGAGCTTTTCCAATCAGCATACAAGTCACATCACTCTACAGAGACTGCTTTACTTAATGTAAAGAATGACATTTTACGTGCCTTGGATCGTAATGAATCAGTGTTCCTGCCTTTATTAGACCTTTCGGCGGCTTTTGACACAGTTGACCATTCTCAATTGTTATCAAGACTCTCATTTCGATTTGGTATCAAAGGTACTGTACTACAATGGCCTACATCCTACTTAAATAACCGTCTGCAATTTGTCCAAGTGGACGGTGGTACTTCCAATCAACATCTATTGGCTCGTGGTGTTCCACAAGGATCGGTCTTGGGCCCGCTACTTTACATTCTATACACATCTCCTATTGGTGAAATAATAAGAAGGCACAATCTCCAATACCACCTATATGCTGTCGACACGCAAATTTGTATAATGTTTAATTCAAGTTGTCCTGAAGATCTTGACAATGCGCGGTCTCTGATAGAGAACTGTTGTGCTGACATTGATGATTGGATGACCAGAAACTATTTAAAACCAACATTCGTAAGTTGAGCCTTTTATGAATTTGAATTTCTCGGATACGGTTGCGTCAAAGTTTTATAATTCAAGTTGAATGGTAGCAATAGATAATATAGAACTGGTTTATGGCCATATTTGCTAAGTTGAAGGAATTTTTAGAGGGATTGATAGGGTTACAACATGACTGATTTTCAATGTTTTGCAAATTTAGCTCAAATGTTACAAAGCCCTAGAGTAAAACTAAAAGAGAGCCCGCAGACTTTTTTCCACGTTCCAAGAGATCAATGTTTCTAGAAACTGTGACAAAGAGTAGGTTTCTCAGTAGGCGCTACTTTGGGAGATAGGAGCCGAATTGTTTTCCATGTTTTTACTTTTTATGAAAATGGCCAACATAGCCCTTGTTGTATCAACTTTTTGAGGTTATCGTTGACGAAAATTGTCGTCTTTTGCATTTTTCAAAAGTTAAAAAAGTTGGTTTACAATTTCAGGAAATTTGAATTCGATTGCTTTAAATGCGCCTGACAACCAGCCTTATGAATTTTCACTATTTTCGAGAGTGCTTAGAGTGGAATTTTGGGTACTAGGAATGAAAAGAACCACGGCCGTTTCCATGGCAACAATGTATTTGAGGACCCCAACACTAGGTGGTTTTGTGCACCCCCCTGGGTGGCCTACCTGCACACAAAGTTTCAAGGTGGGTCAACATTTTTCATTTCCAACTTTGCTTGATTCTTACGGAGACCAGCTCTTAAAACTTATGGCGATAAAGCTTTTTCAGTAGTGGCACCTAGACTATGGAATGATTTACCTTTCGATATAAGAAAGTCGTCGGCTGTTTCTGTTTTCAAAAAATCGCTTAAGACACATTTATTCAAACAAGCTTTTAACTTATAAGTCTTTTACCTAATTATTTCTTGTTTTATTTTTTAACTATATTTATTTGCATTAAACTAGTGGATTTAAGTGAAGGCTCTGACGAAGACACTTCCAGACAACACAGTCCTGTTAAAACTCGTGCTTCCCTGGGAATAGCAGCTAAATCAAGAGATGGCGTAAGACAATGCTTCTTTTGCGAAGAAATGGGTAAATTCTCTTTTCTTATATTTTTTTCTTGATATTTGAGGTAAAAAAAGAAATAGAATGCTACTTAGACAGACAGACAGAGCGATACAGACAATAAAAGCTAAGACAAGACTAAAAATATTTTCGCAGATTTCTAGTACTAATTATCAAAATATTTTAAAATTCTATAAGTTTTGAAGTCGTGTTTCATTGGGTTTGAAAACTAACATTGTCATGAGTTATTATTGAGTTTGAGAATATTTTTTTCTTATTATTAAAAGGCGGGTATCTCCGTAGAGCAGCTACTCTTACTGTTGATGGCAAAGTTAAAGCAGCAGCTACAAAATTGCAAGACCGAAAGCTATTAGCAAAGTTGGCCGCCGGCGATATGCATGCTATCGATGCATATTACCACGCATCGTGCCTTATATCTCTTTACAATCGAGCAAGAAGTATTCGACTCTCTCAAGACCAAGAGACTAGTGACAGTGCGCAACCTTCGTTAGAAGCTATTGCTTTAGCAGAGCTCATGATATTCATCGAGGAAGCTACACGCCCCATAGTTTTTCAGTTGTCAGATCTAACCAAAATGTACACATCATCCCTTGAGCAGCTTGGAGGTGATGATTCAACGGCACTTTTGATGGTGATTGCCAGCGTTTGGCAGTACCAGACTTACTACTCGCGCTGGTGAACATGATATTAGAGGGGCCAAATTTCAAGGAAAAAGATGATGAAGATAAAAGCGCAGGTGTCGTGCTGTCCCAGCTATTAATCTATAACTCCGTTAAACGTAAGAGGGACACACAAGTTGATGCCACATGTACAACAACTAGGCACAGCAAGACCAGAGAGACCCCACTACCCATATATCTTGGATTACTCATACATGCTGAAACAAGAAAGAAAACATTAGTGGATAAACTGTACAGATTGGGACTGTCTGTGTCTTACGATCGAGTAATGCAGATTTCAGCAGATCTCGGAAACAGTGTATGTGCGCAGTTCGAGGAGGAGGGTGTAGTTTGCCCTTCGAAGCTAAAGAAGTCACTATTTACTACTGGTAGTGTGGACAACATAGACCACAATCCAAGTTCGCGCACAGCCAAAGATTCCTTCCATGGAACGGCAATTTCTTTAACTGAGCACCCTACTGTTGACTTAAGTGGTATTGACAGAAACCGAGTTCTGATAAATGCTGACATGCCAAAGAGAAAAACTGTTTCTGATCTACCAGAAGCCTACACTAGTATCCAGCCGTATGCAGAACGACAGAATCGAGATTACTACTTCCCATTAGGGTACAGCGTTAACAAGCCACAGTCAGATCTGGTCACTGAAAATATGAAAAGTGAGTACCAATGGCTGAGAAAAGTCGAAGAATTGTTAGAGAAGGAAAAGCGTGAGGAGAAAGATTATCTTTCATGGTCCGCTCACTTTGCCTCCTTGCAAACTGGAAGTATGCCACCTCCTGCCATATCGTCGCTGTTACCTCTCTTCGAAGACAATGCACACAGCAAAGCAATGATCCAACATTCCATGAAATTGGTTAAAGACGCAATCGCATACATCAATCCTGGACAGACACCCATCATCGGAATGGACCAGCCCCTCTACGCCCTTGCCAAACAGATTCAGTGGGAGAGAGCAGATTTGTATGGGACGAGTAGCTATGTCGTTATGATGGGCGGCTTGCATATCGAGATGGCCTCGTTGAAAATGGTCGGCAATTGGTTTAGTAACAGTGGATGGGATAGCGCTTTAGTCCAAGCTGAGATCACTACCAGTGGAAGAGCGGATGCTATACTGAAGGCGACCCACATCACTCGTTCTCGTTATGCTCATCAAGTTAGTGCGTGCACACTGCATATCTTAAAGAGAAAGGCTTACCAGGCTAGTGTAGTTGACAATAACGAGCCTGAAGATCTTACTTGTTGGTCACAGAAGGGATGTGAAACACGTCCACAGTTTTGTTTCTGGTCAACTGCACTTGATTTGGAACTGCTTGTTCTAGAATTCGTCCGATCCACTAGAGAAGGAAACTTTCCTTTGTATGTGCAGGTTCTTGGCAAGCTAGTTCCTTGGATGTTTGCTTTGGGTTTGGTTAACTATGCAAGATGGCTTCCTATCCACATCAGAGACCTGGTCAATCTAAAGGAGAGGCACCCATCAGTATATGCTGAGTTTCAACAAGGGAAATTCGTGGTCCACAAATCCCAACATCTGTTCTCAAAAATTTCATTGGACCAGAACCACGAACAGGAGAATGAGATGATCAAAGGAGACGGTGGGGCAGTAGGACTAACAGAGAGCCCCGCAGCCCTTCGACGCTGGATGGTGGCAGGACCAGAAATAGCCAGAGCAGTGAAAGATTTTGAAACTACATATAGTGTACAGAAGCCTAATAACATTCATCACCATGAGCAAGTTCCTTTTGTTCAGAAAGCTTTCGCTAAAGACGTGGAAAGTATGGTCAGTGTAATAGAGGAAATGGGAAACCCCTTCAGCGAAGAGAGTACAGATCTTTTTGTATTGGACACCAAGGAGATTATGCCTAAATGTGTTGTGGAAGGAATTTCAACAGCCAAGGCCAAAGGAGAGTCAATGTACGACAAATATGTAGAGGAACGACTTGGTGCCAATCGTTCCAAGGCCATTACAGATACTATCAAACAGTGCAAAATACCTTTGTTTGGGATGTCAGAGAAAAGACAATCAAAAAAGATAAGTAATCAAGTTAGCGATCTGAAAACCAACTGCAACCTATTTGCCAGGCTGTACATCGCTTGTCAAGCAGGAGAGGGAAATCTTGACGAGTTTTTTAAGCACGAAAACAGTTCAAGTCCCCCGTCCCTTTCTTGTAATGGCCACATTCGCACAGGACAGAAATCGGAACTGATCAGCTCTATTGAAGTCAATACAACATTGCAGCGTCCTTTAGTAGATGTCGTTGTTCTTGATGCAGCAGCTACTGTTAACATGCTGACACCCGGAAAGTGCAAAACCTTCAACGAATATGCAACCACTGTGTTTCTCCCTTATGTCATCCAACAGGCCAAGAAGACAGGGCAGAAAAACGCAGCGCATGCGCACGAGACATTCTATCGAATTTATTTCAAAATGGCGGACGAACTAGAGGTGATTGAAGAGAGTCTTCAAAGGCATTTTGTAGCTTTTCTGATCAAGTAATTAACATCTACTCTTCACAGTTAGATTGGGCTATATAAGAAATGTTTTCAAGGCTACTAGCCTTCACTGTATTAGCCAACAACTACTCGCTATAGATGCTCTCCGTTGAAGCCTTCAGACGAGAGAGGATTTTTATCGAGTTCGTGGATGTGCGACGAAAAATCTCAACTATAAGGTCGTATATAGAAAAATAAGGTTGAAAATACACCAGCGACTACATTGATAAATATTATACAAAATATCAAATGCGCATTTTTTTATTTTGATGCGCATTTTCAAACGAAGGATTTGAATTCAGGTCGCTGCTAGTACTAAATACTGACACTAACAACACCAAAGCAGTTTATTATGATTTCTTCTCTGACACAAATGTTTATATAATGGTGCTAATAACCTACCAACCTGTATTATATTCTTTATCAAGTGATCAATTAAACTTAAGCTTACATTAAACGTCTTGATAGTTGTAGTTCTTCGCTGTGAATACGCTCGCACCGCTCGCACAACAAAAGTAAAAAATGGCGCCAAAAATGTGGCACGCGCTTCCACCGTTTCCCGCCTTTTTAAAGAAGCCATACAAATGTATTTTTTGTCCACACAAAAACATTTCAAGTATTCAATGTTACGTTCATCAAAATGAATGGCGACAAAATCTGTGTTTTTTCGCCTCGTTCACGGAATTCGAGTGACAGTTGTTCTGTTAGACTAACTAAAGTGAGTGGACAAGAAGCTAGAGGGTGTGGTATTCGATACGAAACAGTTATTTGCTTCAAACACCTACAAGACAAAAAAAGAAACGATAGTCTGATGTGCTGCTATCCTTTAAAGGAGACCACAAATTGTAGCGGTCAAAAAGTGCCGTGTCCAACAAGACTTTTTCAAGTTTTTGACGAGATTGGGAATGAAACAGGTACCCACATTTGTACTAAGCACCTAACGATTGCAGACAGTTCTTCGGAAATCAAGTCTCATGAAAACTACGTCGGACCGAGTTCAAGAAAAAAGGTATTTTATACAACAAAACTGTAAAAAAAAAATGGGGGGGGGGGGAAGGAATACATAAAACAAAAACAGAACAGAAGCAATATAAAAATACTTTTATTACACATTACAAAACATTTTGACAATTAACAAAATTAGATAATTTTGAGACCTTTATTTTAAAGACAAAAACATGTACTGATGATGACAAGCAGGGTGAGATTGAAGACATGAAGAAGAGGATTGAAGAGCTTGAAAGTGAAAATGATGTACTAAAAAAGAAATTGGAAGGTACCTACAAAATAACAAACATATTTCACAATAAATAACAATTACTGTTATTAATACATGTACTGTTTTATTTTTATTTTCTGAATTTTACAGCTTCATCACTAAAAATTAAAGTACAAAATTTCCACAAGGCTTTAACCCTACATTACTCTGATAATGGAAAACCACTGTATGACCCAAGAGACTTGAAAAGCTTTAGTGAATCATGTGCCCCTGGTCTGTTCGATGAAATATACACATTAATAACAAATGACGACCAAAGAAGAGTAGAAAAGAATAAGCCAAAAAAAGAGAAACAACATCTACAAAGGAGACCATTCATACAACCCAAGACCCTTTTACCTTAGGTGTTCAATGCCCAACAAAATGCTGTTACTATCTATAGATTTCTTTTTGAGCCCATGTACAAATTTATTTTTGGGCAAAGAAAAAAACTTGCAAAAAAACCCAAACCATGGAGAATAAGCACTCTCCTGACAGCTTGTTTTGGTGGATGGCTGCTGATAAGACAATCAGTGTTAAATCAATTTGGCAGTTCATATAAAAGTACAGAGTTCTTAATATTGATGCATATTTTAGAGGAAATTGTCCCTTTAGTTTTTTATTTCTATCCCGTTATATTTCGAAAGGGAAATTACCAAGAGTATAAAGATGCTCTTATTCGTATGGAAATAATGTTTATAATCCACTGTAGACGACACTATGATAAGGCAACCCTAGCCCAACTTAGTGACTTAAGGCACCACGAAATCAACATCCCACAGCTGGTCAATGTTGAGAAGGAATCCTTAAACTATCTAACAGAAAAAAAAGTTGAAATCTTCCACTCTATTCTTAGAAGGCAAACAGAAATTACAAAAATTAATTTCAAAACAAGAATCTATGTTTTGATGTCAACATGACTGACAAAGAAACTTGCTACAGGCATTACAGTGCTATAGCAAAATATAGTGAATTTTACACACAATTGCATATTATAGACTTTTTGATATCTTTATACTCATAGTGAAATCGAGCCTTGGTATACAGCAGCTCAAATACAGAATACAGCCAAAGTTTTGAACTCCATAAGGTTCCAGGATGACTTCCAACAGTGGTTTGTACCAGACTATCAACACAGACAAGGTTGCAGGAATTATATTATACTATGTGGTCGTGCTGCTGAATATCTAATAGATAATTTTGCAGACATATGGAATTGCACCAGTGAAGTAGTCAAGCTACCAAAAGGAAAAAAAAAGTTTCAGGTGATTTTTTTCTCAACAAAAATAAGAAGCCTATTTTTAATTTTATTTTTTCGGCATCTTAAATCTTACTCATTGTAGAATACTACCAAATTAGAAACTTGTTTTTGATAATTAAAATTATTTCAACAGCCATACTATTTACCAACCTTTGATGCAACTGTTGACCAACGATGTCTGCCACTAGGCTTTACGTGGACAAAAGACCATCCAGAGCATGATAAGCTTTGCCATATATCAACATGTGCAGATAAGAGCACCAACATCCAGGTCCTGACATGTGGTCACTCATTCCATCACAACTGCTTTAAGGATAAGTGTCCAATCTGTCTACCTAAATTACAAGAACAAATGAGAAAGATCGCCACAACTTTTAACTTGGGTCTGTTAAAAGATAAAGATGAAGAGAAACAAGATGGTGATGACAATGATGATGATGATGACAATCAAGATGATGATGATAATGATGAAACAGATGAAAAAACAAAAGAATACTACTCATCTCAACAATTTAAAGATAGTCTTATTGCACGTTTCCATGCCCGCATTTCTGAACAATGACTAATTATATTCAGAATTGCTAACTATATGTCAATTGTAAATAGTTGATTTTGAACAACTTAAAGATATAAATAATATTGAGAGTAAAGCTTGATTATATTAAACTGTCTTATAGTGTACACCGAAACGTCGCTTTGTGTACTCTCAATATTATTTATATCTAAAATGTAAATAGTAGAAATTTAAGCTTAATGGTAGAAAAAATAATCAGACAAACAATCTAGAATGAGCACAATGTACATAGATATTTTTTAGTACAAAAATAAATGAATGAACTTACCTTTTAGTGTTGCTCACGTTCCACCACCAGACCAATAATTATTCAAATCATCCAGTTTAAGTTTCACGAGTCGTGTTAAAAATGAAGTATAATCTCTAAAATACTCGATTGATAAGTTCAAAAAGGCCATATTTCCCCCTTAAAATCAGCCACAAACTTAATTTGTATCACATATAGATTAAAAGTATGGTAAATCGAAGAGAAATAGAAAATTCTTCTTTAGCTCGAAGTCGTTGCACCATGCGGTCAGCTACAAGATCCGACAAAAAATCAAGGTTTTCGCCACAAATGTTGAAGAAATCGTCAAAAATAATTTGCACAATTACAATTACACTTTTCTCCAGGATAAATGAGTATTTTTGAGTTTCGATTTGCAATTTCAAAGGAAAAAATCGCCTTTGTTTACGAGTTCCAACACAAATACCGCCAAGACAATCGACTCGTGGCACTCAATGCGTAATGCGCATGCGCTGCGTTTTTCTGCCCTGTCGGCCAAGAATGTTAAGAGAATTGATCTGGTTTGGGATCGTTATCTGCCAGACAGCCTAAAGCAAGGTACACGTGAATCCAGAGGATCAGGAGCTCGTAGACGTGTATGCGACAGTGCATCGATACCTTCAAATTGGAAGGCATTTCTGAGGCTGGATGATAATAAGAAAGAGCTCTTCCACTATCTTGCAGAAAATGTTGCATCTTTCAACCTACCAGCAGTAGAGGTGATCAGCACGACTGGTGTGGATGTGATCAGTCCAACCGATGTAGACAAGGAAGGTTTAGCACCCTGCAATCATGAGGAAGCGGATACGCATATCTTCGTCCATGCAAAGCATGCGTCAGTTAATGGTATGAAAAAGATCCTCATACGAACTGTCGACACAGACGTTGTCGTCCTAGCAATTGCATTACACCATAAATTACAAGTAGAAAAGCTTTGGACTGCCTTTGGTGTTGGCAAATATTTGCGATATTTGCCTATCCATACCATAGCCAGTTCATTCACAACACAACAATGTGAAGGATTACCGTTCTTTCACGCCCTCACCGGATGTGACACTGTCTCGTACTTTTTAGGAAAAGGGAAAAAGACAGCACTTTTAGCGTGGAAGTGTTATCCCGAAGTGACAGAGGTCTTCCGTAGTCTTTCATTACCACAAGCAGCGGTCTATGAGGAGCAATTTAAGCTGTTGGAGCGGTTCGTGGTTATTATGTACTCCAGAACAAGTCCCAATGAGAATGTATGTAATGCACGCAAAGCCATGTTTGCCCAAGGCACTAAAAGCATCGAAAGTATTCCTCCCACCCAATCGGCTCTGGAGCAACATGTTAAGAGGGCAGCATTTCAAGCTGGGCATGTCTGGGGGCGCACACTAGATCCCACCCAAGAGCTTCCGAGTGCAGCAGATTGGGGCTGGCATCATTCTGCAGAGGGATGGAAACCTACCTGGACAATATTACCTGAGGCATCCAAAGCATGCAGTGAACTCATAAGATGTGGATGCAAACGTGCATGCCGGGGACTTTGCAAGTGTACTAAAGCAAACCTGCCCTGCACTGCCCTATGTTTCTGCAATGGCAGCTGTTATCAAGAGTGAAAAATACTGGTAGATAAAATATTCTTAGAGCTAAATCACTAAGTTATATTGCTACTCTCTTAAAATATCTTAGTAAAATGTTACCAGGGATGATTTATCAAAAATTTAGGATCGTAAGAATTATAATTTGAAAATTTCCGATTTTTCATGAATTGGGATCCCTGTGCTTTCTATATAAAATATATAGGAAACTTTTCCTCTCGAAAAACTTTTCAACCGATTAGGATCCAAGGTGGATCTTAATAGTCTATTGTTACCAACCCCAAAAGGACCTCAGAGAGAAAATTTGGTACTTGTATCACCAATTTGAACAATTTTACGCTTATCTTCCGGACTACTGAGGAATTGAGGAATATAAATATAAAAATGAACTACCATAACGGCAATATTGACTAATGCATTAATTAATGCACAACACAACACCAACATCATATGTGTGACCATTGCAAGCAGAGTAAACGCTTCCCCATCCACTGTGAGTACAGCTTCCAAGTGAAGACTCTGAACCAGTGCATTGCATGTTGTCTAGCCATACGTTACCTGTCCCTTGTCCATACCACCAAAACCCTACAGTTTTTGTAAAACCAAGTTGACGACATGCGACCTTGGCATCCGGCATATCAAATAAATAGGAATAACCTCGACACACTGTTCCCCATGGCCTTTGACCATATTACTTAATTTTAAAATATATAGACAATACCAGCACCATATGTGCCACTGATTTCCCATCCATTGTGCATACAGCATGTCAGATACTAATATACAACTGTATTATATAGATATCGATGAAATACCAGGATTTATCCGGTGTCTAAAACTTCGTACATTCTACACAGTGAAGATATGATATCCTTCACATGTGAAGATATCACTGTTGCCATGACTACTTTGCTATCAACCAATCACACATTGGGGTCTTCGAGCGCCGTTTCTCAGATCAAAATGGCAATTCCCACATCATCGACGAACGAGAAAAATGTCTCCTTTACAAAACTGTACTATTTTCTGAGTAAAGTCTTTGCTTATATGTGACTGCAATAATAGAACCAGTTCAAAGCAAATCCCTAATAACAATTTGTCTAAACATACTTTATCCTTTTTATCTTTATTAAAAAGAATAAGAAAACACCAACATCCCATGCATGACGGTTCAAAGAAAGGTAAACGTCCCCCCATCTATTTTACATGCAGAGTGGAAAAAATATGGTTTATTGTTCTGAAGAAAAAATACGTAAAATACTTGCAAGAAATGAAGCCATAATCTACGAGTTATTATCCCAAACTATTATGTGAACAGCTTCCAAGTGTGGACTCTGAGCCGTTACACTGCATATCGTACAGCCATACTTTACCCGTCCCTCGTCCAAGGTTCCAATATCGTACAGTTTTCGAAAATCCAAGTTGTCGACATGCAACCTTGGCATCCAGCATATCCCAGCTATAATGACACACTGTTCTTGGTGTGGGCTTCCTGTGGGAACATAGCGGCCATGAATTTTCTGGCTCCACGATTTGTCCTTCTAGTTGCTTTATACTTCTATTCTAAACAATATCTCGACTACAAGAACTGCAATATCCTTCCTGGGTATGGATTAAATGTTACTTTGGCTCCTGAGAGTCCAACTAAAGAGGACATTTTTGCTGTTTCGTCTCCATTTAAATCGCCTCGTCATAATACCTCTGGACTTCGATTCTCAACCTGGTTCTTGTTGGCTATTAGCAGAGATATTCATGCAAATCCCGGACCGAAGTGGAAGCATCCATGTTTAATATTTACCAAACCAGTGAAGTCAAATCAGAGGGGTGTACAGTGCGATTCTTGTGACTCCTGGCACCATGCAAAGTGTTGCGAAATCGGACATAGCAAATACGTCTGGATATGGATATGTCCCAAGTGTGACCAACCGAACTTTTCTTTCTGCCTTCACAGTTCACGATCGGATTCGCTTGATACTTCAAATTCCTTTGGGATTTTGAACTCTTCTCTGGCCTCATTCGAAAGCTCGTCTTCTCCCACACCTACGAAAACTATGTTTACATCTACACCTTCAAGTCGTAATCGAAGAGAACCAGCAAAGAAACTAAGACCAAGGATAAATTTTGGTTGCTTACTTATAAACTTCCAGAGCATACGATCGAAACTTGCTGATCTTGAGCATGCGATATCTGATTACAATCCTGATATGATCCTGGGAACAGAAACGTGGCAAGCTCCAGATATTCGTGATGCAGAAATTCTCTTACCTGGATATACCATACTGAGAAGAGACAGAGAATCGTTAGACCACCATGGTGGAGTTCTACAGGCAATAAGAAGCGACCTAGTCGTTACTAGGAAAGTAGGCTTTGAAACAGAATGTGAAATCCTATGGTCGCAACTCCAGATAATGGGTAGGAAATCAATTCTTTTTGGTATATATTATGGTCCAAATGGCAAAGATTTAAGAGGCTGTCTCAGTAAAAACCGCCCACTGAACTTAATTTAAAAAATATTTTTTTCTCAAACTCTGGCTATTGAAAGACTTTATTGGGGTGATCACTGAAACGAATTTGGTTTGGTTCAAAAATCTTTTTTGGCTACGCTAGGAGCCGTTAAAATTGTTGACGGCCTGGGGCCTGTGATGAGCCCTTGACGACCGAAAATTTAGCACTTATTCACAGCGCTGTACACAAATCATTCCGTAGATTTTAGAATCTTTTTTTACACCGATCTGTAGGCACACTATTGTAGTTTCATGAAATAAAAAACTTCATCCAATCAGAGTAGCCGTAAGCAAGAAAACTAGGATATTGTTAGCCCTACTCCACACGCTGTCAGCGAGGGCTGAAAATGAGCAAAATATAAAAGCTTGATTTGAAAAAGTGGGACCTGTCTACAAACTTTTTCCTATATGATCGAAGAGTTCTATCATTTATTGATACAAATCAGCAATAACCTGTGTACGTTTTCATTTTTTTTAAAGTTATGGCCGTTTCTATTGGTATACCTTGGAGAAATTTTCGAGTTGAAGTATCAAATCAGTATCGCATCATTCGAGTAGATTTTAAATAAAATTCCGCTTACCTGCTTTCTAGGCTAGCCTCTTTTCCTCTCAAGCCATGCTAGAATTCTTTTAGATCACAAAAAGGCCATAAAGATCCCAATCGGAGAGAAAATTCATACTTCGTAACATTCATTCATTAGCCAAAGGTGTTCCTGGTCAATTATCCAAGGCTCGATATCTTGGCGTTTCAGGGAGTAAATTTTTCCTTTTGAGATTGGCCAAGCATTATATTTTCCAAAGTAGGTTTCCCACAATACTCAAGGCCAAATTTCAATGGAAAAAAGAGAATAAGGAGGGCTGAAAACCCAAGAAAACTACTCACAAACTTCACGTTAAAATCATAGCACTTCGTATTATTGCTGCTTCCGCAGGGGTTCGACAGTAGCTTTTTTGGGGGGAAACCGCTGACATCAAGTACTTTCATAGTTACATTGAAAATTATTTTGCTGTGGTTTTATTAAGCTGATCAAATGGAAGGCAAATGCTTATTAGAAGCTAGGGGGGAAAGTGGATGTGGTGATTTTGATCTTACTCGTTTATCAGAGTGCCAGAATGACATTTCAGGTCACCTAAGCGCCTGCCACCTGTCACAGATGATTGGTTTTGTGGCAGAGTGTGACTTGATTTTGAATAGGGCAGGCATATTTGATTTAACATCTAGTCAGGTAGAAAATCTTTTGATTTGCGAAAAACATCGTGGAAGCATGGGACGAAAATGGAGACCGCCTCCGACCTGCCGGTACCCTCTGCACTCCGGCCCTAAGAAACCGCTCAAGAACAGAAACGCTGTGAATACAGATACTAACTTGGAAGTCCGCCTGTTGCTTGGAAAAAACATCGTAATAGGATCTCGTGTGTTTATAGCATTTACTTATAAACTTGTTAACTATATAAACTTTGAAATCACTGGTGATTTCCGCAATCTAAATTAACTCTCGGCAGTGTGATTTAATCACGAGTTATGAAGAGCTAATGAAATTGCGGAAAGCATACATTTAACCAATCAGATTACAGAAAAAAGAAGCTAATTTTAAGCATGAGAAAAAAAGTGAAGGGGATTTTCTAGATTTTTGACTAACTTTTACATGAAAATGGATGAAATAGAGATCTTACAATTTTTTGTTGATGATAAAATCTTCCTCAGATTTTAAATAAATATGATTACAGGCACCGCGGAGCATGGGGGAAGGGGGCTGATCTGAGGGCGGGTTCGGAGGAATATCCCCAACCCCCTGGAAATTTGGAAATCGAGGCTCTTGGAAATGCGCATGCATTGTACCACTGTAGATGGTATTATTCGTCAGTGTGACGTTGCGCTCAAGAAAATTGATTTTTTACGGCACTAGTGCAATTTTTAGCTCGTAAAACTCAAACTTTGCCGGTGTTGTACAGGTTATAGAATTTCTCTTAGGTGCTAGATACAGGGGCGTAGCCAAGAGTTTGACTTCATAGGGGGCCCAAAACCTGTTTTCAGAACATCATCCAAAAAAACGGCCAAACCAAAGAAAAAAAAACCGGCCAAAAATTACCAAATATTATGCGAGTAAGAAGGTTTATAGACTTCGAATTATTTAATACTCAACACATTTTTTTAAATGTGTAAACGACCCCCTCATGTAAAATTTGTTGATATCAGGGAATTAAAGTAGCCAGGATTTTGAATAGTTGTAGGCCTTGGGAAATTGGCACTAAATGACCACTTTAAGAAGGAAGAAGAATACAATGCTGCATAAAAAAAATTAAAAACCTTCAGCAATGCTGCCAAAAAGATGAAAAGCTAAAATAAATTATTTGTGAGCCTGCGGTATTAAAGCGGCGGTTTCCCCCAAAAAAGCTACGGTCGAACCCCTGCGGAAGCAGCAATAATACGAAGTGCTATGATTTTAACGTGAAGTTTGTGAGTAGTTTTCTTGGGTTTTCAGCCCTCCTTATTCTCTTTTTTCCATTGAAATTTGGCCTTGAGTATTGTGGGAAACCTACTTTGGAAAATATAATGCTTGGCCAATCTCAAAAGGAAAAATTTACTCCCTGAAACGCCAAGATATCGAGCCTTGGATAATTGACCAGGAACACCTTTGGCTAATGAATGAATGTTACGAAGTATGAATTTTCTCTCCGATTGGGATCTTTATGGCCTTTTTGTGATCTAAAAGAATTCTAGCATGGCTTGAGAGGAAAAGAGGCTAGCCTAGAAAGCAGGTAAGCGGAATTTTATTTAAAATCTACTCGAATGATGCGATACTGATTTGATACTTCAACTCGAAAATTTCTCCAAGGTATACCAATAGAAACGGCCATAACTTTAAAAAAAATGAAAACGTACACAGGTTATTGCTGATTTGTATCAATAAATGATAGAACTCTTCGATCATATAGGAAAAAGTTTGTAGACAGGTCCCACTTTTTCAAATCAAGCTTTTATATTTTGCTCATTTTCAGCCCTCGCTGACAGCGTGTGGAGTAGGGCTAACAATATCCTAGTTTTCTTGCTTACGGCTACTCTGATTGGATGAAGCTTTTTATTTCATGAAACTACAATAGTGTGCCTACAGATCGGTGTAAAAAAAGATTCTAAAATCTACGGAATGATTTGTGTACAGCGCTGTGAGTAAGTGCTAAATTTTCGGTCGTCAAGGGCTCATCACAGGCCCCAGGCCGTCAACAATTTTAATGGCTCCTAGCGTAGCCAAAAAAGATTTTTGAACCGAACCAAATTCGTTTCAGTGATCACCCCAATAAAGTCTTTCAATAGCCAGAGTTTGAGAAAAAAATATTTTTTAAACTAAGTTGAGTGGGCGGTTTTTACTGACAGCCTCTTAACAAGCCTTGAAGAGCTAGATGCTTCACTTTTAAGAATGGGTCAGCAAATTAACAGCCATGATATTCTCCTAGCGGGGGATTTTAATGTCCCAAACATAAATTATAATATATAAGTATATAAACTTTATTAGTATTCCCAACTGGGTTTTTCGATACCAATTTACAATAAAATGTCTAAAATCTAATATAATCTAATTTAATGCTAATTAAAATAATACAAAATGAAAAATATATATTATTAGTTATAAATTGGAGGTAAAAATGTAAATATATGTATATATATGTTGCTTTAGACCCCTTGCACGTGACGTCAGAGCAGTTCAATTCCGAGGGCAAAACAAATGGATTCCTATGAATTGGAACCCATTGCTTCGCCCTCCCAATTGAGCCGCATTCCGACGCGCTGCAAGGGGTCTATATGGAATTCAAATCTAAATGATATATTAAGAAAAATAGCTATGTAACATGTCTTTTCTCAGATTCTATTTAAAAGCTCTTACTGAAGTTGACTTTTTTAAATCATCATCTGTATTGTTCCATATTTGAACTGCCCTATAGTGAAAACTGCGTTGACCTGATTTTGTCTTACATAAGGGAATTTGGGAATAAATTGGACTGATAATACTGTCATACCGTATCCATCTCATATGCAGACAGCAAGGAAACTTCTGCAAATTACCAACGATCATAATCTTAAACAAATTGTGAGAGAACCAACAAGAAAACAAGGAGATGCCAAAAATATTCTAGACTTAGTTTTAACCAACAACTCTGATATGATTCATGTCACCCAAGTTGTACCTGGAATAAGCGACCATGATATGGTACTCACTGATCTACTTCTTAAACCGAGGAGAAAACGATTGCAGAAGAGAAAAAACTACCTCAGGAAAAAAGCTAATACCGATGAAATTAAATCAGATATGACATCATTCTGCGATTTTTATCTTGATAACCTATTGTCTGCACCAGTCGAAGAAAAATGGACTAAATTTGTCGACGCCATACAAAACACAATGGAAAAGAATGTTCCACATAAAATAACATCAAGTCGTTTTAACCTCCCATGGTTCAATCGTTCTCATCGTCGATTATGCAGGAAAAAACAGAGATTGTATAACAAAGCCAAGAAATCAAATAAGCCTGAAGACAGGACAAATTTTAGATCACTTCAGAAAAAAATGCATCGCGAGATGTCAAGGGCACGTAACCAGTATACTTCAGAATTCCTGGTCCAATCTATCAAGGCCAGTCCCAAGTCTTTCTGGTCCTTTATCAACAAGGCGAAGAGCGACAAAGTGGGTGTGGCTGATTTAGAGATCAATGGATCCGTTATAAGTGATTCAAAAGCCAAAGCAGAGGCCCTGAACTCACAATTTGCTAGTGTATTCACAGATGAAGACCTTAGCCAGATACCATCCCTTGGGAATAGCCATATTCCCAACATCCAACCACTGAAGGTTAACTGTAAAGGAGTCGAGAAACAACTGTTGAACCTCAAGGACGACAAGGCTCCTGGTCCTGACCACTTATTACCATGGCTCCTAAAGATGGTTGCTGTTGAAATTTCGCCTGTGCATACTGACATATTTCAGATGTCAATTGACAGTGCTACCTTGCCTACTCAGTGGAGAGAAGCTAATATCTGTGGCATATATAGAAAAAGGAGGTAAAACTGATCCTAGTAACTACAGACCCATTTCTTTAACATGCATTACATGCAAGATCTTGGAACATATTATACACAGCCACATTATGAAACACCTAGAACAGTACTGTAATATTGACGCTCATGATTGCCCAAACGCGCTATTGATTGTCCATTGATACTCATGAATGTACACGCATATTCAAATATCGTTATTGAAAGTTGATCCGCGCTAATGATGTTACTTGTGGCGTTGATGAAAATACATTAAGCGTTATTGATACAACTATTGGCACAAATGAATATAGATTTTCTGCTAATGAACAGCAAAAGGTGTACAACATATTGGTTGATTCTCAACATGGTTTTAGATCTAAACGTTCGACAGAAACACAACTCGTAACTACTGTCCATGATATTGCGCATGCACTACAACGTAACAGCTCAGTTCACTTAGCCATATTAGACTTCTTGAAGGCCTTTGATAAAGTTCCTCACCAGAGGTTGCTGAGCAAGCTAGAGTTCTATGGTGTACAAGGTCAGCTACTTCAATGGATTGTGTCATTTCTTACAAAACGTTCACAACAGGTGGTGTGCGATGGAGCAACTTCAACTAAGCAAAAGGTCATCTCTGGTGTTCCACAGGGGACAGTACTGGGCCCCCTGTTTTTCCTGCTTTATATTAACGACCTACCATGTAATCTTCAATGCAAAACTCGCCTGTTTGCAGATGATTGTCTTCTGTATGCTACAATAGTAAACCCAACCACTGATGGCCAACTTCTCCAAAACGACCTTGTGGAATTAGAATCCTGGCAAAATAAGTGGCAAATGGAATTCAACCCCAAAAAATGTTCTACCATGTGCATCTCACTGAAGAAAGAGTTACCACTTAAGAGAGTAGACCTTTTGTGGCCAGGTTCTAGACAATGTTGATTCACATCCATATTCACATACAATCCCAATTTTGTACAGGAGACTACCGATACACATCCAGTGTCACAAGTATGCTTGAAAAATTACAACTGCAGCCCCTTGAAAAAAGGAGGAAAATCTCACGTCTGACATTGTTGTTAAAATTTATGCACAATATTGTCGCTGTAGACAAACAATCTTATTTGCAACTCTCTAAGGAAACGCGTACATGTAAAAGTCATAAGTTCAAGTTACAAGTTCCTGTAAATACAAAAGACGTTTTTAAATATTCTTTTTTTGTAAGAACTTCTAGAGCCTGGAACAATCTTCCACCAAATATTGCCATGATCCCATCATTAGATAAGTTCAAGGAAGAATTAGCAACATATTTAGATTAAGCGATATATATATATATCTTTACTGATTAATTAAGAGTTCCTATTTATTTATTTATTTATTTATTATCCTGTTAAAGGGGGACTAGTACGAAAATCGCTCAAAATTTAATTCGGCTGAAACTTTCTTGGAATGATCTTTAAGGCTCTAATAAACACTTGATATTCCGAAGGGAAGTATTATATTTTTACGAATCTTTAACGGAGTCTGTGACGTCATTTACTCAACACTAAACACCGCTCCATACATTTCTTTGTAAATAATTTCTTGATTTATTTTATTTCTATAAAGCCCAAAGGTTGGCTGAAAGACTTTACTGACGTTTATTGTGATTACAATTGATTTTTAAGTCTCTTTTTTCAGTATTGAGTATGGAACGAGCGAATATTTTGATCACAAAATACAGGGAAATGTATAGAGCGATGTATGGTGTTGAGTAAATGACGTCACTGACTTCTTTAAAAATTCGTAAAAATATAATACTTCCCTTCGGAATATCAAGAAAAAACTTTAACCAGTGTTTATTAGACCCTTAGAGATTATTCTAGGAAAGTTTCAGCCGAGTTAAATTTTGAACGATTTTCGTACTAGTCCCCCTTTAAACCTTAACTAAGCAAATGGCGGGTGCGGGGGTCACTCGGAGCCGTGGCATTCGGATTAGCCCTATGTCTTGAGTGTGGCTCCCACACCTGCTATTACTGTATATTTATTATAATAAATAGGATTACGAGAAGAAGTTTTGGTGTCTCGTATTCCTATTTATTATAAAATTGTATCCCGAAAGAATATTTTGTATATTTATTATATTTATATTATCTACCAATTTCTTATTATTATCGAATTCTAATTTGCCCGCGTATATACTATTTATCTTGCCCAAAATTACGACGAATTGGCCTAAGCATAAGTTTTTCCGACCCAGGTATTCTAAAGTGGGCATAGTCTTCTAGTGCGCCCACTCCAGAGTACTTGAGTCGAGAAAACTGCATGTTTTTATTATTATTTTATTATATTATTATTTTTTTCTTGATTCATTTATTGATTTATTTATATTATTTGTTATTATTAATCTTATATCAGTGTCGTCATATGAATTTTAGCATACATGTATTTTATTATTGTATATATTTAATTTTATAGTTGGTGTGATGCTTTACTAACTTAATAAAGATGATGATGTTCCTTATTGACCATCGATGTAATTCCCATGGACGTTTAACTTTATATGCAATACCTAAAGCCGTATCACCATAAATGCATACGGCAATGATGCAACTAATATGCAACACGACACCAGCATCATACGTGTGACCGTTGCAGCCAGACCAAACGCTTCCCCATCCACTGTGAGAACAACTTCCAAGTGAGGCCTCTGATCCTGAGCACAGCATGCTGTACAGCCATATCAGATACGAATATCCGACAGTTTTGGTAAAACCAAGTTCTCGACATGCAACCTTAGCATTATTCAGGTCATTAGAGTAATAGCTAGTGTCACAGACTGTTCTCAATCATTTTTCTAGACTTACCAGTGACCGGTGCTTCATTGCTCCATTACGTGTTTGTTTTATACTAAATAACCTCTATATTCTATAAGCAACCATCGTTGTACTGGAATAAGTACACCACAGCAACATCATAAGTGTGGTTATTGCAGCCAGACCAAACGTTTCCCCATCCATTGTGAGAACAGTTTCCAAGTGAGGACTCTGTACCTGTACACTGCATGCTGAACAGCCATACTTTGCCCGTCCCTCGTCCATAGAGCCAATATCCTACAGTTTTGATAAAACCAAGTTGTTGGCATGCAACTTTGACATCAAGCATATCCCAGCTATAATAACACACTGTTCCCTACGGATTATCTATGAATTTGATTTAATTTCGATGTATTTCAATTAATTGTGGTAAACTCGAACTGAAATTTGAACGTTTAACGGCACCAACATGATAAGTAATCTATGTAGTAAAACAAGAATATTCTATGATTGTTGCACCCAGAGTGAACAAAACCCTATCCACTGCATGGACAGCTTCCAAGTAAGGACTCTGAGCCTGAACATTGCAAGTTTTCCAGCCATACTTTACCCGTCCCTCGTCCAAAGTACGAAGCTCCTACAGTTTTGCTGAAACCAAGCTGACGACATGCAACCGACGCATCATTGATATCCCAGTTACCATAATAATAATGGCAGACTGTTCCCCACTGACTATTGTGGTATACTTGAACAATACTTGACTTATCATAAATTTGGTTAATACAATAGTGAGTCTGGTTTGGGAAACTTTATTATTTATCCGTTTTACTATATAAGCCTAGGTGCTGTTGTTAAGAGATATTTTCAAAGAGAAGATTTTTTCTTTTTTAAATGCCCGCATGAGATATTTGCATCTCTCAGATCAAAGTAATGTGAACTATATTAACACACTGTTCGTCACTGATCACTGTAATATTATTATTATAAACGTCTTTATTGAGGATGCCAACATCACATATGTGGTTTACAGAAGGGTCCTCGAAAATAAAGTATATAAACAAATAAGATAAAAACTAATAAACTTAATAAAATAATAACAATAATAGTGATCCAAGGCCCGGCTTAGATATCGAATCCCACATGCGCCGACTACATGTCCAACTATCTGGAAAATCTTAGTAACGGCACTATTAATAATATGGTGATAATGTAATGTGCACCAGTGTCATATTGGAGAGTATTGCATTCTGAGGAAACCAACTTTATTACTCTATTTTAGGTCTCTGAACTTGTACACATCAAAACGTTTAGCCATACTTTAACCGTACCTCGTCCACGATACCAAGTTCCTACCGTTTTGGGGAAAAAAAGTTGACGGCATGTGACCTTCACATCATTCAAACCCCAGGCATTATAAGAACACACTGTTATGTAAACAAGCAACTTTGGTCACTCTCATAGTAGCCAATTGACCATGTTTTCAGTTATGTATATTAGTAACCAGATCTTAAAGAAAGGCATATCAGTAACTGAATGTAATGCGTTTTCCTTCCAAGTTGCAATTGGATCTGGAGTCGAGTGCTTTATTTATGAGCCTATAGCTAGTGAGACTTGAAATGAATTACATTTACATTTTTATTTACGTTAACGCATTTCCCGATTCAAAGTACCAAACCATAATTATACTAGTGGCGATTGCACAACAACATCCCATGCGTAATTAATTAAACTAAACTGTTGATCCAGAACTTGATTTTACGAATTTTAAGTATATCTAAGCCCAATTTTATCAATATTAGGCTTTACCACTTGATTATTTTCAAATAGAGAGTTGATGTTAAAGCAATTATGCTATTTCCTTACATTTGTTCCTTCACATTACCAGCATCCCATGTGTGACCATTGCGGCCAGAGTTAACATTTCCCCATCCATTGTGAGAACAGCTTCCAAGTGTGGTCTCTGAGCCTGTACATCCCGTGCCATCAAGCCACACTTTACCAGTCCCTCGTCCATGGTACGAAGGTCCTATGGTTTTGGTAAAACCAAGTTGACGACATGCAACCTTCGCATCATTCATGTACCAGCCATTCCAGTGACACACTGTTCCCCATTGACTATTAAGTCATCGAGGCACCTGGCACCTGCCCGAAACATCATATCTATTTCAAGATGCCATGTTTAAATATATGGAGAATAATTCTTGTTTTAGGTTTTTAATATAACGAAACCCAACTCCTGACATGTTTGCTGTTCCCAGTTGGTCATTGGGAAATGACTGGTTTTCATGGCCGCCATGTTAGATGAATTTAACAAAAGATTTGTAATTAGTCCCTATTGTTATATCATCCAACATGGCCGTCGTGTCTTTTATTTCATTCTCTTGGGAATGATTGAAAAACAGCAATAACTGTAAATCGCTTTCTAATCTGTTTCATTTTACGACATGTTAGCATAGCATACCTATTAGTTTACAATACGACACCTGTTTCACTGGATCAGAAACTATGAACGTTATGATTCTAATTTATGCACGCGCAAGTTTAGTAGCGAGAGCTATTTGATTTATATATTGTGAAGATAACCGTTTGAACTCGTTGTAATTCAGTTGTTACAGGCAGATAAGTTAGAGAGAGTTACGGGAAAGTTGTAAAAGCATAGTTTATGTGGAGTTGAAGAAGCTGCAAAGAAGTAAGTATAAGATACGGGATGAATTGTAAAATGCTTTAAAATAGTAAGTAACTTAATGTTCTGTAAATTCGTTTCAGATTGAATTGTTATCGTAGTTCAATTTTCGCAACCCTGTCAACTCTACTTCTGTTTGGTTATTGTCCTGACGGTCCAACACCAAACATCCCATTGCTAATTGCTATATCCAGAGGGAACGCTTCGCTATGCACCGTGAGTGCAGCTCTCAAGTGACGACTCTGAGCCTGTGCACCCAACGTTATCGTACGAATATCCAACGGTTTTGGTAAACCAAGTTGTTGATAAGCAAGATCAGCAGTTTTCAGATCATCTCAGATTTCCGTAGTATCACACAATGTTCGCCAGTGTTTTTTTGTATGATTCTGCATAAAAAAACTAATAGGCAAAGTTGTCTCATTTAAAGCTATTATGGCGATACAAATCGAAGAGGCGAAATTGTCTGTCTGCGTATTTAAACAGAGAGAACCCTTCTTTCAAATAAAGAGCGGTCAAGCGAGAAAAAAAAGATAAATCAAGGTCTTTTTTCCAAGTCATTTACAGAAGTCATGATGGAAAATGCTTGTACCAGTAACTAAGAAAGAATCAATATCTAAAGCCTTGTTTATATCTAATAACCGGTGTACCACACCAACATCCCATTGGTGATTGTTGCACCCAGAGTGAACATTTCCCCATCCATTATGAGTGCAGCTTCCAAGTGACGACTCTGAGTCTGTACATTGCATGTTCCACAGCCATACTTTGCCTGTCCCTCGTCCATAGGGCGAAGCTCCTACAGCTTTATTAAAACCAAGTTGTCGACATGCAACATTGCCATCATTCATATCCCAGTCGCCATCATAGTAATCACACACTGTTCCCTATTGAGTATAATACCATAATACTCAATTTGGGAATAAATACACAATACCAGCATTATATGTTTGACCGTTGAAAGCCCTATTCTGCCCGTCTCTCTTCCCCAGTATTAATATCCAAATGTTTTGGTGAAAACAAGTTACTGACATGCACACTTAGCAGCATTAATATCGTTTTAGGGATAAGTTTCATGACAGAATGTTCGCATTGACCATTATTAAAGTGAGGTGTTGAACACTAGAGTTATCTCCGGTTGACCTTCGATTTATAGCACATCGCCAATGTCATTTGATGAGTCGACCATGATATTAAAAAGAAATTGTCTTTGGTTTATGAGAGTAGCACTAAATAGGCAACGGCTTACAAACCTATGGCCCTAGCTCCATGACCAAATGGCAATGCTCAAGTTGATATTTGCGGAGGGAGAAAAACCGGAGAAAACCCTCGAAGCACAAGAGAGAACCAACTAGAAACTATACTCGCATATGTCAAGGAGATCGGAAATCTAACCGGGGTCACCTTGGTTGCTCTCACCAACATACCACCCCTGCTTTGAGAGCAAAAGCTAAAGCGAGAAAGAAAGAGTTAAAATTGATATCAGGGGGTGAGAAGGAAAAGCATTACCGTACATTGTTACAATGAGCCACAATGTTGATTCAGCCATTTGCAGTATTCACAATGGTATATAGACTTCCAAGTTGTCGACATGCAACCTTCGCGTCTCTCATATCCCAATCATCATAATCACACACTGTTCCCCATTGGCCACTGTGGTAGACTTGTATAATGCCGCCTACGCTTGAATCTGTGAACAGTGAATTTATATTTTGAAGTTGAAATATTTATTTTCTAATTATCAACCGAAAAAGATTATAATTAACTAAAGCCGTGTCATTTCTAAAAGATTTATACCAATACATCATAACACACCAACATCCCGTAAGTACAGTTTCCAAGTGTGGACTCTGAGCCTGTACAATGCATGTTGTTTAGCCATACTTTACCCGTCCCTCGTCCGAAGTACCAATATCCTACAGCTTTGGAAAAACCAAGCTGTCGACATGCAACCTTCGCATCTCTCATTGGAAATGATTCTGTATCTCAAAGAACCAAGAGCTCCAAGTGCCATCACACACACTAAGTTCCAAACGCACTGACCCTGTTTGTGGTAGGCGTATAAAGATGGCAACACATTACTTTGATTTTTCAAAAATAGTTTTTCTGAATTGCATTGCTTTATCCTAAAAAATATATACATATCAAACATAATTTTACTAGTTATTCGCCTTTAAATAATGTTCTATGCAAATCATAATGTGCTATGCTATACAAACACAGTGTCTCAGAATTATTCTGAACATCAATAGAACTTATCACATATCAAGCCAACAAATATATAAGCCATCAGAAAAAACGCCCCTAATCAACAAGGTCGAAAAATGCCAGCTGTTATTCCCTGGACATTCTATCAGAAGGCAGGATAAAGACCTAATACAGCAATATTTCACAACATGGTCAGCGAAGCAGAGGACGGCAGAAATCCAGCATATTGCCAAGCGTATTAACCAACAGATTCAACTTGAATATCGTGCATTGCGTGATGCTGCCGACGACAGAGTTGCATGGCGATCTGTCGTTAAAGCCGCCTTTCGTTTCTCAGATTAGGATGACATGAAGCCAACCAACAGAGCTGTGTATGTGACAATCGCTTCCCCATTCACTGTGAGTCCAGCATGGCACGGTGAGTACTTATATCCAACTGTTTTAGTGATACAAACATGCAACCTTAACAGCATTTAGATCCTAGTAATTGGGAAGAGAAAATATCACCAACATCATATGTGTGACCATTGCAGTTAGAGTGAACACTACCCCATCCATTGTGAGTACAGGTTCCAAGTGAGGACTCTGATCCTGTGCATCGCATGTTGTCTAACCATACTTTACCCTTTCCTCGTCCCCAGTACCAAGGCCCTACAGTTTTGGTAAAACCAAGCTGTCGGCATGCAACCTTAGCACCATCCATATCCCAGTTACCATAGTAATGACACTGTTCCCCATTGACCAATCCGTTGTATGGGCAATGTGGACAAAATATGGTTAGTTGTTCTGTCAGAAGTATTCGTAAACTTCTTGTAAGAGCTGAAGCCATATTCTATGAGGTAGGTCCCAATGTATGCCTACGACAACATCTCATGTATAACTGTTCCATCTAAAGTAAACACTTCAAATTTTGGTTTATATGGAATTAAGACATAACATTGATAGCCCATAGTTTTCTATATTTTCAAAGTGAATAATCTACTCAAGTCCGAACCTGTACAATCCATGCTGTACAGCCATACTTTGCCCTTTCCTCGTCCAAAGTACCAATATCCTACAGTTTTGATAAAACCAAGCTGTCGGCATGCAACCTTGGCATCCCTCATATCAAAGTCATAGAAACCACCTTGACACACTGTTATCCATTGGCCACTGTGGTAGACTTGTATAATGCCGCTTACACTTGAATTTGGGAACAGTTAATTTATATTTTGAAGCTGAGTTAACTCTGTTCTATTTCCTTTTACAAGTCTTTCTAAGTATTGGACATAAGTGGTTAGCAGTCGCGTACATTAGTATCGTGGTTGCCTTAGTTAAAGTTTACCAATGCCATGGATTCATTGACCATAGCAAATCTTGGCTTTCCTAATCCCAACTATAATAATGACATAGTCTTCTCCAATAAGAGTGATCAAGCAAAAAGATAAAGAAAAGAATAATTAAAGGTCTTCCTTTCAAGTCCTTTAAACACGTTGAAATGGAAATTGCTTCTGCTTCATTTATTGTTAAATGCCATAGTGACGGTAACCGTCCAGTCCTTTGCATATAAGTCAAAAATCAGCAACGTCTACACTGTCATTTGAGTTTAAAAGTGAAATCTAGACTTTCCTATTTCAATTAGCGTTGACAACAAAACATCTGAAATTGTCGATCTGAGACCTATTTGAATTGTGGAAGACTGAATACTCATCTCAAAGATATTGCAAAAACATAGTTGCAATCACGCTGGAATGGTGTTGAATTCCTTATTTGTTTCCCTTATCGCATTAATTTACAAAAATTCAGTTCGAACATTCCAGATCTCTCGTTAATTGAAATAGTTGTATACAACTATGCATCATAACACACCAACATCCCGTGTGTGACCGTTACAGCTAGAATAAACATTTCCCCAACCATCGTGAGTACAGCTTCCAAGTGTGGACTCTGAGCCTGTACAATGCATGTTGTTTAGCCATACTTTACCCGTCCCTCGTCCGTAGTACCAATATCCTACAGCTTTGGAAAAACCAAGCTGTCGACATGCAACCTTCGCATCTCTCATGTCCCATTTCCAATAAGCATGACAAACTGTTCCCCACTGGCCACTGTGGTAGACTTGTATAATGCCGCTTACACTTGGATTTTAGGAACAGTTAATTTATATTTTGAAGCTGAGTTAACTCTGTTCTATTTCCTTTTACAAGTCTTTTTAAGTATTGGACATAAGTGGTTAGCAGTCGCGTACATTAGTATCGTGGTTGCCTTAGTTAAAGTTTACCAATGCCATGGATTCATTGACCATAGCAAATCTTGGCTTTCCTAATCCCAACTATAATAATGACATACTCTTCTCCAATAAGAGTGATCAAGCAAAAAGATAAAGAAAAGAATAATTAAAGGTCTTCCTTTCAAGTCCTTTAAACACGTCGGAATGGAAATTGCTTCTGCTTCATTTATTGTTAAATGCCATAGTGACGGTAACCGTCCAGTCCTTTGCATATAAGTCAAAAATCAGCAACGTCTACACTGTCATTTGAGTTTAAAAGTGAAATCTAGACTTTCCTATTTCAATTAGCGTTGACAACAAAACATCTGAAATTGTCGATCTGAGACCTATTTGAATTGTGGAAGACTGAATACTCATCTCAAAGATATTGCAAAAACATAGTTGCAATCACGCTGGAATGGTGTTGAATTCCTTATTTGTTTCCCTTATCGCATTAATTTACAAAAATTCAGTTCGAACATTCCAGATCTCTCGTTAATTGAAATAGTTGTATACAACTATGCATCATAACACACCAACATCCCGTGTGTGACCGTTACAGCTAGAATAAACATTTCCCCAACCATCGTGAGTACAGCTTCCAAGTGTGGACTCTGAGCCTGTACAATGCATGTTGTTTAGCCATACTTTACCCGTCCCTCGTCCGTAGTACCAATATCCTACAGCTTTGGAAAAACCAAGCTGTCGACATGCAACCTTCGCATCTCTCATGTCCCATTTCCAATAAGCATGACAAACTGTTCCCCACTGGCCACTGTGGTAGACTTGTATAATGCCGCTTACACTTGGATTTTAGGAACAGTTAATTTATATTTTGAAGCTGAGTTAACTCTGTTCTATTTCCTTTTACAAGTCTTTTTAAGTATTGGACATAAGTGGTTAGCAGTCGCGTACATTAGTATCGTGGTTGCCTTAGTTAAAGTTTACCAATGCCATGGATTCATTGACCATAGCAAATCTTGGCTTTCCTAATCCCAACTATAATAATGACATACTCTTCTCCAATAAGAGTGATCAAGCAAAAAGATAAAGAAAAGAATAATTAAAGGTCTTCCTTTCAAGTCCTTTAAACACGTCGGAATGGAAATTGCTTCTGCTTCATTTATTGTTAAATGCCATAGTGACGGTAACCGTCCAGTCCTTTGCATATAAGTCAAAAATCAGCAACGTCTACACTGTCATTTGAGTTTAAAAGTGAAATCTAGACTTTCCTATTTCAATTAGCGTTGACAACAAAACATCTGAAATTGTCGATCTGAGACCTATTTGAATTGTGGAAGACTGAATACTCATCTCAAAGATATTGCAAAAACATAGTTGCAATCACGCTGGAATGGTGTTGAATTCCTTATTTGTTTCCCTTATCGCATTAATTTACAAAAATTCAGTTCGAACATTCCAGATCTCTCGTTAATTGAAATAGTTGTATACAACTATGCATCATAACACACCAACATCCCGTGTGTGACCGTTACAGCTAGAATAAACATTTCCCCAACCATCGTGAGTACAGCTTCCAAGTGTGGACTCTGAGCCTGTACAATGCATGTTGTTTAGCCATACTTTACCCGTCCCTCGTCCGTAGTACCAATATCCTACAGCTTTGGAAAAACCAAGCTGTCGACATGCAACCTTCGCATCTCTCATGTCCCATTTCCAATAAGCATGACAAACTGTTCCCCACTGGCCACTGTGGTAGACTTGTATAATGCCGCTTACACTTGGATTTTAGGAACAGTTAATTTATATTTTGAAGCTGAGTTAACTCTGTTCTATTTCCTTTTACAAGTCTTTTTAAGTATTGGACATAAGTGGTTAGCAGTCGCGTACATTAGTATCGTGGTTGCCTTAGTTAAAGTTTACCAATGCCATGGATTCATTGACCATAGCAAATCTTGGCTTTCCTAATCCCAACTATAATAATGACATACTCTTCTCCAATAAGAGTGATCAAGCAAAAAGATAAAGAAAAGAATAATTAAAGGTCTTCCTTTCAAGTCCTTTAAACACGTCGGAATGGAAATTGCTTCTGCTTCATTTATTGTTAAATGCCATAGTGACGGTAACCGTCCAGTCCTTTGCATATAAGTCAAAAATCAGCAACGTCTACACTGTCATTTGAGTTTAAAAGTGAAATCTAGACTTTCCTATTTCAATTAGCGTTGACAACAAAACATCTGAAATTGTCGATCTGAGACCTATTTGAATTGTGGAAGACTGAATACTCATCTCAAAGATATTGCAAAAACATAGTTGCAATCACGCTGGAATGGTGTTGAATTCCTTATTTGTTTCCCTTATCGCATTAATTTACAAAAATTCAGTTCGAACATTCCAGATCTCTCGTTAATTGAAATAGTTGTATACAACTATGCATCATAACACACCAACATCCCGTGTGTGACCGTTACAGCTAGAATAAACATTTCCCCAACCATCGTGAGTACAGCTTCCAAGTGTGGACTCTGAGCCTGTACAATGCATGTTGTTTAGCCATACTATACCCGTCCCTCGTCCGTAGTACCAATATCCTACAGCTTTGGAAAAACCAAGCTGTCGACATGCAACCTTCGCATCTCTCATGTCCCATTTCCAAAAAGCATGACACACTGTTCCCCACTGGCCACTGTGGTAGACCTGTATAATGCCACCGACACCAGCAAGTGAATCCCTGTATACTGATGCATTGAAGCCAAACAAATTCTTTTTCTTTTGTTCTGAGAAAATAATTTTGATACTTTGATTGGCTGACTTACGGAAAACGATAACATTGAGTGTAAAAGGCAATCTTTGATACCTGTGCAAGCAAAAGTTGAAAACAATTTAAAAAACAAAAACAAATTTTATATATCAAATGTGTGACCCTTTCAGCAGGACCAAACGCTTCCCCAACCATTGTGAGAACAGCTTCCTAGTGAGGCCTCTGAGCCAGTACAATACATGTCAACCCATACTTTGCCTGTTCCTCGTCCGCGGTACGAATATCCAATTGCAACTGTTTTGGCAAAACTGATTTGCCAACATGCAACTTTAGCAGTATTCAGATCGTTTGAGCTATAACTGCAATCACAGACTGTTCCCCATTGACCAATTTTAGAGTGTAGACTTGAAATGAACTTAGGTTGAAAGCCTTGGATTTACTGCCTATTGTACCCTAATACTCATAAAAGCAGCAGCATCTCAATGATTTTAAGCATTTAGCATTGGTGGTGCTGAAGAATCCATGAGCTACTTGCATGACAATCCAATGGATTGCTCAATTGATTTAAAAATAACGAAGTAGAGTTTATCAATTGCAATAAAGGTATAATATTTCTGTATGTGGTGTTAAAATATACACAATACTACACCCACATCATATATGTGGCTGTTGCAGCTTGAGTGAAAATTGCCCCATCCATTATGCGTACAGCTTCCAAGTGAGGTCTCTGAGCCCGCGCACTGAATGTTGTTTAACCATATTTTACCGGATCCACCTCCGAAGTACCAAATTCCTACAGTTTTGGTAAAACCAAGTCAACAGCATGCGACCTTGGCATCTGGCATATCCCAATGACCATAATACGCATGGCACACTGTCCCCACCGACCTTTTTTAACTTAGGTCGAGAAGTGAGTAACTTCCGAATCCAATGCTAATAACTAAGATCGAGCTTCATTAAATACATAACAATAATCATCCTTTACAAGGGCTATAGCTCAGCACTGTCTTCAGTTTCTTCTGAATGGGACGCCTATAATCAACTTGTTGTAATGCTGTTAGTTGATCCAATACATTCCAATAATGTCTCATTATTCGAAAGAAATTGTTTTGCTGATAAGAAAGATTGTCACTACGATTAGAACCGTGTAAAAGACAGAGAGCATTTCAATGAATCAGCTATTTATATAGATCACAAAATAAACGGTCATATTGGATAGCACAACACAACCCTTTGACTTTTGTTAGTATTACTCTATATTATTCAAGTATTGCATTTTATTTTTCTCTATCTTTAAAGAGCTATAAGGCGTATTTCCTTATGCGCATTAAGAGCAACTTCCAAGTGAGGCCTCTGATTTGAACAAGACAATTTAAAATACAAATAAGCTACTACAACTGTAATATTGAGTAATGCATTAATTAATGCACAATACTACACCAACATCCCACGTATGACCGTTGCACCTAGAGTCAACACTTCCCCATCCACTGTGAGAACAGCTTCCAAGTGAGGCCTCTGACCCAGTGCATTGCATGTTTTCCAGCCATACTTTACCAGTCCCTTGTCCATACCACCAAAGTCCTACAGTATTTGTGAAACCAAGTTGATGGCATGCGACCTTTGCATCTTTCATATCAAAGTAATAGGAAGAACCCCAATAGGAACACACTGTTCCCCATTGACCATAATACTCAATTTAGAAATTAATACACATACAAATACAAGCATTTTCCTACTGAGTTATGTGATTTACAAAACAATAGAGGAGAAAAACAATGCCTTCCAAACACAGTGCATGTCTCAGAATTATTCTGAACATCAATAGAACTGATCACTTATCAACACCAGCTGTCATTCCTTGGACATTCCATCAAAAGGCAGGAGAAAGACCTAATACAGCAATATTGCCCCTCTTTTCTCCGCTTAAGAAGAGATGGAGCCGACCAAGGGAGCTGTGTTTGTGACCGTTGCTTCCCCATTCACTGTGAGTCTAGCATGTCATGGTGAGTACTTATATTCAACTGTTTTGGTGATACTAAGTTCCTGACATGCAACCTAACCAGGATTTAGACCGTTTGAGTACCCCAAATACCCTACTAATGGGGAAGACAAAATGACACCAACATCATATGTGTGACCATTGCAGTTAGAGCGAACACTTCCCCATCCATTGTGAGTACAGGTTCCCAGTGAGGTCTCTGATCCTGTACACAGCATGCCATTCAGCCATACTTTACCTGACCCATGTCCATAGTACCAAGATCCTATAGCTGTGGTAAACCCAAGCTGATGACAAGCAACCTTGACTTCTTCGTTGACATCCCAAGAGTAACCATAATGACACACTGTTCCCTGGTCTATTGATTATTGGTAAGTCAATAAACTTTTGTTTTGAAAGTGCTTATGAGACAAACATAAGTGTGACCGTTGCAGTAAGAGGCAAGGTTTCCCCATCCATTGTGAGTACAGCTTCCAAGTGAGGACTCTGATCCTGTGCATCGCATGGCATTTAGCATATTAGCACTCCAAGTATAGTTGCTTAAGAAATTAGCTCTTGATGTTTAAGTATTTGTACTGTCAAATTATGCTTTCTTATTCGAGAAATTCTTTACTATCTTGCTGTTTGTGATGGAAATGTTCTGTGGGCTTTCAAACTTCCCGCCATTGTTTGACAACTGGTCATCACTATGGTCAATCTGCACTGGATTCTTCGACTTGGAATACTATGAAATCTCTTGGTATCTTACGTCAGTTCAGAGGAAAACGTGGTGGTCAATCTCAAGCAAAAGACGATGGTATTCGATCGATAAAATCAATCTTTTCTCGTTCCACCAGGAAATTAAATATTCAAGATTCGTTCCTTCGTTCACCTTGGCTGAACACCGCAAATAAACAAGCATTTTCATCTTGGAATCAATACCAATAACTTGTGCTACCCTCGCCGCATACCTTTATCATCAAATGTTCGAAGAAGCTCTAAACTTTGCCTATTAAACTGCCGGTCAGTATGCAATAAACCTTTGATTATAAATGATTTTATTGTTGAAAATGATATTGAGTTGCTTTGTTTAACTGAAACTTGGTTGAATACAAATAATTCAAATTTACAATTACTTGTTAATGAAATAACTCCGAAGGGCTATGTTTTTCACCACATCCCTAGAAAATCTAGAGGAGGAGGTGTTGGTCTACTTTTTAAAAAATCTCTGAAATTAAATAAAATTTCGATATCTAAATTTCAGTCGTTTGAGATCATGGGTATGTCTCTAAACTCATCTCCGTCTACTATTTCAATTTTTTGTTTTATATAGACCACCTCTATCAAGTCGGAACAAACTTTCAAATCAAATGTTTTTGATGAGTTTTCTCATTTTCTAGAACAGTTTTCTATTAATTCAGCCTCATTTCTTCTTGTGGGTGATTTCAACTTTCATGTTGAAGATCAAACTAATTCTCATGCTCTTGAATTTCTTAATATCTTGAATCTTTTCAATTTGTCTCAACATGTTGAACTGCCTACATACAAAGAGAAACACATACTCGACCTTATTATTACCAATACAAATAGCAATTTAATTGATAAAGTTTCTGTCTCTGATCCTGCAATATCCGACCACTCTGCTGTGTTTTGTGATCTACTTACTAAAAAGCCATCTTTTGAAAGAATTGTTTCAAAATGCCGAAAGATCAGATCAATTGACGTTGAATCATTAAAAAAAGATATTGCTCGTTCCAGTTTAATAACCTCACCAGCAGATGATATCAACAGCCTTACTTCACAATATCACTCTGAGCTGTTGTCTATCCTAGACTCACATGCTCCTGTCAAAGAGCGTATTATAACAATGAGACCATCTGCTCCTTGGTACACGGAAGGGATAAAATCTGAAAAGACTAAGCAAAGAAGACTTGAGAGAACCTGGCGAGGCTCACGTCTTACAATTCATCGTGATTTATATGTAGAGCAATGTTGGGTAGTAAAGAAACTTATTCAGCAATCTAAAGATGAACATTTTTCTAACATTATTAATGACAATATGTCCAATCAGAAAGTTTTGTTTTCCACTTTTGACAAATGGCTACACAGGAATCCGGAGCAATCCTTTCCTGTTGCACCTACCGCTAAACATCTTGCTAACTCTTTTAGGGACTTCTTTGTTGGCAAAATTAAGGCTTATCAAAGTAGTTTTGTTTCTCATTCATCCCACCTGGACATCCATCCAGTTTTACCAGCGTCTCAACATCTTATTTCATTTTCTGAAATTGCATGTGATGATCTGTCTAAACTCATATTTCCACTTGTCAGCAAATCCTGTGTTCTTGACCCT
The DNA here is from genome assembly GCA_964019055.1 of Anthopleura xanthogrammica. Taxonomy (NCBI): domain Eukaryota; kingdom Metazoa; phylum Cnidaria; class Anthozoa; order Actiniaria; family Actiniidae; genus Anthopleura; species Anthopleura xanthogrammica. The sequence goes on along the minus strand of OZ025207.1, from coordinate 16,860,563 downwards.
TTGCCTGGTGTTATTCTCAAAAGAACCATTGAAATGCTCCTTCCTTCCATTACAAAAATTGTCAACTTATCTTTAAATACTGCAACAGTGCCTAGCAATTTAAAGGAAGCGATAGTGAGACCAGTCATCAAAAAACATAATCTGCCTCAAGATGAATTTTCCAGTTTCAGACCAATATCAAACTTGACATTTCTCTCCAAGGTTGTAGAAAAGGTGGTCGCCTCTCAACTGGCAGAGCACTTGGAGAAAAATGATCTCCATCAGCCTACAAGAAATTCCATAGTGTTGAGACAGCACTTTTGAGAGTTCACAATGATATTCTTCAAGCTATTGACAGACAGTCTGCAGTTATTTTAGTATTACTTGATCTATCAGCTGCTTTCGATACGGTAGATCATAACATTCTTCTTGAGAGGCTTTCAACTAGATACGGCATCAATGGAAAAGCTCTTCGATGGTTTAAATCCTACCTCAGTGATAGATGCTTTCGAGTGAAAGTAAACGGTGCTTCATCTTCTTCTCAACTTCTAGAATGCGGTGTCCCCCAGGCTCTATTCTGGGACCCATTTTATTTCTTTTATACACCGCACCAATTGGTGATATTATGCGGAAGTGCAACATCAACTTTCATTTATATGCTGATGACACCCAACTTTATTTCACATTTTCTACATCTTCCTCAATTGAGTTGGATAGAGCAAAGCAGCAAATTGAGACCTGTGTATCAGAAATTGATAGATGGATGACTTCCAACAAGTTGAAACTTAATGACGACAAAACTGAAATTCTTGTTTTAAGTAACCCTCGTTGTCCTAGACCACCTATTGAATTCCTTCAAATTTCGAACTCATCTATTGCTCTATCAACATCAGCTCATAACATCGGTGTCATCTTTGATGAGTCATTGTCGTTGGAAAATCAGATACTTTCTGTATGTAAAACCTGTTTTTTTCATATTCATAATATTTGGAAAATTAGAAAGTATTTGAGTCGAAATGCATGTGAAACTCTTGTCCATGCCCTCATTTCCTCGAAGCTTGACTTCTGCAATTCTTTACTATATGGTCTCCCTAATGTTTCTCTGAAAAAGTTGCAACATGTTCAAAACGCAGCCGCTAGGCTTGTTACCTTCTCAAGGAAACAAGAACATATCACTCCCATCTTATATGATTTGCACTGGCTACCTGTTGAACAGCGTATTGTTTTCAAGATTCTTCTACTTACTTTCAAAGTTTTACATAATCAGACCCCTTCTTATCTGTTTGACTTGGTGCAACCTTATGTGCCATCACGTTCCTTAAGATCAAAGTCTCAGAACGTTTTGACGAAACCTAATTATAACCTAAATCACTATGGCAAAAGAGCCTTCTCCACTGCAGCCCCTGAACTATGGAACAGTCTCCCACAGAACATAAGATCATCTATTTCACTCTCACAGTTCAAACATGAGGTTAAAACCTGGCTTTTTAAGCAAGCATTTTATTAGTCTTCTTATTCTGAAACCATAATATTTTACATTTTTATAAACTTTATAATTTTATATCTATACACTACTTTTATCATGTTGTCTATATATATATATATATATATATATTAATAAATTAAACATAAAATGTACATAAAGTTCAATTATACATAATACAATAAAAATTAAGTTAATGTTCCCTAAACTTTTATATAATACATTTGTAAAGCGCAGTTGAACCATGGGGAATTAGCGCTCAAAAAATATAATTTATTATTATTATTATAATATACTTGATTCCATAAGCCCTCCTGCCTAGAAAATATCGTTAATTATGGAACATTATCAATTATCACAGCTGATCACTAAACCCACGCATACATATGTTATACAGGTGGAATTTAGTAATCATAGCTTAATTTACTTAGTTCGTAAGATTAATATGCTTCCAAAAACCAACCGGATAATCATGAGGGGTATTTAGTCTAAAATCCCTCATCACCATTCATGACGCAATCACCAGGACCATGGCTGGATCGCATAGAGCCAATAAGAAATTTGAAGGAATGACTCTGCACTACACATTATTCAACACCCCAGCACTTGTGGGACCCATTGACTATTTTTTTGTGCATGCGTTGACTACATTGGGAATTATTCTTAGGTTTTGTGACCTAATCAAGACGGTTTGAAAACCACTGTCATTAATACCGCTCTAGGCCAACCAAAGTGAATTAGTATAATAAAGCACCACGAATGAACAAAAACTCTTCGCTTGAAAATTGCGTCGTTCCTGACTCAATGAAGTGTGCAAAGCCTATCCTGGAAAATCCCTTGATCCTGGTGTTCTTTCAAACTATTTCCAGCCTTCCCTTCCTGTCTAAAGTGCTTGAAATAAATGCTGCCTCTCAACTTCACGAATATTTGGACTTAAATGGTTTGTACTCGAAGATGCAATCTGCTTACTGTCGGAGATACAGTACTAAAACAGCGTTACTCTGTGCCTATAATGATTTACTATGGGCCTTGGAAGAGGGTAGTGAAGCTGTTCTTGTTCTATTGGATTTGTTCTCGGCGTTCGACACCATTAACCACTTTATATTATTGACTCATCTTCAGGATCGCTTCGCCATCACTAGCACTGTGTTGGAATGGTTCGTATTGGAACTACTTGCTCTTCTGTCTCTACCCTGTGTTACGAGGTTCCGAACAGATCCGTGCTCGGCCCTATACTCTTCACATTGTATGTTTCACCTCTTGAAGATATCATAAGAGCACCTGATATTGATTGTATGATGTACGCCGACGATTTCTCAACTTTACACAGTTCTACGAGATCCCCAGGATGGCACAATTGTACGGCGACTTGAACACTGTATCACCGACATCAAGATGTGGTCTGCAGCTAACAAACGGTTTCTCAACGGTGGAAAGACTGAAGTAATTCATCTTTTCTCCAAATTCCGACAGCCTTCACTTCTTATATTTACTGGAATCAATGCGGGGATGTGTCATTGCTCCAGTCTAAGAAACCCGTAATCTTGGTGTCACGTTTGATGATAATCTAAGTATAGACACGCATGTTACTAACATCTGTAAAAAAGCTTTTCTTGTAATCAGAGATATTGGCAGAATAAGATGATACCTTGATCAATATTCTACTGAACGACTTGTCCACGCCTTTTATTTCATCTTGTCTGGATTACTGCAGTAGCATTCCCTTTGGCCTTCCAAATTATCTTACAGAACGCCTCCAGAAAATACAGAACACTGCTGCTAGACTAGTTACCCGATCTGAGCTCTGATAGTGCCACACCTATTCTCAAGAAACTCTATTGGATTCCAGTCTCTGACCGTATTACTTTCAAGATGCTACTATTAACCTACAAATGCCTTCACAACCTTGCCCCCCATTATTTGGCTGATCTTCTCATGCTGTTCCAGCCCAAACGTGTACTTCGCTCGTCGTCTAGAAGTATTCTTCGTACGCCGAAATCAAGAACAAGCACTTTTGGTGATAGAACTTTTGCAATGGCCACAGCTGTACTCTAGAATAACCTCCCTGATGAGATTAGATGCGCTGAATCTGTTGCTGCGTTTAAAACTCTACTTAAGAGCTGAAGCCATATTCTAAGAGTTATGTCCCAATATAGGAGTACACCAAAATTCCATGTAGGACTTCCAGCTAAAGTTAACACTTACTGATCCAATTCAAATCTAACAACAATTCAATACAACACCAGCATCATATGTGTGACCATTGCAGTCAGAGTGAACCCTTCCCCATGCACTGTGAGTACAGCTTCCCAGAGAGGCCTCTGTGCCTGTGCATTGCAAGTTGTCTAGCCATACTTTACCACTCCCTCGTCCAAGACGCCAACATCCTACAGTTTTCGTAAAGCCAAGTTGGCGACACGCAACCTTTGCATCTCTCATATCAAAGTAATAGGAAGAACCTCGACACACTGTTCCCCATTGTCCTTCGACCATATTACTCAATTTTAAAATATATAGGCAATACCAGCATCATATGTGTCACCACTGATTCCCCATCCATTGTGTGTACAGCATGTCAGATACTAATATCCAAGTTTATTACACATTTAAGGTCGATATTCGTGAAATAAAGGCGTGAATAAAGACCGTATCAGTGACGTGATACGATATCACTTCACTGTAAACATTAAACTGATATTTATGACAATAAAATATTTCTTGTGTGTTATGTATCGACCCTTACTCACGGACTCGCTTGTTTGCGATATGATACGGGAAACTCTTGAATAAAAACGATATCAAGCTCTTAACATGTGATACCTTCTATTTTTTCAACCTTAGCAGCATTTAAATTGGTTAAGATATAGGTGCGATCACAGGCTGCTCAATTTGCACGGAAAAGGAAATGTATGAGATAATAAATAAAGCCGGTTTAAGCATTTTTATAGACTTTTTAAAGACTTCATACTCAATTCCTCATTTAACCTATTTATATTGATCTTTAGTTTTCAATGAATATGTGAGGGGAATCTCCCCATCGCCAGTGAGAACAGCTTCCGAGTGATGCGTTAATGCTTCTGAGCCTGAACACCTCATACCATTCAGCCATACTTTACCTATCCCTCGATTATAAACCAAATATCCTACAGTTTTGGTAAAGCCAAGTTGTCAACATGCAGCCTTGGCATCCGGCATATCCCAGCTATAAAGACACACTGTTCCCCATTGACCATCATAGCGTAATTCCCATGGACGTTTAATTTTTTTGCAACATGCGGCAATGATGCAACTAATACGCAACAGGACACCAACATCATATGTGTGACCATTGCAACTAGAGTAAACGTTTCCCCATCCATTATGAGTACAGTTTCCAATTGAGGACTCTGAGCCTGTACACTGCATGCTGTACAGCCATACTTTACCCGTCCCTCGTCCATATAGCCAATATCCTACAGTTCTGTTAAAACCAAGTTGTCGACATGCAACTTTGGCATCAGGCATATCCCAGTAGTTACCATTATAATAATGGCACATTGTTCCCCACTGAGTATTGTGGTAGACTTGAACAGTACTCGACTTATTATTAATGCATTTCTCAATGCACAGTATGACATCAGAAACATACTAGTGGTGGTTGCAAGCTAACATCCCATGATTAATGTGTGTTATACGTTGCCTATTTGTTAAGTATAATTTAGCCCAGTTTGATCAATATTAGGCTTTATTCTTTAAAGGAGAACTCTATTCTTTTTACGACCTATTATTGAATAAATGTTCACAGTTTACTTAACTCGTTTCCAAAGTTTCTTTGGCATATCTTGTAATACAGCCGAGAAATAATTCTTGAAAGTAGCGATAAATCGCTGCCATGGACGCCGCCATCTTCGAAGCTCTTCTGAATCTGCAAGAGGCCAGCGGTTCTCTCTCGTGACGTCATTGCGCGGCTGGTGTTTACAAGCACTGTGTGTTTCGTCTATTAAAGTAAGCTTATGTCTTCTTACAGTCAGGGTTTTAGATAGATTATCTCGAATTAAACATGAGTTCCTCGTCTAGTACCACGTCAAGTGTTAGTAGTGTGTCAGGGGATGATTTTGATGAGTTTTTAGCCGAAGAAACAGAGATATCTTTTCAAGGATATCAATTCCAGCCGACTCGTTGTGGCTCATCAAGTGATGAAGACTCGGACAGCAACTCTTCCAATTCTTCAACTCAGGAAATGAATGTCCGACAACAGAACTCAGATTGGTAATTAAGTGACATGATTTTTTCTTTTTAAAGCTCAAATGGTTTTATTTTAGACGTTTGACTGATTATTCTTAGGTGTACGTGCAACCATTGCCAAATAATGGATCGAGAAGTAGAGTGTGTTTGTTGTCAGGAAGTGCCTCAAGTAATGGGTAAAAATCAGCAAGTTTTCGAAGAGGAAAATCTTGGCGACCCAATAACTTGTATAACTAATAATCCTGGATTCAAGGCCGTTTGTTTAAATCGTTGGGTATTGGAAGCAGCATGGTCTCAGTACCGCCAATATTATGGCAATAAGGCTCATGAAGGTCCTGAACATAAGAGAAATAGACACATTGCATATAGGCAATTGGTTCGATGGTGTTGGGGTGTTTTGGGTAAAGAAATTAGAGTTGTTTTACCTTCTTGTGCAGTAATGTGTATTCGTGCTCATTTCCCGCCCCCTGGCCTTGAGGAAGATTTTGAATTTACTGGGTTTCTTTATGCTGATGAGTAGTAAGGTGTTTTTTTGTTCTAAAGATTGAAAATCAAATAATTAGAGTGATTTTAATAAAACCATGAAACATCACTTCATAATTAGTGCCAAATAACACTAGAAAAAATATATAACAAAGTATTTTACAGAAATTATTGCTATTTAGATTTAGTACTATTTCATGAGTATATTTTCTTGCTACACAATACAACGAGTGGTAGGGTTACTAGAATTACAGAGTAATTTTCATCTAGACACTTCTAGATCCAATTAGAGTTTTGAAGGTAATTTTTGCAGAGGGAGGAAAACCAGAGAACCCAGAGAAAAACCATGGAAGCACAAGAAATATCCATTGAACATGCTCTATATGCATGTACATATGTAAGATGTGCACACTGCTACACAACCAATGCTTCCCTATGATTTAAAAGTTAGAATCCTTCTATTATTTACCTCTGAACAAAGTCCATTTATGTCAGTTAAGACACCTTTTCAATTTTTCCTCTTTGACTTTCTGATTTGCTTTCTGCTAAAATAATTTAAGTAATTATTAGTTAAAATACAATCACATTTTCAGGAACTGTACATTGTTATGTGCAGTTGCATGTACGTGTGGGAATCATTTCATAAATTACCTGTTATCACATTCCTTAAGTGAATCTTCCTTCTTTTTTACTTTTTTCCCCATTCTTGAAATATGTTGCTTGATTACATCTTCTTTTGGTGGTCTTTTAAGAGATGCAATGTTCTTAGGGATGTGTTCTGGTACTCTAATGGCATTCTTTTCTCCAGTCTCATGGTATTCCATCACCACATCCATCAGGTTTGTCACAAAGGTGTATGATTTCTTTTCTAAGATTGGTTTAGCCACCCAGGTTTTGCGATTTTTTGGAAATACTACTTTGTATCTGCTCTCTCCTATCCCTTTTCCTTTCTTCACTGTTGCTTGTTTTCTCTCACAGTTGCTGTTATAATCTAAGATAGTCAGCTGTGTTCTTCCCACCATCCCTTGGTAGGAGAAGTGACTTCTTTTGGGCAGATATTTCAAAAGGTGTGAATGATAGACTTCCAGGTTTCCTGTGTGATGGAATTCTGAAAGTTTTTCAATGGCTTTCAACAATTTCTTGTTGCAAACAATATCTTCTAGTGCCACATGAGCAGGAGAACCAGGCTTCATCCAAACTATTTTTTTCTGTTCCTTTTTAGTTAACTTGTGGTGTTTGCATGACTTGAATATTTTCCCCTCTTTCCAGCGGTGTTTATTAGCAACATGGTTTACAATGGAAACCCAGTTACTCACTAAGACTTTCGGATCCTTATCACAGGTTTGTGCAAACCACCACAAATGATTAACTACACTCTTTATCCAAGATGAGAGTTCCTCATAACCTTTTTTCTTTGCCTTTTGAGTCAACTTTTTTGTGATTGACTTTGAAATATGCCAAACATCATATTGATGTATTATTTTAAGATAGTTCTTTCTTAAATTGGCAGTGATTTGAGTATGACGATCAGTTGTCAAGGACCTGATTGGAACTTTTAGGTTTAGAAGTTTGTCTAGGGACCTTTTACAACCTTCATATTCCATGGCATTTGATGTCGACACTTCTGATACATGGATTAAAGAGAAATCAACTATTTTATTAGTGTCTTCATCCATTAAACTGTAAGTGCCATACTTTGCACTAAAACCTGGGCTGTCTGACCTCCCATCACCGCATAAATTTACAGACCCTTTCTTCTTTAGTTCATCAATCAAGGGTAGTTGGTGTTCTTTGTAGACCTTATCAATAACTGGTAATATGTTGTTGTTCTGGATCTTGTAAAAGTTAGATTCACTAATGAACTTCAGTTTAAGAGCACTAGCAAAAGAGGCAAGTCCTTGGTAAGTACCTCCAGAGCAAACTATAGCAGCAGGGATTTGAATGTTTCCAACAGGGATGCTGTTAGCTGTTGTTGGTTGTGAATTCCATCTATTGGTATGATGTTGGAGACAAAGGGTGGTTATTATAGTCATACTACCAACATTTTTTTTTTTACCTCACAAACTGGGGACCCACATTGCTGGCACATTCTTAGCAGCTCATCAATTTTGCTGTCATAGACTATGAATTTCCACTCTGTTTCACAGTTGATCTTCTCAGATTCTGCTTCACTGCTTTCATCTGTGTTTGTGTATGTGTAATCATCATCAGAATCATCCACACTACTTCCTGTTTCTCTATCATCAGAATCATCAAAACTATTTCCCATGTCAGTACACAAGGTCTTGTTTTCAATAGTAATAGTTTCAAATGGTTTACTTTCACTTCCTTTGACTGGTTTGTATGTAGAATAAGTATGATCACTTAGATGATCCTTGTAGCCACCTACATATATTTCAGTATTGGGGTATGAGCTTTTCTCATTTTTCATTTTATGACAACAGGATTGGGTTTTCAGTGTTTGTATTCCAATGCTTCTGGTTAATTTTTTTGCACATTGTGTTGCTGCATCAACTTTTGTGTTCAATTCAATAACTTCCTCTTCAATATAATCAACTTCAGGAGTATTCTCAGTGTCAAGATGTTCCACTTCCTCTATATTTGGATTTAACAAACATTAAATTTCTTTAAATGAGAAAAAGATAAATGAAATTATTGTCATTTGCTTAAAATGTGCATATGCCATATGTCTGTTTTATAAATCTATTTTTATAAAATATGCATTATTTATGTTTAAAGTGGTATAATTTAAATACTCATGATCAATAATTATAATTTTTAAGGATTATTTGCCATTAACTAGAACAAAAAAAATAAATATGATTTACCTCTGTTTTATCTCTTTTACGTAGTCTTTGTATGGTCTTATATCGTTCAAGTTTTTGCCTTGTATGAGGAAAAATGGTTGGAATAGACCCAGGCTTAAGAACTTTCTTGCCTTTCTGCCCACAGAGATGTTTATAGGAAACTTCAAAGCAGTCTTGGGTGAAGTGAGAGCTACAAACATAGCACGAATTCTCTTTGCCAGGATTTAGACGGCTAGTTTTTGAGATCCAAATTTTTTTCAACTTAGCATCTTTTGGTAAACGGTGATAAGAAATTTCTGTTCCTTTAGTCTTCTTAGAGCCATTAGTGCAACCAGGGACCATGCAGTGAGGCATTTTCTCAAAAAACACGATTTTAACAAGTTAAAATAAAAGCACACAAAGATTTTTTTTCAATTTCGCGCGATCTGCTTGTAAACACCAGTCGCGCAATGACGTCACGAGAGAGAACCGCTGGCCTCTTGCAGATTCAGAAGAGCTTCGAAGATGGCGGCGTCCATGGCAGCGATTTATCGCTACTTTCAAGAATTATTTCTCGGCTGTATTACAAGATATGCCAAAGAAACTTTGGAAACGAGTTAAGTAAACTGTGAACATTTATTCAATAATAGGTCGTAAAAAGAATAGAGTTAAGGAATAAAAAACAGTTTTCCGTGTATTATACTCTGATAAAGACACACGGGATGTGGACAGAACACGAGAGAAGCGTAGGAAACCACGACGCGTAGTGGAGTGGTTTCCAGCTTCTCAAGTGTTCTCTCCCCATCCCAAGTGTCTTTATCAGAGTATAATACACGGAAAACTGTTTTTTATTGCTTTTATAAAATAACTAGCGCTCAAATGCTTTTAAGAAGCAGTTTCGAGAGAGAAAAAAATGACGTGAGCATGTATTATACTCTCATAAAACATGGCTTTTTGACCAATCAGAGCGTGCGTAATATCAAAGTTATTTTATAATTCTCCTTTAAGGAACATAAGCTGAGGAATAATACATCTTCGATGTTTACGCAATTATAATTGATTCACATCACCGACATGCAACTCTGCCATCATTCATGTCCCAGAAACCACAGGCACAAACGGTTCAGTACTGACCAAAAAAAAGCCAAGTTGTCGACATGCCACCTTGGCTTCATTCATGTCCCAAACCCAACCATCAATAGGTAAATCACACACTGTTCCCCACGGACCATTTATAGTACTAAACATCTACATACAATTAAATCTTATGTCTTTCGATTTCAAGTAATTCTTTAATTTTATTTCTAATAGTTATAAATTGAATAACTAATTTTAAATTACACCAAAGGCTTCGGCATAAAATAGTTGTTTGTTATTATTTTCATTATCAAGTTTATCAGTAAATATAATCATCGTTATTATTATTATAAATGTTACCACTATTTTCACTGCATAATTACAGCGCGACGCGCCTTACCGTTTCCACCAGACAAACATTTTTGACATTTTTTTGACACTTTTTTGATTGAGAGGCGGAGTCATCACAAAGGTGCCGACACACCATTTGATTAGCGAGTTTCACAGTTCATTATTGCTATCGTCGGTAAGAAGAACAAAGTTAAAGTCGAGTACGGCAAAGATAGATTTGTCAAATTTTCTATTGACGGACAACTCGTCGATGGAAGTATACAAAACTATTCGTTCTCTTCCCTGGTTGAAGACATTCGTAAGCGATGTGGAAGTCTGAGACATCAATTTTTGTGCATAAGATATAAAGATGAAGATGGGGATTACGTGAATTTGATCGAGGACGACATAGAGAACTTCAATGACATGTTCGTTCGTGCACCAAGTGAAGGCGAAGGCACAGCATTGTGTCGCAAGATCTTACTTAGAGTAGCCGAACTCGATTCGCCAGTCGTTCAACCCATGGACTGTACCGTGAAAAGGAGAAAGCTTCATGAACTACCCTCGAACGTCACCCAACAAAACACAACTGGCGGGAAACTTTGTCCTCGTTCATTGGAACCATGTTTCAATACGGCAGACTCAGCCTTGGACCACGTTAAAAATGAACTAACTGAAAACCTGCAAATCAAGAAAGCTTTGCTTTCTAGTGCGGAAGATGAACTTCTCAAAGTAACGCATGAAAACGAATCTTTAACTCCACTGTCAGCAATACGAGGGAGGCTTTGTGGAATTTGTCACAAGTCGGGACATACAAAACCCAAATGTCTATCTTCTCCTTGCTCATCACACGAGGTTTGTGGGGTAAGGGATAAACACCCTGAATTAAAGCAAAAAATAGCTGAGCTGCAAAAAGAAATCAAGCGATTACAGCAGGAATTCAACGATGCACAATCCAAGCTGATGGCATTTAGCGAATCTCGCACTAGAGCATCAACATCATTCTTTGCTATAATGCGTCCGAGACTGGAAGTACGCAATTTGATTAAGTACAGTGACCGTGTGCAATTAGATCGTGACCTTCTCATACTTGAAAAAGCTCTGAATGGAAAAGTTCCTGATTTTGACGCAAGCCAGGACTGGCAATTACCAGTCCTCATTGAACAGTATCGAAACAGAAACATTGATAATTACTTGAACCGCGGCTGCTCTTCTTCCTCTTCTACTCGAGTATCTATTGACTAAATAATGAACTTGACACTATATAACTTGTGGCCATGAATTGTATACACCTGTATGTTGTGTTTTATCAGTAGCTCTGGTTTACTTGTTTACATTTGTAAAGGAAATTGACAAGGCATTCAATGGTGATTATAACTGTACATTATACTCCAGTATTGTACTCACAATAAACAGCTAGCAAGTATTTTATTGTTCAAGTGAATTACTATAATAAATTGTGGAAACAGTTGAGATATAAATCTATTTACAACCACATCGGGCTAGCTAATGATTGATAACTTTTAAATTCAAAATTTAAATTTAAATTTAAATATGTTGTGTTATGATTCTCGAATTTTATTGTGTTCTTCAACCTTCGAGCTTCCACGGGTCGATTCTGTGGAAGTCTCTGCTAGCAGGGAACCTTCGAGCTATTTTCGTGGTAAAATATTTACTAGTATATATTACCTAGTAAACTAAAAACACAAGAGATCGAGAGATAACAGGTTTTAGTATGAGCTGTAATAATTTGCATAATGTCATCCGATGACATTATGCAAATTAGTTATATATTCTCACTGCATACTCATTATCACGTCGCAGTAAGTTAAGTTATGGGTGAGATCCGCTCCTGTCACTCACCAAGGTAAAGAGACGAGATGGAATATGGCTTACATCCAAATATACCCATAACATCCTTAATTCAATACTTAAAAACCATATCCATTACTCAGAACCCATATCCATTACTCAGAACCCATATCCATTACTCAGAACCCATATCCATTACTCAGAACCCATATCCATTACTCAGAACCCCCAATACTCCACAACTCAAAGCTTATTAGCCTTTCATCCGACGTGACAAATCATACGTATGCTTAGTATGTAGGTTGCCTGCTCTGAAGTGGCTTGGGTCCAAAAAACGCAATTGAGAAAGTCTCCCCAGGTCCGGACGAGCGCACACCAGGGAAGGCGGAGGCAAAGGGCCAACAAAAGGCAGGGTTTCCTCGATGATGCACCTTAAGGGAATAGCCCCGGCTGGTTCTAGCCTGTTAACTTCTTCCAATCTTGACGCAAACTGAGTGCAATCAACCTACGAGCATAAACCAACCCGGGGTGACAAAAAATGTAAAAGGCTTACTAGACAGGAAACCCTACCCTCTGTCGGCCCCAGGCTCCGAACCAGGTCCGAAATAGAGGCACTGAGAAGGCCCCCCTGAGGCTGACAGAGGGAGAGTACAAAAAACTATACCGTTAAATGTAAAAATAGGAGAAGAGTATTTTTTGGAGGGAATTTGCCATATAAAATTGAAGAAAACACAGACAAAGACATTCACAATTAATTCTCTTGTATCCATGGCTCTCCGGGCCATCTTCGCTCACTCGGCGGTATTCACAATTAATTCTCGTGTACCCATGGCTCTCCAGGCCACCTTCGCCTACTCGGCGGTACTCACAATCAATTTCTACCGTATACGCATGGCTCTCCGGGCCATCTTTGCTCACTCGGCGGTATTCACAACTAATTCTCTTGTACCCATGGCTCTCCGGGCCATCTTTGCTCACTCGGCGGTATTCACAATTAATTCTCTTGTACCCATGGCTCTCCGGGCCATCTTCGCTCACTCGGCGGTATTCACAATTAATTCTCTTGTACCCATGGCTCTCCGGGCCATCTTCGCCCACTCGGCGGTACTCACAATCAATTTTAACGTATACGCATGGCTCTCCGGGCCATCTTCGCTCACTCGGCGGTATTCACAATTAATTCTTTTGTACCCATGGCTCTCCGGGCCATCTTCGCTCACTCGGCGGTATTCACAATTAATTCTCTTGTACCCATGGCTCTCCAGGCCATCTTCGCTCACTAGGCGGTATTCACAAATAATTCTCATGTTTCGCCCACTCGGCGCCGGTATTACACTAAATTCTCGTGTTCCCCTGGCTCTCCCGGCCATCTCCGCTCACCAGGCGCTATTATAATACCCGGAAAAAAAACGGAGTAGAACGAGGTAAAAAAAGAAAGAAATAAACAATAGGAACAATAAGACAAAAGAAAAAATAGGCTACGAATAGAGCTAAACAAGCTGTAAAAACTACAATGAAAGAACCCCTAGGGACACAAAAACGCTCGATATTAAAAACAAAAGATGCCGAGAACGAAACAAGAAAAACTAAACGAGCCCTAACAAACAAAGGAATAAAACTGCTAAGAAGCGTAAGAAAAAACACCAAACGAATATGTACATGACAAGGAAAGCCAAAAGTAGCTGACTCAAAAACTTTGGCCGATAGTATTCTTCACGCAAAAATACGATACTGAGCAGCCTTTGAACTACCTTCACCGGTGGTATTCAACGTAAAAATATCCCCCAGCGTAAAGCTGACTTCACCGGTGCACCCAATTGAAAAGTATCAACAGAGTTCTCGCTAGAGCAAGGAAATCTACAATCAAATAAAACTATACAAACTGTGCTTGACGACTCGTGCTGCCAGCATTCACCAGTTCTGCGTCTGTTGAGGTATCATGAGCGTTTCGAGGAGCTGCAGTTGTTCATCTTTCTGAAGTGAGTGATCTTCGCTGGTGGCGGTGGTGGACGGCAAAACCAAAACTCGACTTCTCGCGACGCTCCGAACGACGTTATGCAATAAGGCATGTATGTGGAGTTAATTTATACAGCTCCGTGCTAATTAATTATGCAGTGAGAATAGTACGGCTAAAGAACTGAATATTTCATAAAACAGTTTGTAAACGTGAATTGTACTCGGACTTTAGGTTTTCAATGAAAAACTTCATATACTATATAATGTAATACTACTAAAAACACAACTTTCATAACTTATTGGATTCTAGCACTTTGTTCTCACGCTGAGCTAAAAATAGACCTCATCCAAATCAGACATGTTATGAATTACTCTATTCGACCAGAGTTACTAACTCTGATTCTTCTCTTTATCAAAGATCAATAACAACGAATCATATTCAAATATATTTTTGGTTATCATTACATATACATGCAATATTGTTTTTATATCAGATAACCACACTTCCTGAAGTAGCCTGCTGAGTTTTCTGGCGTAATATTGCAAATTGCTTCGCCAATTGCCACTTCAGTTTCATTTGTTGCTAACAACTGGTGTCGTTTAAGGAACTGTTTGATCTGGTTGAAACAATACTCGCACGTATTGAAGTGTGGAGAGTACGGTGGCTGATAAATCAAATCAATTCCGCAAGCAGTGAGCATATTTCTCAGCAACGGTTCAATGTGGCGGGCTGATGAAAGCCACAATTGTCCATTACTACAGCATCGCCACGCTCTAAAGCAGCACTACCGTTGGCCCGTTGTACCTGTAAAGCATCGTCAAAAAAATTAAGAAGTTCCAATCCATTTGACGCACCTGGAAGAATATTGAAAGTGTCAACACCCACAACAGAATGAAGTAAATTTATGGTGAATGTGGCGTTAGACGCGTACCGCTGTACTTCAATTGCTCGCTCACCAAGCCTAGCGCTGCCGTATTTGCGATTGCATGTCGTCTTTATCACACTCGATTCATCAAAAAAATGAAGCTTGCTTGCTGAGTATGTAGATATCATCTGTAAATATTCATTTTGACGATCTATAGCGCCTGGCCTTTCTGCTTCAAGTTGACGAACCATGATTTTTTTCTTACTGAAGAGCAGATCATTTCTGAGATGCTTGTTGATTTGCGATGTTCCCGGCAAGTCATTTGGGTGCACGACTCCATCCAACAGTAGCCTTTGCTGAATCTCGGAAGCGTAAGCACTTGGTTTTATATGCTTTTGAACCTCGATGTATTCGAGAACAGTTGTGTCAATTTTAGATTCCACGAAACTAGTCCTAGGTATAGGATTTGACGAATTGGTTTGCTCGTAGCTTTGAACAACATTTCTTACAAATGTATGACTTGTTCGGACTTCTCATGCAATAGCGCGCTGTCCTAGGCCTTGGTGGTTCAAATCTAATATTCTCTCACAGAGAAGAGTAGGCATTAGTCTTCCATTATCGTAAATGCCTCCGTTTGCGTTCAAACGCAATTGAATATTTGCTGCAGAAAGCGAAAAAATATTGGTTAATTGAAAACGAAATAGCATTTCAGCAAACCGTGATTGTTTCAGGAAGATTTATTTTGAGATTGTACTTACGTATTCCTTGAAAATTCATGTTCTTTTGTCAATCATGACTAGGTAATCTTGTTTACATCAGTTTTAGGTTCGCGCGCTAAATCAAATTAACTCCGCCTCTCAATCAAAAAAGTGTCAAAAAAATGTCAAAATTGTTTGTCTGGTGGAAACGGTAAGGCGCGTCGCGCTGTAATGGACTCATCGCTAGAAATTGCATAACCCCCCAAATTCCGGTGGGATCACCCATTCATTCAACAACTAATATCCTTTGTGGCCCTGGTGTATAGATATACACTCCCGGCCAGCAGCGTGGCCACTTCAACAGATCAGACTTCGTGCAAGGATAAACTTGTGGACCCACCCACCTCCCCTGGTGGCGGTGATCTGTCATGTCACACATGTCTTCATTACATACCTATTACCTCAGCATTCGCGTTATTAATTATTAATTATTATTAATAACATTCTGAACATTATTAAATTGAATAATACAGTGCTAGCTTACAACACCGGCATCCCTTGTGTGTCCATTGCAGCCAGAGTAAACGTTTCCCCATCCATTGTGTGAACAGCTTCCAAGTGAGGCCTCTGAGCCTGAACAACCCATGTCGTACAGCCATATCTTACCCGTCCCTCGTCCCCAATACGAAGTTCCTAGGGTTTTGGTGAAGCCAAGTTGACGACATGCAGCCTTGGCATCATTCATGTCCCAGTAATAAGAATAATCATCACAAACTGTTCCCCATCTCTAACTACATTTATAGTGCGAAAGTCCGATAGTTTTGGTAAAATCAAGTGGATGGCAAGCAACCTTAGCATTATTCACATACCAGCCACCTCACTCACACACCTGATGGAAACTTTATATTTTAAAATTTCACGTTTGACTCGAGAGGGAAGATCCATTGTTTTAGGTTATCAATATAAAAAAACGTAACTAGTAATTAATGATTTGTTGTCTTGCTCTTATCAATTGATAACGAAGAACAAAATTGTCTGTTTAGGTTAGACCATTAAACTTTCCTGCAAAATATATTGTCTTAAAGTTCAATTTTAAAGAGGTTTTGATTAGAGTGTTCATCATGAAAATAAAATTTTCCTAATGGTATCTACGATTTGTAATCAAAATGAATTTCAGTATCCAGTATCAGAATTCAGTATCAAAATGAAAATTTCCTAATGTTGTGTAGGATATCTTATCAAAATGAACTCATTTCACCTAAAACGACAATAAATGTAATTTTTGGAGGCTATTTGGTAAACGTTTTTGTGGTTTTACTTATATTTATTTATAAATTTATTTACTTATATTGGTATTTAAGTTATTATATATGCAATTAAATCAATGAAACTTAAAAATCTTTAGTTATGATGAGGAAATAAATTGAATTCCGTGGTAACCAAAGTAACTACAGTAATGTCTAACTATGTGATGCAATAGAGTTTATTGCTTTCAGACAACAGGCTTGATTGAAGTAAAATTCAGTGGTTACTCATGTTTAGGGACAACGACAAACATGACATTATTGGTGAACAAATATTAACTTTACAATAAATTTCTTGCTGTGACTTGTGAATTGTTAACTTAAAAAACTATTAAAACTTTGCTTTTAATCACAACTTAGCTCATTCTGAGATCTAGTCTCGGACCACATCGAAAATGTTTTCTTGTGTTGTGGGGTGTAAAGCTGTACTGCTTGCAGTAGGTATAACAGCAAGTCTTGTTATGCCTTTTGATTCAAAAGATACCTTGGTTCAAGAGAAGCAGCACTAGCAACCACGGCTGACATGATTAAGTGGTTAACGGAGCATGAAAGAATGTACAAAAAAGATTAAATAGAAAATAGAAATATAGTATATATGGTATGTGTACGTAGAAAAAGGCTTAAAATTGTATCTTGAAAGAAGATAAGAATAATATGAAGCAAAATAAAGCTGCGATCGCACTTTTATAATCATAATACAGTCATTGTCACAAAGGTTTTCCAATGAAAAAATACCTAAATACCAAAAGAAATATCACATGATGATTTTAAACGATATAAATTCTGATTTTAAACTTTATAACGAGTAACAATGAACAAAGAGTAATAATTATGAATTCTTCGTATACAATGAGTGCTGGCATCGAGCATTTAGAGCTAGTGTATAAATTATCATGTGACAGTTTTTTTGGTCTTTTTAAGTCTTTTTTAATAGGCCAACCTTTTTGACAATGACTGTATATTGCTGCCAGGTCAAATACAAAAGCACCCTAAAAGCTCTAAGAAAGTTCTTTTGATATCAGTGTTTTGCAATTTCGACAATGAATCGCTTTCATTTCAACCCTAAAACATTATTCTAACTCCTTTGGAAAGTGTTTGGTTTGCCATATTTACTTACATGCACGTTTACTTTATGGGTATTCAACTAAGTGAGCATAGACTAAGTAAATTAGTTTGAAAAAAGTGTGGTGTCAATTTAACCCAAATTTTTTAAAGAAACCAAAAAATTGAATCTAAGAAGGCATTTCTACTATGAGGACAGTAAAATACGACAATAAATGAAAGTTGTCCTTTCCATAAAGAGTTGGTCGTGATGCTATACCAGGAAAACCAGGTAAAGTAAGTCTATTCAAAACGAAATAGATCAACAACGACCTGCAGAGATTCCAAAATTGCTGTTTAGACAATCAATTCCTGTTGAATCCTGATAAGACGAAAGTATATGATATCCACTTATCTCTTATGGGCAAGCAGCTTACTCCATATGAGACAGCCAAAGACCTAGGCGTAGTATTGGACAGTCATATAACATTTTTAAATGTTACATGTTCATTAAAATGAACATATAACGTACACAGCGTCATCTTGTATGGCACGCTTGGGCTAAATTAATAGAGTTAAGCATTGTTTCGATAGGCATTCCTTAATTATCTTAATTAATGCATTAGTTTTCAGTAAACTCGTCAGTCTGGAGTACGACTACAGAAATTAACCCTAAAAAGCTTCAGGCTATACAAAATTTTGCATGCAGGATTGTTTCAGGGACCAAGAAGTATGATGATATCCCCCCGATAATAAAAGAGCTTTTAAAAATTTTAAAATGGTTGCCTATGGGACAGCAGTTATTTTATAGGAAACCTATTTTAGTTTTTAAGTGTATGAATGGAATGGCTCCAAGTCACTTAGCAGAAATGTTTGTTAAAAGAGCAAACATTTCAGGACGTAACACCAGAATTCTCAATTACTAAACATTCTGCTCCTCAAAACATCTACTGGCAAACGTACATTCTATTATCTAGGAATTAAGCTTTGGAATAATCTAAGTGGTAAGCTTGAACTCAGTAAAAATGTTGAATTTCTCAATTCACAGAATTAGAATTAATATTTTTAGATGCACATTAATCATCTATATATTTTCTATTTTTATTATTCGTTATCCTATTTGGGTTTTTTTAATTGATTATTTTAAATATAGAATATATATATCCAATTATTTATTTATTTATTAATATATTAGGCTATCTATATTTATCATATATTTAAATAATATTATTGCTGTTTTAATTTGTAATTACTTCTGAAAAGCACTGTAAAGGAATGAAGCTAAAAAGCAGGTATGTATGTATGTATGTATGTATGTATGTATGTATGTATGTATGTATGTATGTATGTATGTATGTATGTATGTATGTATGTGTGTGTGTGTGTGTGTATGTAATACATTTCGTTGCTCTCCTTTTTCTTTGTTTATTAAAGATAAATATATATATATATATATAAAGACTGTCTGAAGATCGCGTAAGCGTGAAACTCCGATTAACAGCAAAAGTTATGTCTTGTCTTTGATCTATCTACAATCCATAATCTATAACGCTCTACATGTCAATGTATTGAGCACTTTACCGTCAGAATAGACACATCCAGATATATATATATCCTTACCATAATGGTTATAATTCGTCATTGTGGAAGTTTACTATATTATTTTTGTAATACGCATCATTGTACCACATATTATCAAGCCGACAATAGTACCTTAATGCGCAACACAACACCAACATCCCATTGGTGATTGTTGCACCCAGAGTGAACACTTCCCCATCCATCGTGAGAACAGCTTCCAAGTGAGGCCTCTGAGCCTGTGCATCGCATGTAGTCCAACCATACTTTACCCTTACCTCGTCCATAGATCCTATATCCTACAGTTTTGGAAAAACCAAGTTGTCGACATGCAACCTTGGCATCCGGCATATCAAAGTAATAGGGATAACTACCTTGACAAACTGTTCCCCATTATTTTATTTTTCGCTTAGATACACTTTTTTTATTCAAAACAATGTTTCCGACACCTAACCTTAGCTTAACTTTATTAATATACCACGGTTCCATTGTTCACAATGATACAATATACACCACTTTTAGTCTGCCGCGGCAGTTAGTATATATTATTGGTTTTTTTTTGTATAACAGCTTTTTAGAAAATTTTATTATCCCATACTGTTCCCCAATTACATCTTTGGTATAAATCAACTATGGAACGTTTTAGCAACAGTGTATGGCAACTTTATAAGCAAAAATTCATTATAAATGGAATATAAATATTTACTGATAGATGTATACCAGTGTGAGTGTAATTATCTAAATGTCTTTGACACAGTATTTAGTAAACATTATACACCTAAGCGAGACTTCAATTTCTGCTTAAATGATCTAAACCCATTGGCTTCAACAATTTCTTTAGGTAGGTTGTTCCACATGCTAACAACTCTGACAAAAAAGGAAAATTTGTAGCAGTTAACTCTAGCTGCTTTAACATAAAGCTTATAGGAATAGTTAGCTCTAGTAGACCTAACTTTTGTAAATTAAAAAAATTCAGCAAAATTTAGAATACCTAAACCGAAAACTATTTTGTAGCATTCAACTAGAGTGAGACCCTAACCCTAACCTAACCCTAACCCTTAGTCTCTGCAGGTCGAGAGAGTAGGCCACTTCAATGTTTTACATCTTTCTTTGTCCGGTATTTCCCCTCTTGCTTGTCGAAGTGCTAATCTGGGAGCTCTAATGCAGGTATGTCCTTCACTAGGTGTGGACACCAAACGGGTGACGCATATTCGAGGATTTGCGTTACTAGTGACATATATAGCATCGAAAAGACCATGGTATTAATTTGGCGGTGACAACAGTTTTTTTACGGTGATGCCAACGTGGTCACACGAAGATAGGTTGCTGGTGATAGTAACACCAAGATTTTTGAAACTTTTAACGTCCTTCAAGGTCTTCCCCAAGATTTAATTTGGTTTGGACGGAAATGGGTTATAAGTTACAAATTTTTTTAAAATAATTAATCATTAATCATTTCGTTAACTGAACACCAACTACATTTTATTAGTGGGAGGGGCGACTTTGTCTCTCTTGGTCAATCTCAATGGGAACAGTATACTATGTTCAGGTTCAGATACCTCATTTGGAAACGGACCTCACAATGGACGGGGAAACGTTGACATAAAGTAAAGCCATAATTTACACGTCCTTCGTCCATTCCACCAAAACCCAAAGATTTTGGTAAATCCAAGTTGTAGACATATAACCTTGAAATGTGGTATATCCCAGTTTACATTAGTATTACACAATTTCCATTTGACCTTGGTAATATTCTTGTAAAATCAATGTCACATCTGAAACGCGACACCAGCGCATCCCATTCGTTGTGTCAGCAGCAGCAGCAGCAGCAGCAGCAGCAGCAGCTAAAGCCTGGTTTTCACTAGCGACGCAAGCACAAGGGCTAGCCGACAAACACAAGCACAAGTATCAAAATGTTTTGATCCTTGCGCTTGTGCTTTCCCTTGTGCTTGCGTCGTAGTGAAAACCAGGCTTATTGTTCATGAAAACCAGGCTTATTGTTCATGATTGAAAGTATATAACAAAAAAAGCACTAAAGCCCCTTATTGATTCTGATGGTTGATTCTATGTATTTCCATTTCCATCCATTACGTAAAGAAATCACTGTTGATTTCTTTAGTTCCCGATCCGTCATTAATGGAATAATGTAAAACCTTATCCTAAAAAAAACTTTTAAGAATGATTTAAATGTTTGCTTATTATCCAGCTCACAGCAATTTCAGAAAAAGCAATTAACCTTTAACAAAGTAGCACTTCAACGTATTACCATTGTAGCTTTTGTTAAATCAGTTTGTATTATATAATCTTGAATTCTTCGATTTCCATTTTCTCATAATCGTCATCAGCATAGACTTTACCATTATACAGACTGGTAGAGTACTAGCTATACTTAAATCCATAGATTCTCTGTATCTTAATTCCATAACACGACACCAGCATCATATTGGTGACTATTGCAACTGGAGTCTACACTTCCCCATCCATTATGAGTACAGCTTCCAAGTGAAGATTTTGATCCTGAACACTGCATATAGTACAGCCATACTTTACCCATCCCTCTTCCAAGTCCCGAAAGTCCTATAGTTTTAGTAAATCCCAGTTGACGACAAGCAACCTTGGCATCTTCCGTATCCCAGTAGCTCCAATCACCATAAAAACACACTGTTCCCCATTGAACATGACCCCAAGAAATCTAGGTAATCCCCATTTCAAATTTTCTTATTATAATTGTTCGTCATGCATAATTTTAATAAATATTTTAGTTGATATTGTCCATTAAGTATAGGTAATCATATGGTTTCGAGTTCAATTTGGGATTAATTTGCACGACTTTGTTTTTCAAAGAGTTATAATTGCACAAGACCGTAGGTCGAGTGCAATTTGAGCTCTTTGAAAACACACGAGTGCAAATTATAATTGAACGAGAAACCATATGATTACTTGTTTATAATATACATGAAAAACCTTACAAACTTTACCGTCCGACATTGAAAATCTCAAGAAAAACTCTGAGCGTGCGCTCAATGACGCGAGACTCTTCAACTGAAACCGACAAAAAATTTATTCAAAAACAAACAAAATCACCAACTTTTTAGCCATTTTCTCCACTTAAACTTGTTCCTTCACGATCGGAAAATACATAGTCTTGATGCTTAATAATGTTATCAACAGCAGAATAAAAAAAATTGGTTTCAAGACCGTTCTCAGAAAATTTAATTTGCACTGTGTTAGACTTTTCTGCACTGTGTTACAGATTTTTGCACTGTGTTACACTTGAACTGCACTGCTCTAAGCCAATCAAATTCGAGGAATTTTTTCATGTATATTATTAATGCTGATAAAGGATACTAATCCACTCTTCATTTACTTTTAACTGCACAGGGTTTCAAAAAGTATTCAGAAACTTATAGTATAAAACTGCAAGGGTTACATGTTTAATTTCTGATATTTACCCTTATATTTCCCCGCGAGAGGTCATCAAATCAATAGCTACACTAAAGTCATTTAGTCCTTGCTGAAGTGAAAGAATGCAAGTAAACAAGAATATAGGAGGTAAAATTACTTATTGTCTTCTTTAATATTGCTCAGATAGCACCCAACAATGCACTCAATTTAGACTTAAACGATTAAACCTCAATAATTAAACGACATCAAGTTGAGGGTATATTGCTTTCACTTCTTCCATTTTATAATCATAATCATAATAGATTGGGGCAAGATATGGACGAGTGAGGAGGTCGTTTTCTCTCTCTCCCGCGATTTTCGAAATGGCTAGTTTACTATCCAATAATCAAGGAAAGAGAAGAACAAGATCATCAAAGTCGCCAACAGAATCATCAGGATCTCCAGAATTAAAAAGAGCGAGAAATCTAGATAAGAGTTTGACCGAAGACGTTTTAGATCCAGAGGACGACGAGGTGTTGATAGCGCTCGATATGGCTAAAGAACTGAGCGATAAGATGGACGATGTACTAAAAAAATTGTCCAAACTAGACTCCATTGAGGAAGCAGTTAATAAGATCCAAACCTCTATTAGCAAGTTGGAAGAAAGAACCACAAAGTTGGAAAAGGTTAACGCTACAACAAAAGATGAAATCAAAGATCTGAAGTCAGCAATGGAATTCTGCGATGGTAATGTCAATGAAATTAATTCGCAAGTAGTTGCTCTTAAAAGAGAATTAGAAACAGAAAAAACCAACAACGAGGAAATGAAAGTAGAAGTTAAAAATCTAGAAGCCAAGGTTGAAGAGCTAAACACAAAGGATCTATATTTAGAAGCGTATTCGAGACGCGAAAACATCAAGTTTATGAATATTAAAGAGGAGGAGGATGAAGATGTGGAAGAAGTGTTAAGACGATTCTTGGATGAAAATCTGGGATATGCATATCATGACGAGGTGGAAATCCAAAGAGTACATCGCAACCCTGCGAGAAAAGACCCAAAGAGACAACAACCAAGGCCTATCTTGGCAAGGTTTCTACGCGCAAAAGATTGCGAAGCAATTATCGCCAAAGGTTGGAAACTGAAAAATGCCAATTACCAAATGTTCGTGGATCTTCCCAACGAACTAATAAAGCGAAGAAGAGCTCAGATAAATACATACAGAATGGCGAAAGCAAAAAAGATTCCTGCGTACTTCAGCAAAGCTGAACCTGACAAACTGTTTATTAGAGGAGAATTATGGCCTGTAGATAAATTGCTCTAGTTATTATGATAATCATTATATTTTCTTTCTTTCCGATTTAAAATTTTCCGCTTAATTTAAAGCTTATATATCGCGGGTGAGAGAGGTTTTACGTAAGAGTAGCCTCATAATTATAATTATTAGTATTGATATCACATTTTCTATTTTTTTCATTTTTGCATACTGCTTATGTTTAGTGTTTGCCAGTATAGTTGTTTGTTCTTCTTCTTATTGTCTTTCCTCTATTTGAAAGTTAGGAATTTGTACTTTGTTTCCCCTGCCGTTCAAAATTCGAATGATGAAATGATCAATGAAACAATGTAGTTTTAATTTATTATCTCTTAACGTTCGAGGCCTGAGGGACTATAAGAAAAATAGAAAAATATTTGACTGGATAATTTAACACGGAGGCGAAAATGGAGTGGCGTTCATTCAAGAGACACATAGCACAAAAGAAATAGCAGATGAGTGGTCAAAAAGAACAAGAGGTAACTTAGTGATGTCTCATGGGACATGGAAAAGTAAAGGTACGGCAATTTTGTTTGGAAGTAAACTAGATATCAATTATAAACAACAGATAGTGGATACAAATGGCAGATATGTGATAGTATGGAGTGAAATAGAAGGTAAGAACTTTCTTTTCATTAATACATATTTCCCAAACCTAGAAAATGAACAGATCCTTTTCATGAACGAAATAGTAGAAGTTATCAGTAATATAGAATATTCAATAGATACTCATATCGTTTGGGGAGGGGATTTTAATTTTATCTTTGACCAAGAGCTTGAAGCCTCCGGTGGAAATCCAACTCTAAAAGTACGATCTATTGAAACTATTGAAACTATTATGACAAATTTTGATCTCTGCGACATCTGGAGATTACGTAATCCAGAGGTGAAACATTTTACATGGCGTGGTAAAGGACAAGGAAGAAGTAGTCAGCTAAATAAGATGATTCAACGAAGATTAGATTTTTATTTGATATCGGATGATTTACAACCATACGTGGAAAAGTGTGACATTATTCCTGCCCCCTCTACGGACCATTCGGCAATTACGTTGAGCTTTAATACATTTGAAAATGAAAGGGGGGGACCTTCTTTCTGGAAATTTAATAATTCAGTGATTGAAAACGAAATATACATCGTAGAACTAAAGAATATTATTCAAGAATTGAAAACTTCTTTGGATAGAGAAAGAATTCAGAATCCACAACTGAGATGGGAATTAATCAAATATGAAATCCGTAAATTCTCAATAACATTTTCTAAAGAATTGGCTAGGAACAGAAAAAAGGCGTATCAGCAACTGGAATCGGAAATCAAAAGCATAGAAAACAAAATAGAATGGGAAAAGGATGAATTATTGTATGCCGAACACGATAACTTGCTAAAATCCTTAGAAGAGGAAAGTAATTATATTACAGAAGGTATAATCATTAGGTCAAAAGCTACTTGGTATGAGCAAGGTGAAAAAAGTACGAAATATTTTTCTGAATTTGGAAAGGAGGAATAAAACTAAAACACACGTTAGGAAACTAAACAATGACGATGGGACAGAAACTACAGATCCAAACGAAATACTCCGAAAAATAAAATGTTTTTTTCAATCGATATATAAATCTAAATCAAACAAAACTGAAAAAGAATGCCAAGATTTTCTTTCGCATCTGAAAACTCCATCGGTATCTGAATTAGCTAAAGAAGATTGTGGAGAACTAATGACGACTGAGGAATGTTTTCTTGCCCTCAAGCAAATGGGCCCATCTAAAACCCCAGGCAATGACGGTCTAACTAAAGAATTTTATATGTGCATGTGGGAAGATTTGAAGGAAGATTTGGTAAATTCCTTAAATCATAGTTTTGAAGTGGGCTCCTTGTCAACATCCCAAAAGCAAATCGTTATCACCTTGCTAGAAAAACCCAACAAAGATAACAGAAATTTGGACGCTTGGCGCCCTATTAGTCTCATTAATGTAGACGTAAAAATGTGCAGTAGAGTTCTTAGTAACAGAATGGCTTGCCTTCCCTAGTCAGCTATGATCAATATGCCTTTGTTAAAGGAAGCAATATTGATGAACCTATTAGGTTAATACACGATGTTATGGACTACTTAAGATATAAAGATGAATATTCGTTGCTATTCGCAGCAGATTTTGAAAAGGCTTTCGACTCGATCGAACATAATTTTATATTTGCAGTCTTGCACAAATTCGGCTTGGATAACAACTTTATCAAATGGGTGAGAGTTCTTCTGCAAAACAATCAAAGCTGTATCATAAATAATGGCAAAGTAACCGATTTTTTTAACGTACTTAGAGGAACAAAACAAGGAGATCCTATTTCCCCCTACATTTTTATATTGACTATAGAAATCATGGCAATCATGATAAGGAACTCAAAGGAGATAAAAGGCGTGGAGGTAAAAGGAACAGCAAAAATCTAATTATGTTTGCAGATGACACCACCTTCTTCCTTCGAGACGTAATTTCTTTCAATAACGTTTTAAAAACATTAAACCAATTTTACGATTACTCGTCGCTAAAAATAAATGCAAAAAAGTCAGAAGTCGGATGGCTCGAAAGAGGAAATCGGGACCCACCTGGAGAATTCGCTGATAACTTTAAATGGATTAGTTTCTACCGAGAAGGTATCAAAATATTAGGTATACATTTCTCATATAATGATAAATATAGTTATGATCAAAATTTTAAACGTATACTAACTAATTATCAGACAATTCTGTCGATATGGAAGATAAGACACCTAACACTTTATGGTAAAATCCAAGTGCTGAAGTCTCTTGCTCTGCCAAAACTGCTTTATGTTTGCTCTGTGCTCCATGTTCCGGAAGATTTTGTTAAGATAATAGAGGGTACAACACAAGACTTTATTTGGAATGGTAAAAAACCAAAAATCAAACATAGTACCTTAATTGGAAATTACCACCTAGGTGGCTTAAAATCCCCTGATTTCCAATCCTGTATTAAAGCAAACCGAGTCAAATGGGCAATAAAATTATTCAAATCCAATGAAGAAAAAACGAATTTAAGTATGATTCCCTCTATATATCTTAAAGGCATAGGAGGATTGAAAAATATAAAGAATAACTTCGATAGGAAAAGAATTCCAAAGAATATCCCACCTTTCTATAAGAGTATATTAATAACGTGGTCAGAAATATCGGAATATAATGGTGAGGAGCCAAATGAGATATTAAATCAATGCATTTGGAATAATAGATATATACAAATAGGAGGAAACTCCATCTTCTACGAAGATTTCTGTGACTTGAATATCAATAATATCTCTGATTTATATGACGATAACGGTGAAATAAATTGGGAACATGCTAAACATAAGGGCCTTGAAGACAAAGATTGCATGAGGTGGGCTGAAATAATCCATGCAATTCCAGTGCGATGGAAAAAACAAATATAAGGAAAAATAAATATTAAAAAAAAAACACAACCCAGTTTAAAATTAGGGAAGAATAACATCGAATTAGGTAAAATAAAAGCAAAACAATTGTACCAGTGGTTTATAGAGAAAAAGTTTCAACCTCCAACAGCTCAAAATAATTTAAATAAAAGAATTAATAACAATAATCCATTGGATTGGAGTGGTATCTACAAAAGAATATATACAACCTCCATAGACACCTATTCTCGTTTTTTCCAATACAAAATATTAAATAATATTCTGTATCTTAATCGCGATTTACATCGTTTTAAAATTCTCAATTACTCCTCTTGTTCTTTTTGTTCTCTCTATCCTGAAACAATCGATCATTTTTTTGTCAAGTGTGTGGAATCTAAAAATTTATATTTTGAAATTAGAGATCATTTTAAAAAATTTGGAATAAATTTGCCAGAATCAATATACTATTAGGTGTTGACGATACTATTGTTAACTATATTCTATTATCGTTTAAGTTATTGCTATATAAATCTAGAGATAAAGGCAAAATACCTACCTTATCTCTTTTTAAAAATATTCTAAAACAAAATAAAAAAATTGAGTATAAAACGGCCAAATCAAAAGATATTCTTTTAAAACACAACAATAAATGGAGTAAAATATCCCCGGCATTGGTATAAATAATTCTGAATGGCAGGGTGTAACATGGTGCAACATGGCGCTTGTATATATAAATATACATTTTATATTGGTTAAATCAATTTTATAGCGATAGATAAGTATAAATGTACCTTCTCAGTGTTTTAGTTTTTTTTTCTTGTTCGTTTGCTTGTTATTGATAGTATTTTCACTTAGTTTCTTGTAGAGTCATATAGTTTTGTCATTTAACATAATTTGTATTCTGTAAATAATCTTGAAATAGTTAATAGGATATCTAGAGGAACACACCTAGTGTGTTCCTCCTTAAGTTGTAATTAAATAAGACAGTATTTGTTTAATTGTTAATAAAGTAATTATAAAAAAATAAAAATATTCTTATTCAGCGCATAATTGTTATACGTAAACAACAGATTATGAATTTCAAAACACGACACCGACATCATAGGTGTGGCCGTTGCAGTGAGAGCCAACACTTCCCCATCCACTGTGAGAACAACTTCCAAGTGAGGACTCTGAGCCTGAACACTGCATGTTATACAGCCATATCTTACCTGTCTCTCGTCCGAGGTGCGAATATCCAACCGTTCTGGTAAAACCCAGTTGTCGACATGCAACATTAGCAGTTTTCAGATCATTTGAGTTCCAACTGTCATCGCAGACTGTTCCCCATTGCCTATCATCAGAGTGTAGACCTGAACACTAATTACCAATAACTGTAGTTCAGCTTTGAATTGCGGTATCTAATGAGGATGCTTTTCGGCCAACCTGATTATTAGAATGTTTCAGTAAACGGAAAACCGACTTTTTGCACTTTTTAGCATAAGTTTTTGCATTAAAAACAGGATTTCAATTGAGTCCAATTGAGCAAAGCTCTTAGCCAGGGATAACTAAAAGGCACAACACTAACACTTTCTCTTGTGATTTACGGGCTTTAGTTTGCTGGAGAGTAAACACCCTGAGAAAATATTGTGGCACAGACGGGGGACTGGCTAGACTATTATAATATAGATTCCAGTACCAATTGTTATAATCACATACTTTACTTAAAACACCATTTGTTTCAACATCACCATCAACTACTATAACTGCAACAGTGATTAAGATAGAGACTAATGCACAACGTAACACCAACATCATATGTGTGACTGTTGCAGCTAGAGTAAACATTTCCCCATCCACCGTGAGTACAGCTTCCTAGTGTGGACTCTGAGCCTGTACATTGCATGTTGTATAGCCATACTTTGCCTGTCCCTCGTCCATACCACCAATATCCTACAGTTTTGGTAAAACCAAGTTGTCGACATGCGACCTTCGCATCTCGCATATCAAAAACACCAGATATTGTGGAACCAACTTGACACACTGTTCCCCACTGACCACTGTGGTAGACTTGTATAATGCCGCCGACTCCTGAATCTCTAAACTAATCGGAGATGAAAATTTCTTTGTGTTTTACGTTTTCTTGGTGTTGAAGCAATCATGATACTTTGATTGGTTGGAAAACAATGCGATTGCTCCACTGGTAGAAGACGATTTATTATGCATGAGCTAATAATAAAACCGGCTGAAATAACTTTTGGTGCAAGCTCGTTGAAATTATGTTTTTTCGACTAAAAACAAGTGAAAAAATGTTAGAATTAAGAAGATGCATTCTTTTAGCAGTTAACAAGGTTTAATATTTATAGTAACCAGCTAATTCTAAGTTCCGGGAAAACAAAATATAGGGAATATTAGGATTACTCCATTGTTTCCCCATAACCTCGTCTTTAATTACTTTGTGCATGATCACTCAACTAGAATATCGAAAGTGTGCAATTAACTGATTGCACAGTGCGATTAATTAATTGCACACAACCAGGAACCTTTTTTGCTAAGAAACAATGGATGATTGTATTATTAAAAGGAAATACCACCTTAAATTTCTAAGAATTATGAAAAGAACCACTTGTATTTGATCAAAATGGCTCAATAACACTCCTAATACACACTCCTTGTTTACCATTTTCATCAAAGAGGCGTGGTATTTTTACTGATGTGGATTGTGGATGCTTCTAATAAAAAATACATGCTTTTTGATATAACTGCAATATTGATTAATGCATTGATTAATAGACAACACAACACCAACATCATATGTGTGACCGTTGCAGTAAGAGGGAACACTTCCCCAACTGTTGTGAGAACAGCTTCCAAGTGAGGACTCTGAACCTGTACACTGCATGCTGTACAACCATATTTTACCAGTTCCTCGTCCAAACCACCAATATCCTACAGTTTTTGTAAAACCAAGTTGTCGGCATGCAACCTTGGCATCATTCATATCAAAGTGATCACTATTATCCTTGATAAAATCTACACTACTCTTTCAAATCACGCACAATATCTGCGCACGATAAAGTTCCATCCTAAAAACAAACCCTGGATTACCGCAGATATCAAGAATCTTATCTCTAACAGACAAAAGGCTTGGTCGACTGGTAATACTCTTAAGTACAACTTCTACTGCAACAAAGTAAGAAAATTATGTAAATCTGCCCGCAAGTCCTTTTACGATGAAAAAATCCTTAATACCCAAGAACCAAACCCGAAAAAATGGTGGAACAACATCAAGACTATTTCTGGCATGTCCAAATCGGAACCTCTTTCAAGCATCTTCCATAATGGTGAGTTCAAAAGAGGTTCTGAACTTGCTGATCTGATTGCAGAATCATTTTGCAATGTCTCAAACAGCTTGCCTCCACTTCAGTTCAACAAGCTTCCCATCACTTCTGTTCCCGATGAATATATAATATCACATCGTCAAGTTGAATTGGAATTGGAAAAAATTAATCTTCAGAAAGCAACCAGTCCCGATGACATCTCTAACTGGGTACTGAAGACTTCTGCGCCTCTGATTGCTGGTCCAATATGCTCGATCTTTAATGCTAGCATTGCACAAAGCCGCGTTCCAGTACTCTGGAAATCTGCTGATGTTCTCCATCTACCCAAGATATCTAATCCAAAATCTGTTGACAGTGACCTCAGACCTATCTCTCTCACACCTGTTCTGAGTAAACTACTAGAAGGTTTTGTTTTCCGTTGGCATTTTAACCACATCAAATCATCAATCGACCCTTTCCAGTTTGGAAATATCAAGAATTGTTCTACTACACATGCTCTTATCCATCTGATCCATCAATGGCTAGCAGCATTGGACGACCCTGGCTCAACTATCAGATGCTGCATGATTGATTTCTCCAAGGCCTTCGATTGCATTGACCATAACATTCTACTTCAGAAGTTACAAATGCTTGATACTCCTCCTATTTTGTTGAACTGGTGTGCTGATTTCTTACATGACCGGTATTTGTGTGTTAAGCTTGGCCGGAATAAATCATCTTGGTGATCAATCAACGCTGGTGTCCCACAAGGTACAAAACTTGGCCCCCTTTTCTTTCTCGTGATGATTAATGACTTGAAAACTAATATTCCATTATACAAATATATCGACTGTACGGTTTATAAAATCGTTTCAAGATCTTCTCCGAACTCAACGCTTCAAGCTAACATTGACTCTATTACCGACTGGACTGACCGCAATAACATGCCTTTGAATGTCTCTAAAACTAAAGAATTACGTGTATCCTTCCTTAAAGACCCCCTGGCATTTGACAACCTTTCTTCCAGTAGTGCCGACATTGAGGTTGTAGAAGATTTTAAACTCTTGGGAGTAGTAATCTCATCAAACCTCACCTGGAACGCACACGTTAACTACATATGTACCAAAGCAAGAAAACGGTTGTACGCTCTGATAATTCTCAAGCGGTCTGGTGCCCCAGCCAAAGATTTGATAACTGTTTTTTGTTCATTTATTCGCCCTATTTTAAAATACGCTTGTCCCGTATGGCACTTCTCTCTTTCACAAACTCTCTCTGACCAAAACGAGCACATTAAAAAACGTGCATTGAAGATTGCCTTTCCTCAGACGTCATATGCTGCTATACTGAAGCACGTTGACCTGCCTACACTGTACCAACATCGGTGCCTAATCCTTTAGAAAAAATCTCACCAACACCCAGATAACAAGATTGGAAAACTTCTCCCATTGGCCACATCCCACAACTACAGTCTAAGAAATCCACGAAAATTCCCGTTGTACAAATGCAGGACTGAACGTTATAAGAACAATTTTATTCCTAAATGCGTTAAATGCGTTAAATGCGTCAAATCCAGAAAAAAAACTATTGCAAATGACTTTATCAAAATATCTTTTCTCGGTATTTAAAAATGGGGATAAAAATCAGAGCGTTTTTCGTCGTGTGACACAAAGTTACGATTACTCTAGCAGTTGAACGTAAAGAATGAGCAGATGTCAAGCTCCCAAGCAACAAACACATGGTTTTCATTACAAAATAAGAATCATATTTACTATAATGATAATAATATGATAACGACTTTATTAGGGTAGCACATAACAGTAACTCTAGGTTACTGATAAACATGGCACGAAGAAATGTATGCAAATTTCCCCGTCTTGCTACGATCTCTCCACCTCTTTATGTCAGCACTGCGCATTTGTTGGCCCCCACTTTCTCTTGACATTTAACTCTCCATTTTAAGTCTATTGTTAATTAGTTACATTAAGTTGAAATTTTGAAATAAATCAGCTATGAAACTTGGCATATCCATTATTTTCACAGAAATTGCTTTCCTGCCTTTTTCACGAATGAGCTCAGCCCATATAACATTACCCTAAATAAATATGCCTTGGAGTTCTTTCGAGCATAAATGATTTTTTTGCGGGAGCATTCATAACTGCTAATATTTTAGAATGAAAATTCGAAATAATCCATAATCACTTTTTTTTTCTAAACGCACCATCATCCGCGTGACTGTTGCAGTAAGAGCCAACACTTCCCCATCCATTGTGAGTACAGCTTCCAAGTGAGGCCTCAGAGCCTGAGCAATACATGCCATACAGCCATACTTTACCAGTCCCTCGTCCGCTGTACGAATATCCAACTGTTTTGGTAAAACCTATATTATTCAATTATTGCTTTTTATTTATCTTTAAAGTGCGATAAGGCGTATCAATGTGTTCTGGTAAGGGCTTTTGGACCAGTTTGCTGGTGAGTCAGTTAGTGTGAGGCAGCAAGCTAGTAATACAAGTTGTAAAGAAGGCTAGATTTGTAAATACGAACTATTTGATTGTTTATTAGATATCGTTGACTTGGATGCCTCTAGTTGGTGGTCTAGTTTACAACAATAGGTATAAGTATAGTTAAGTATAGTATAGTACTCTACAACTCTATACATTGGTAAAGGTTGTGCTGATGGCTAACTGTTGTTTAGTTTGATGCATATGGTTAACCTAATAATTAATGTATTTCAAACAACTGGAAAGAAAGAATATCGTCAACATCACTTGTTAAGTTAACCATTGTAGTAACACATTGGGTACCATTACTTCACTTTAAAATATTTTTTTTAAACTGAACATTAGAGCTAGTCACTAAATAATAACATTTCAGTATTTGTCGAAATTATCTTTTTGGTTTTTATTCTACAAACTCTTCATTTTTACTTAAAGATGAAATATTTTTGTGTCCATCACGTTAATTCCATTCAAATGGAAATTTTGACTTATATTTCACGCTAATTTTCTTTATTTGGATGTATTTTTTGCCCTCAATTTGCGTTAATTTAAGTCGTGCTTATTTCCAATACTTTAATTTCGTGGTGCGTTAATTTCTTATAATAAGATAGTTTATAGTTTTTTACTTTGGGATTTTTATTATTGATTAATTTTCTAAATTTACATTTATTTTCTTTTACTTGCGTCAGCTGCAATAAATGGCTACCGCTGTTGCGGATTTCCTACCATATCTAACTTATAACTTTTAACGTTTGAGTATGGTGAAATAGATATAGGAAAGTTTTTGTGTCTGTTTTTTGTTTCCCAATACACACTGTAACACACCAAGTCTTGACAAGCAATTATCAGGGCTATCAGGCAGGTGAAAGACCAGGCGAATATTTGCATATGTTACAAACTCATTTCTGTTCACCCTTTTAAATATCTATGTTAGCTATTTTAATGACACAAAATAACGTTATCTTCAATTCCCATGAGATTTGTTAGTATATTATGTATATAATTCCAGTACCAATTGTTATAATCACATACTTTATATACTTAAAAACACCATTTGTATCAACATCACCATCAACTACTATAACTGCAACAGTGATTTAGGTATTGACTAATGCATAACGTAACACCAACATCATATGTGTGACGGTTGCAGCTAGATGAAACACTTCCCCAACCATTGTGGGTACATCTTCCAAGTGAGGACTCTGAGCCAGTACAATGCATGCTGTACAGCCATACTTTACCCGTCCCTCGTCCATAGTTCCAATATCCTACAGATTTGGAATAACCAAGTTGCCGACATGCAACCTTTGCATCTCTCATATCAAATCGACCAGAATATGTGAACCATGTTGACACAGTTCCCCACTGACCACTGTGGTAGACTTGTATAATGCCGCCGACACCTGAATCTCTTAATATATTGCAGCTGAAAATTTTTTAAAAAAAAATTTTCGTGGTGATGAAACAATCATGATACAATGATTGGCTAGAAAATGATACCATTGATCAGCTCAAGGTGATACTTCATTATGCACGAGCTAACGTTAAAAACGGCTGCAATAACGTTTGATGCAGCTCTTTGAAATTTCTTGCTCAATTCGGCGTGTACAAGGAATGCTCATGTGCATGCTCAACTATGTTATAATAATAAGAATTTAATGGTGGAATACTTATACATCATCAGCGAGTCAGGATCATCAACTCACTAGCTTTATTAGTCTTTTAGTCCGAGCAATGGAGACGTGAGAGTAGACGTGCATATCACCGGTATATTACCGGCTGGCTATTGATGCCCTAATGACTCGAGGATTAACAACCAGAAAGAATATAACTAACATCAATTGCTGAGTTAAGGATATTAGTGAAAACTAACAAGAAAGTTTAACACATCAGAAAACACTACTCGATTTTTGATAAAAAAGATTAATAAACGTGTATTCCTCATAATTTAACGTCTCTATTACGTAGCCAAAAGGGACACATTATACTCGAGCTACCTCCAGAAAGTTTAAGATGAATGAAGGGATAAACTAATCAGTTACTCAAGAAATCGATTGATGTTGGTGCCATAGGTCGAGTTCATCTGCTGCACAAAAGACCAATGCAATATTCAACCAAATGAGATGACCAACGGCAATAGGATACAGGGTATTGATATATGCTGTTTTCCAATATATACACGCCTATTTCAATAAAGTTGTCGCAACCGAAAGCAACAGGTGACAAGCAGCAAGCCAAGACCACCAACTTCAAACAAAGTTTACATTAGCTGAAGATTTGGTAGCTTGAGAAAACAGACGGTGGGAAAAAATCGAAACAATTGCAGCCTACCATTACAGTACAAAACGACTATAAAACTCGCATCTAAATGATGAATAAGGAGTAAAATATATATTTTTTGTCGTCTTGTGTTGTTGCTGCTTGGTTTCAGCTGCAACAACCTTTTTCGAAATAGATGTATATTGAGACACCAACATCCCAAGTGTGACCGTTGCACCTAGAGTCGACACTTCCCCAACTACTGTGAGAACAGCGTCCAAGTGAGGACTCTGAGCCTGAACATCCCATGTTGTACAGCCATACTTTGCCCGTTCCTCGTCCAAAGTACCAATAACCTACAGTTTTGGTATAACCAAGTTGACGGCATGTGACCTTTGCATCTCTCATATCAAAGTAACCAGAATTTGTTGTACCATATTGACACACTGTTCCCCACTGACCACTGTGGATCACTTGTATAATGCCGCCGACACCTGAATACTGAATGTATAAATTAAAGCGCAACTAATTATTTTTCGTATCTTTTGACAAAACAACTTAAGAGCGACTGTCTGTAAATGCCGACCAAACGTGTGCAAGATGGAAAAATCGAAATTCTTCAAACTTTGTCAGAACATAGGTATGGATGAGCTAATTCGAAATATCTAACTCTCAGTTCGCTAGGATTTTTAGTTTAGAAGAAATGCAAGATTTTCGATTTGAGTTCCGACGGACCCGTTTCACACGCTCCATACAGTGGGTCACTTGGAGCTCGATTGCAACTCCGAATCAAACTTTGTCAAAAATCTAAACTAGAGTCTTAAAAGAGTAGATAACACTGTGTTGATTCGTAGTTCATTTGTACGATTTTATTGAAAATTAAATATTTTAGCGATTTTTTAAGTTATGCTTATTTTGCCGATTTTCAAGCAATCCAAAATATCGTAAGTTCAGAAGCAAAAATCCCCAATTGGACATCTGCTTCGATGAATGACATGATATCCCAGTGAAAGATCATTGTTTCTTCTTCAAAATTCTGCAATAAAATTTTTGGGCTACTTAAAAGAAAATATTTTAGAACACCAAACGTAAGTGACCTTGAGGTCAAAACACACTTGTTTCACAACAAACATCAGTTGTACCAAATCCGTCAAAGCTAAACAAAAAAACGTTTAACCTACTTCTCACAATCTGTTTTTGCCTAAAACAAAGTTAGAACACAACTGAAGGAATTATTTTGTGAGTTTTTGAGTGTCTTACCTGAAAATGCCGTTTACAGCGATCATTTGTGACAGTTGAAAACTCGCATATCCCGTGAAGTAAACATCGGTAAAGTGATAATTCTACTCCTCTCCAAAGTCTTCGTGTCGAATAGCAATCCATCGTTTAGCATTTCAAGTGGAGATTGAAAGAGTGTTTCAGTTCCATAGAAGTTCTTTTTATAAAAGAATTCACCCAGATACTAAAGCTAAACTGCTATAAAACTAGGGACATAAACATCACATGTCAACACGACATGGCGTCGCAGGGGATATCGAGAAAGCGTGACACACAGGAATCCCGAGAGTTCATGAATGAATGTATTATAAATATACAAAATAATGCACCCTCTTCTGACGATTAATTAAATCTATTTTTTATTGTATGGCTTTATATATACTGAAATTAATTGTCTTGTAATCAGAAGCCGTGGTGAAAATTTGTTATTGTTATTGGTAAAGTATTTTCGGTAATAAGAGATCTGGGAATGTACACATTGCAACACATAGGATACGCGTGACTTTTTCGAAACAAATTGCCCAGCTATAAAACCTGTTAGTAACTGGTTCAAACTATAGAAATCACCAGTTAAACGTCCAGTCACTAGTAGTGAGTATATCTTAGTTGCAACATGGCATCGTGCAACTACGCTGCATATGTTGGAGGTTTTTGCGGCAGTAGTTTGTATAACCCCGCTAACTCTACATGCGTATTAATCGGGGAGTGTACGAAAAAAATCAAAAGACACCTAAAGAGTTTTGACTGCTATGATTCAGCTTTGAAGGTTGAGAAAGATCTCCTTTTGGCTAGAGCAGGTAAGTTTATTTTACTTGATTTAATATGACTATATATATAGTTTATATCTGTCCTATTTCGGCCACTCTTTTTTTAAACTACACAGACATAAGCACCGCAAAGTTTTATAGTGACTTGATAACACTGATCACAAGCATTTATGTCTCTTGTGTAATATATGACTATGTCATCGTACATGTGGCCACAAGGTCTATAATCAATTTATAAACGCCGGGTTTCATTATTAATTAGGTATTTTTCAAGAAGAAGAATCCCAAAAAATATCGATATGTCCCAGGCATCGAGATATTTTTGGAATAAGGTGGCGATCTACTACAAGGACATCTTGTACTTCACCTTCTGGTTGGGCTCCTCATGGACAGCAAAAAGTAAAGGGAGACCGTGGAATTACATCAGCTCAGTCCCAACTACTTTATAATCTGACAGCAGTTCTTGTCCCTGTGGCATCGCGTAAGCTAGTCATTCATCCATCCATCCATCCATCCATCCATCCATCCATCCATCCATCCATCCATCCATCCATCCATCCATCCATCCATCCATCCATCCATCCATCCATCCATCCATCCATCCATCCATCCATCCATCCATCCATCCATCCATCCATCCATCCATCCATCCATCCATCCATCCATCCATCCATCCATCCATCCATCCATCCATCCATCCATCCATCCATCCATCCATCCATCCATCCATCCATCCATCCATCCATCCATCCATCCATCCATCCATCCATCCATCCATCCATCCATCCATCCATCCATCCATCCATCCATCCATCCATCCATCCATCCATCCATCCATCCATCCATCCATCCATCCATCCATCCATCCATCCATCCATCCATCCATCCATCCATCCATCCATCCATCCATCCATCCATCCATCCATCCATCCATCCATCCATCCATCCATCCATCCATCCATCCATCCATCCATCCATCCATCCATCCATCCATCCATCCATCCATCCATCCATCCATCCATCCATCCATCCATCCATCCATCCATCCATCCATCCATCCATCCATCCATCCATCCATCCATCCATCCATCCATCCATCCATCCATCCATCCATCCATCCATCCATCCATCCATCCATCCATCCATCCATCCATCCATCCATCCATCCATCCATCCATCCATCCATCCATCCATCCATCCATCCATCCATCCATCCATCCATCCATCCATCCATCCATCCATCCATCCATCCATCCATCCATCCATCCATCCATCCATCCATCCATCCATCCATCCATCCATCCATCCATCCATCCATCCATCCATCCATCCATCCATCCATCCATCCATCCATCCATCCATCCATCCATCCATCCATCCATCCATCCATCCATCCATCCATCCATCCATCCATCCATCCATCCATCCATCCATCCATCCATCCATCCATCCATCCATCCATCCATCCATCCATCCATCCATCCATCCATCCATCCATCCATCCATCCATCCATCCATCCATCCATCCATCCATCCATCCATCCATCCATCCATCCATCCATCCATCCATCCATCCATCCATCCATCCATCCATCCATCCATCCATCCATCCATCCATCCATCCATCCATCCATCCATCCATCCATCCATCCATCCATCCATCCATCCATCCATCCATCCATCCATCCATCCATCCATCCATCCATCCATCCATCCATCCATCCATCCATCCATCCATCCATCCATCCATCCATCCATCCATCCATCCATCCATCCATCCATCCATCCATCCATCCATCCATCCATCCATCCATCCATCCATCCATCCATCCATCCATCCATCCATCCATCCATCCATCCATCCATCCATCCATCCATCCATCCATCCATCCATCCATCCATCCATCCATCCATCCATCCATCCATCCATCCATCCATCCATCCATCCATCCATCCATCCATCCATCCATCCATCCATCCATCCATCCATCCATCCATCCATCCATCCATCCATCCATCCATCCATCCATCCATCCATCCATCCATCCATCCATCCATCCATCCATCCATCCATCCATCCATCCATCCATCCATCCATCCATCCATCCATCCATCCATCCATCCATCCATCCATCCATCCATCCATCCATCCATCCATCCATCCATCCATCCATCCATCCATCCATCCATCCATCCATCCATCCATCCATCCATCCATCCATCCATCCATCCATCCATCCATCCATCCATCCATCCATCCATCCATCCATCCATCCATCCATCCATCCATCCATCCATCCATCCATCCATCCATCCATCCATCCATCCATCCATCCATCCATCCATCCATCCATCCATCCATCCATCCATCCATCCATCCATCCATCCATCCATCCATCCATCCATCCATCCATCCATCCATCCATCCATCCATCCATCCATCCATCCATCCATCCATCCATCCATCCATCCATCCATCCATCCATCCATCCATCCATCCATCCATCCATCCATCCATCCATCCATCCATCCATCCATCCATCCATCCATCCATCCATCCATCCATCCATCCATCCATCCATCCATCCATCCATCCATCCATCCATCCATCCATCCATCCATCCATCCATCCATCCATCCATCCATCCATCCATCCATCCATCCATCCATCCATCCATCCATCCATCCATCCATCCATCCATCCATCCATCCATCCATCCATCCATCCATCCATCCATCCATCCATCCATCCATCCATCCATCCATCCATCCATCCATCCATCCATCCATCCATCCATCCATCCATCCATCCATCCATCCATCCATCCATCCATCCATCCATCCATCCATCCATCCATCCATCCATCCATCCATCCATCCATCCATCCATCCATCCATCCATCCATCCATCCATCCATCCATCCATCCATCCATCCATCCATCCATCCATCCATCCATCCATCCATCCATCCATCCATCCATCCATCCATCCATCCATCCATCCATCCATCCATCCATCCATCCATCCATCCATCCATCCATCCATCCATCCATCCATCCATCCATCCATCCATCCATCCATCCATCCATCCATCCATCCATCCATCCATCCATCCATCCATCCATCCATCCATCCATCCATCCATCCATCCATCCATCCATCCATCCATCCATCCATCCATCCATCCATCCATCCATCCATCCATCCATCCATCCATCCATCCATCCATCCATCCATCCATCCATCCATCCATCCATCCATCCATCCATCCATCCATCCATCCATCCATCCATCCATCCATCCATCCATCCATCCATCCATCCATCCATCCATCCATCCATCCATCCATCCATCCATCCATCCATCCATCCATCCATCCATCCATCCATCCATCCATCCATCCATCCATCCATCCATCCATCCATCCATCCATCCATCCATCCATCCATCCATCCATCCATCCATCCATCCATCCATCCATCCATCCATCCATCCATCCATCCATCCATCCATCCATCCATCCATCCATCCATCCATCCATCCATCCATCCATCCATCCATCCATCCATCCATCCATCCATCCATCCATCCATCCATCCATCCATCCATCCATCCATCCATCCATCCATCCATCCATCCATCCATCCATCCATCCATCCATCCATCCATCCATCCATCCATCCATCCATCCATCCATCCATCCATCCATCCATCCATCCATCCATCCATCCATCCATCCATCCATCCATCCATCCATCCATCCATCCATCCATCCATCCATCCATCCATCCATCCATCCATCCATCCATCCATCCATCCATCCATCCATCCATCCATCCATCCATCCATCCATCCATCCATCCATCCATCCATCCATCCATCCATCCATCCATCCATCCATCCATCCATCCATCCATCCATCCATCCATCCATCCATCCATCCATCCATCCATCCATCCATCCATCCATCCATCCATCCATCCATCCATCCATCCATCCATCCATCCATCCATCCATCCATCCATCCATCCATCCATCCATCCATCCATCCATCCATCCATCCATCCATCCATCCATCCATCCATCCATCCATCCATCCATCCATCCATCCATCCATCCATCCATCCATCCATCCATCCATCCATCCATCCATCCATCCATCCATCCATCCATCCATCCATCCATCCATCCATCCATCCATCCATCCATCCATCCATCCATCCATCCATCCATCCATCCATCCATCCATCCATCCATCCATCCATCCATCCATCCATCCATCCATCCATCCATCCATCCATCCATCCATCCATCCATCCATCCATCCATCCATCCATCCATCCATCCATCCATCCATCCATCCATCCATCCATCCATCCATCCATCCATCCATCCATCCATCCATCCATCCATCCATCCATCCATCCATCCATCCATCCATCCATCCATCCATCCATCCATCCATCCATCCATCCATCCATCCATCCATCCATCCATCCATCCATCCATCCATCCATCCATCCATCCATCCATCCATCCATCCATCCATCCATCCATCCATCCATCCATCCATCCATCCATCCATCCATCCATCCATCCATCCATCCATCCATCCATCCATCCATCCATCCATCCATCCATCCATCCATCCATCCATCCATCCATCCATCCATCCATCCATCCATCCATCC
This sequence comes from Anthopleura xanthogrammica, assembly GCA_964019055.1. Taxonomy (NCBI): domain Eukaryota; kingdom Metazoa; phylum Cnidaria; class Anthozoa; order Actiniaria; family Actiniidae; genus Anthopleura; species Anthopleura xanthogrammica. The sequence continues at coordinate 16,818,048 of OZ025207.1, read as the reverse complement.
ATCCATCCATCCATCCATCCATCCATCCATCCATCCATCCATCCATCCATCCATCCATCCATCCATCCATCCATCCATCCATCCATCCATCCATCCATCCATCCATCCATCCATCCATCCATCCATCCATCCATCCATCCATCCATCCATCCATCCATCCATCCATCCATCCATCCATCCATCCATCCATCCATCCATCCATCCATCCATCCATCCATCCATCCATCCATCCATCCATCCATCCATCCATCCATCCATCCATCCATCCATCCATCCATCCATCCATCCATCCATCCATCCATCCATCCATCCATCCATCCATCCATCCATCCATCCATCCATCCATCCATCCATCCATCCATCCATCCATCCATCCATCCATCCATCCATCCATCCATCCATCCATCCATCCATCCATCCATCCATCCATCCATCCATCCATCCATCCATCCATCCATCCATCCATCCATCCATCCATCCATCCATCCATCCATCCATCCATCCATCCATCCATCCATCCATCCATCCATCCATCCATCCATCCATGCATGCATGCATGCATGCATTCATTCATTATCAATGTTACTCCCGAATTCTGAACTGTGCAATTTGTATCTTCTTCAGCAATTTGTAAGAAGTGCAGACTTGAACTAACAAAGGCACCACTTTCTGAATCTGGTATTCCCCCTGTCGTCGAAGACGTTGGGGATGCACCTGATCCTGTTACTCTCCCCACTGCAGAGAGCCTACAACCTCCTCAATCGTCAACAGGTGATGAGGTGAGTCTGATAAAACACGCCGTACTCAGGAAGCTAACGTGTGATGGGTAAAAATTCAGTGCGTGATTCGTTTATATTATTAGAAAATTAGAATTAAGTTCTTAGGGTTTGTGATATTTCTTCCAACTTATTCTTACTACTATTTAGTTATATGCAACTGTTACTTTGCAGATCAAGATAAGTGACGAAAGCGACGATATGTGTGAAGGGCTTAAGAGTCTTAACATTACGTCAGAACAAAGCTTTTACCACACAGAAAGCTCAGAAAGCAGCAATGGATCAAACGGAAATAAAAGCAATGAATCTACCTTAGCTGTGCGCCGTTTGAAGTTGAATGAATTCCTTTCATCGAGTGGGAAAGATCCTATAAAGCAGTCCAAAAAGAAATGGGAGTACTCAAGCGCGCGAACGAAAAAAGATCGCATTTCTAAAGCGAAAGATGCTGTAGTATCTTCGTTGGAAGTAATTGCTCCAGACGACCCGGGATCCCTTTGGTTAGGATTAAAGAAATCTCAGTCTGTGGAAATAGCTTTAGGGTTAACATCCAAGCAAGAAGATGAAAAATATCTCTGTGCGTTAGCAGAAACATATGAGAACGCTGCCAGTTGGGACACTCGAAGACAGATCTTATCAATTATGGCGGATCTCGTACCATCATCAGTCATCCAACAATACATACCTGGTGTCACAGAATATCGAATTAAAGTCGCCAGGCAACATAAATCTAATTATGGGCGTGGTGTACCCTTGGAAATTACAAAATGCGAGTGGACGATATCCAGTTAGACCATTTCTTATCATTTATTACAAGCCCACACGTTATCCAAGACCTCCCCTTTGGCCAGCGCTATTTACATCTCAGCAACGGAAAAGTCATAGAAACACCTAATGTGATCAGATCGATGATCCCTCAACGCATAGTAGACCAGTACAGCCAGTTTTGTGTAGAGAGCAACTTTACTCCATTTAGTGAATCTACGATGCTACGCATACTATCATCCTGTTCTGCATCGGTACGGAAATTGCTACAGGGATTAGATTACTTTACAGCAGAGGGAGCAAAAGCTATTGATGATTTGGTTTCCATCGCTGAAAAACTTGGTGATTGTGGACAAAACAGGCAATGGGTTCAAAAATGTGGACAGTCGCTGAAAGAAGGAAAGCAATATCTTAAAGCAGACTACAAGGTAATACGTTTGTAACAATAGTATTCGTTTTGTTAGCTAATGACACTCACTACGTACCATTGCCATCAAATCTTAGTGGCCACAAAAGTGCAGAAAGAGAGCTGAAACTGTGCTCGAGGTCATAAAAACGAACAGAGACCGCAAACCGAGTCCCCTTCCGTCAATATAGGTAAATAATATCCTCGACTTTGTCTCTCTTTCACCGATATTCAATTCGCCTTTGTCGAAAATTGTTAAATAGAAAACAAAGGATTTGGTACGCAATGGCACTAGTTACTGTACACATAATTAGTACAAGAAACAAAGGGAGAACTGATTATACTTTATTGATTGAGAAGACTGAAAACAAATTAATAAATGCAAACACAAAGGATAAAAAACAAAACAGAAAATATCCAAACTAGGTACTAGTAAGATATAAAACTAGAAAGATAAGATAGATAACAAATAAGCGAGAAATGATAATATGAATGAATTCTACTAAATGTTTCTCTCCCTTTTTTAGATACACGTTACCGACAACTCCAGTGTTCCAGACCATTGTAGAGTTTACGCTCTAAGTGATGCAAACGATAAGCAACTCAGTGTTGAGTGTGATCATGCTCATGATAAAAGCTGTTCCTCTTGTGATGATCTAAAGGTGACAATACAGGAGATCAAGTCTTCACTGTACAACGCTCAATTGACCGACGAAGAACGCGACAATTTGACGTATTTGTACCGACAGGCTGTGCAGGCAGTTGATGCATGGAAAGCTCACCAGTTGAGAACGACGCAGCAAGACAAAGCACGGACCGACCTCTTAGACGAATTGAACGAATCGAGCATATTGATTACTCTAGATTGGGCCATGAAATTCCTCCCTCAAAAATACCGCGAGACGCAAGTCTCATGGCATATCAGCGTTGTTGTCCGTAAGATCACAGGCAAGCTTCAGCACCAAGTGTTCGTACATATTTGCGAGAACTGCAGCCAAGAAACTGATGACGTCCTACTAATTGTCGAACATTTGCTGTGCGCATTAAAAGAAAGCCACCCCGAAATCGAGAAAGCCTTTCTCCGAGCTGATAACGCAGGCTGCTACCACAGTGTTGCCATGTTGTCAGCCTGTCATCTAATGGAATCAACTGGAATAAAAATTCAAAGATTTGACTTCAGTGATCCACAGGGGGGAAAAGGTGCTTGTGACCGAAAAGCCGCGACCATTAAAGCCCATGTGCGTCGGTACATCAACGAAGGCAACGACGTGCTGACAGCTTCCCAATTAAAAGATGCAATGCTATCATATGGTGGTGTCCATGGTGTTAGAGTCGCATTGGTAGACTTGGGAGGACAGCACAGAACATCAGCAGAGGATAAGATTGAAGGAGTTAGTACCCTCAATAACTTCTCCTACGAGAAAAGGGGTTTGGTGACATGGAAATCGTACAAGATCGGTGAAGGAAATGTTATACCATGGTCGAATTTAAAAGGTAAAACTGTTAGATAGCAAAGCAGTACATAGTGCGCATACATTACTTTTATTCAGATAATGTTACAAGAGAACCAAACCATAAAATAAGATCACACAAGGAAGACAATCTATGTATAGACCGAATCAAAATATGGCGACCTGCTATTGCTCTTGACTGACTAGCCTCGTGATCATGTTCGAACACAATAGAGCTTTTACATGTATTAGAGGTAAGGCCAGGCAAGAACAATAGTTGTCAAAATCGGGCTCAATTTTTCGATTCGAGGTATGTGCTATGTGAGATATTAATTTGTTTATAATTAGTCCACAGCTGCTTGTCCCAGAATATCCTCACAAGCTCTAATTTCACTGCTGGTGAATTTGTGGATATCACCCCTAGAGTATCTGACAGCAAACCACTTGGACAGAAGGAAAAAGTAACAATAGAGCAACAACAGCTATCTGAAAGCCAACTTTACTCTTGTCCAATTGATGGTTGTGTGTGTACGTTCCAGCGCCATACCAATCTAGAGCATCACATCCTGTATGGAAAGTGTAAGTTTGTCGAAGAAAGACACGCCCTTCTTGACAAAGCCAAGATTCTTTACAGGGAAAAGCTCCTGGAAGGAACGAGTAAGCAGCCAAGTATAGCCGGCGATGCTCCATCAAGTGCTCCAACAGAGAAGCTTTTACAAGGATGGGCATTAAAAACATCAAAAAAGAAAGGACGCTTTACCATCAACCAAAGACAGTACCTCGACGACAAGTTTAAGATCGGACAACAAAGTGGCCATAAAGCAGACCCTGAACAGGTCTCAATCGACATGAGACACGCCAAAAATGATGACGGGAAGCGTAGATTTACAGTGGAAGAGTTTTTATCAGCCAAACAGATAAAGT